>ABLG01000124.1:0-323411 GCA_000172435.1 Meloidogyne hapla | reverse complement strand
TTTATTTTTATCTTACCTATTCTATTTTTGTATTTTAACAAATTTCTAAACTAATAAATCTAACAATTTTGGACGTTTTTCATTTATTTTTATCTTAACTATTCTATTTTTGTATTTTAACAAATTTCTAAACTAGATGTCTAAATTCTCTTGATTTTCCATTCTGAAAATTTGAAATGAAATTTTAGAATAAAAAATTTGAAAAGTAAAACAATTTAATATTGTTTGTACTATCAAACAATGTAACAATAGATGTGAGGACTTAAAAATATATAGATACTCAGTTGGCCCCTTTAGTGGGGGTACTCATTTGGCGTTACTCACTCAGTTGGCTGAGACTCAGTTGGAACGGGACTCAGTTGCTCGGGACTCAGTTTCTGTGACTCAGTTGGGGGACTCACCTGACCCGTTCCGACGCAAACTTGCCTTCACAAAAAGGGGTCATTAGAGTACGGAACTAATCTTCATTGTTTTCATGTTTAAAGCGTTTTTTGACTGTTTTAAATTCAAGATATGGTTAAAAAATATTTATATTTTTGAAAATATAGAAGAATCAAATAAAAAATATATATTTTTTAAAAATACAACGTGAAAACAAATAAAAATAGGTTAGGTTTTTATTATTTTATCAGTTCTGTTAGAGCACAATCACTTCATCTTTGGAACGCCCATATGGAAGAGGCATGTCGAAAATAATTGGATCGTATTCCGTCCGTAACTTTAAAAAATACTTATTTTTCTTTAAAAATAAAATTTTGAAAATTTTTACCTTATGGTCGCATATTGACGCGTTGATAAATGTTGTTACCCCTTAAATTAAGTTGGAGAAAGATAAATTAATTTTAATAATTGAATTCAAGTTTTTAAAGTTATCTTTCATTAAATTTATTTTTTACCATTTGTAGTGCAGCCGTGTTGTTGATGAATGTGTCCAAAAACATGATACCTTTAAAAATAAAAATAGAAAAAAATTAAAATTAAAAACACTCACTTCGGTTTGACACGATATTCTATTGTGTTTAACAACTCTAAAAAATATTTAATAAAATAATAAATAGGTAAACAATTGTAAAATTAACCTGCACAACCAGCTAGCATTCCGCCAAGCTTTGTCCAAGCATTGAAGTCACCATGACCTATAAAGGAAAATATTAATTTAATTGTTTTTAATTTTTACAAAAGAAAATTCCGCCTGTTTTACAATTTATTATTTCCGGAAAAGTTTAATTCCTTCCGGTTTTAATTATTTTATAATAGTTAACCTAAAGGTGGTGTGTGAGTAATAAGAACGTCTGTTTTGCTGGGAATTTGATTCCATTTTTGTAACAATGCTTGACCTCTTTGTCTGTAAAATGAATATCCAGGCATTGGGTGCCAAGGAGCGCCATAGATTTTAATGCCATAAACCTTTAAAAATAAAATTAATAATTCCGCCTGTTTTACAAAAAAAGAATAATTTCTTTCCGGAAAACACAATAACTTGTTTTACAATTTGTAAAACAATTTCCGGAGAATATTATAAAAAATACAAATTGTAAAATAATTTATTTACAACCTCAATCAACCGATCACAAAGGTAAATACAATTTGTAAGTAACTCATACGCCTTTCCAATACCCAACATTGAAAGTCCTGCTAGCTGTCTATCGCTCATTTCCTCTCCATCTTCGAACCCCAGTTCGTGATTTCCAGCAATAACAATTTTTACTTTATGGGGCAATTTGCCTTAAATAATTTTATTAAAAATTTAAAAATTAGAAAAAGACCGATTTGTTGATTAAATTTAATTACAGCACTAACATCTCCTAGAAATAAAATTAATTATTAAATTTTTTTTCAAAAACAACCAGCTTCAGTAAAATCACCAGCGTGAATGAGAACATCTCTTAACATATTAATTTTAGTAAAAGAAAAATTAAAAAATACCCATCGGGAATTAAATCCAAAATTTCGTCCATCTTTTCGTGAGTGTCAGAAATGCATACAAATCTAACCTAAAATTTAAAAAATAAAACAATTAAAAGTTAATATAATAAACTTTGTCAGGATGGATAGGTGTATCCAATCTGTTAATTTTAGATAAATTAATTAAAATATTTTTTTAAATTTCCACTCACCGAAGCACTTTTGCAGGTTCACAAGTTCGCCCCTAAAATATTAAACATTTAATTAAATTTTACAAATTGTAAATTATTTTCCGGAAACAATTAATTAAATTTTACAAATTGTAGATTATTTTCCGGAAAGAATTAATTAAATTTTACAAATTGTAAATTATTTTCAGGAAAGAATTAATTTAATTTTACAAATTGTAAATTATTTTCCGGAAACAATTAATTAAATTTTACAAATTGTAGATTATTTCCCGGAAAGATAAAAATCCGCCTGTTTTACAATTGTTTAAATTTTAAGTTTTACAATTTGCGAAATTTTTTTATCAAGTTTAAATAATTTACCTGTCTCAAATACTTCTTCCAAAGCTCGACAGGCCTATGCGACATTCTATTAAATTTTTTAATATTTTCATTAACCCAAATATTTAACTTACGGATCTGCGCGAATAATTCCATTCTCTAAAGCCATTTTATTCTCTTATAGTTGTTAAATATCTTCTTTTAAATTTTTAATTGAATATTTCGACGAACACTTGTTTATGTGAAGAAAGATTTTTATTTTTATGTAGTTGTGACGTTCAGAATAAATAAACGATTTATTTGGCCGAAGAATTAAAAGTTAAAAATATTTTTGTAGTTATTTACAATTAATTTGATGTTAAGGATTTAAAATTACAATCTAAAATTCTGAAAAATTTACAATTAAAGATACAATATGTAATTCTGATTATAATCTAATAGCAGACTTAAAATGAAAGAAATGAAATTATAAAAGTTAACAATCTCTTTAATAACGATTTTGTTTGGCCGTGATCTCAACACAAAGTTTGCAGTCTTTTGCTTATGGTCTTGAAAATGTTATTTAATAAACTTGTTAAAAAGTGTGAATAATAAAAATGTGTAAATGAAAAATGTGTTTTTATTTATTGTACAGGAAAAAATGAGACTGCGATTGGGAGAATGTTTTTTAAATATAATTTAATGTTAAGAAATTTAATTAAAAGCGAAAGGTTTCAATTATGATTAAAATACAAAAAATACAATAATAAATGTACAATAATTTAAATAGAAAAATCAGAATATTTATTGGGGAAGTTTAAAACCTTGTACAACTTGTTTTGTAGAAATTACAATTATTAAAATCAGAATAAAATTAAAACATTACAATTGTAAAATAATAAAATTAGAATAGAAAATACAGTAAAAAGTTGCTTCTTTTGTTTTATTCTTTTGTATTTTCGATTTAAATGATTAAATGAACGGAAGTCGATTAAATGAGTAAAAGAGGTAAATAAATGAATTTAAACAAGAAAAATATAATTAAAATTGTTTGCGCCAAATTTTTATATATAAATATGATAACAATCTAAAGTATTTCGCCGGTCAGACAAAACCTTGAAAAAGGGCCGAGATGGTGAATAATGTAAAAATGAGTTAGATTGAGTGGAAAAGACCGGAAAATAATGTAAAAATAGGTATTTAATATTTAAAGAATTGATTAATAAAAAATAGATGGACAGAATATTACAAGAAAAAGATACAAAAAAATTCAAGATAAATAAATCAACTTATTTTGTAATATCCTGGCACGAACACAGCAAAATGCGCGTTTCTTTTCCCTTTATTTATGCCGACCTTGACACTTTTTCTACTACTAATCTACTACTTGTTCACCCTTTTTATTGGTTGAATGAATTCATATATTATAATTTTGTTGAATGAACTCTACTAAACTTTATTGAATTTAAAATTGTGTTTGTGGGTCAATTTAAAAATCGAAAAAAAATATGAAGGAAAATATACAAAAGAAAAAAATCAGAATAAAATTAAAATACAAAAATAAAATAAACTTGAAAAACAGAATTTAAAGTTTTATTTCATTTAAGAAAGGAGAAAACATTTCTTTATAAAAAATGAACATAAGAAAAAATTGTAAAGTTGTTAAACACATTTTTGTCAGAAGACAATGATTTTAGCTAATTTGTAAAACTTTTTTTTCTATTGCTAATATTAGAGATCTAATGGTTAGAAAAAAGATTACACATATGTAATGGTAAAAAAGTTGGTGAGAAAAGGCTGAATTAAAATAAGGTTGAAAGAAAAATATAAAAATACAATATTAAAATTCTGATTTGTAATTATGAAAAATAAACTTGAATTGTAATTAAGTTTAATTAAAATATTCTGATTTGTAAAACAATTTGTAATTCTATATATTAAAAAACTTTTCCGGAAATTATATTTTCCGGAATTCATAAAAACCTCGTATTTTAATATGATGTACTTAAATAGATTTAAAAGAAATATGTCGAGAAGCATGATAAGAAAAAAGCAAAATAAAATAATTAATTGATTGTATATATCTTTGAATGAAGCCTTTTTTCAGAATTTTCTCTTTCGTTCTTTATCCTTATTTCCCTAAATTCCTTTTACTTGTTTCCTTCCGCCCTGAACTAGCTTTAAGAAAAATAACAAAATAAAAATCCAAAGAGATAAAGCGATAAAAGTTAAATGCCCGTAAAAAGTGAAAAGCACTCATCTCCCCCACAAAAGCAACAAAAACAAGGAAAAAATTAATTGCGGCGTAGTTTTTGTTTTATCTATAAATTAGCTTCAATAATCAGTCATATTAGTTAAAGCATTAGATAGTATAAAACTAGTAGTAGAGAGAGGAGATAAAACAGAGAACAAAAATATTTTTGTTTACTAGAATCGATGATCGCGCGAGGATATTTGTTTGTAAAAAGAATGAACAAGTTGTTATTTTTAAAACAAAGTTGGAGAAAAAGAAAGTTAGAGTAAAATATTCCGGAAAGTTGTAAATTAGAGAAAAAAGTTTAAACACTCTAACATTTGAGTGACCTTAAATTGTTGATCATTTGTGATTATTTTAATCAAATCAAAAGACTAGAAAAAATAAAAATTAAAAGGCAAATAAAAATAGGTTTTCAAGTTGAAGGAAATACAAAAATGTTGGGCAATTTTTGGACTTGCGCGCAATGGCTTGAAAAATAATTACACGTAACGAGAAAAAAGGATAGAAAGAAAAAGAAATATTTATTTATGTTGATGTTCAAATAACAATTTTTTCTTTTTGCCTTGTAATATTTGTTGTTGTAATTTGTTAATTTATGGGAATTACATTTATTAATCATACAAAAATAATTGATTATTATTTGTTAAGTTGAATGATTTTAATTGTAATATAATTAAATAAATATATTTGTAAAGTATTCCGGAATGTTTTATATTTATATTACAATTCCGGAAAGTTGTAAGTAATTAAATAAAAATATAGAAAATTCCGGAAAATACAAAAGAGAAAAAGAATTCCGGAAAATTTGGTTTATTTGAGTATCATAGAACAATGAGTAAATTCCGGAATGTTTAAAATAGAGGTTTTAGAGTCAAAACCTTGTCAAAAGTTTTATAAATTTTAAAATTTTAAATGCACTTTAAAATTCAATAAAAATCAATCAATTTTAATAATGTGAGGGAAGAGAAAGAAGGAAATGGATTTTCATCAGCTGATGAAGGCGTCTGTCAATTAATGATTGGCATTATTCATTTCCTTCCTCATTTAAAAATTTTTATTTGCCATTTTATTCTCCCCTCTTCATTAAATTTTATTTAAAACTTTTTTAAATTCTTCAAATGGTTTTTAAAAGTTTTCACGCCATCCTCATTGTGTTCAACCTCTTCTTGTTTTGTTTCCACCATTTATTAGGCCAGGAGGATATGTCTGGATCTTTATCTCTTAAGGTTGTTTATAATGGAAAGGATGTGGATACTAGTGGAATTAAACAATTATTTAGTGATGGAAAAGATGATATGACTTTAATCTCAACTGTGCCCTCGGTCATTAAAGGTAGAAAATATTTTAACAAAAATAAAAAAATTTCCCCATAAAAGATCAAATGCCGAACGATTTAAAATCCGCATTAGAAAAAGAAACTATTGGAGATTTAAAAAAGGAAATTGGAAATACAAAAAATGCAATAAAAGAATCCAAAACTTCAAAAGAATTAAAAGAAAAGTTGGAAAAAGTAGCGCCTGAAACAAAAGAAGTTTATGATAAAACAATTAATTGGGTTTATTCAAAAATGGGTTTGGATAAACAAGATGAAGATTTTGTTGAGCAAGTAATAAATAAACATTCTTTAAAATATAAAAATACAATTGTAATTTTAGCTAATTGATAAAATTAGCAACACGTTTTACAAAGTAAAGGAACAAACAAAAGAAAATTATCAAAACATGGATTCTGCTGATAAACAAAACTTAACAGCATTTTCTGGTTTTTTTGAATGTTTGTAAAATTAAATATTTAAACTTGTTTATATTTACAACAAAGTTTTTACAATTAAGTTTTACTTATTCTGATTTTTACAATTCCGGAAAGAATAATAAATTATAATTACAAATTGTAATTGTTTTTTCCGGATTCTATTTGCATTTCCGGAAAAATAATTAAATTAAATTACAAATTGTAATTAGGTTTTCCGGATTCTTACTTCATTTCCGGAAAGAATAAATAAATATAAAATTTAGTTATGTTTAATGGCTCAACCTGATGAAAAAGGAAAAACTGAAAACCGGAAAAGACGGAAAGAACTGTATATATTTTTGTATTTTATACAACCATCAACATTTCAAAACATCCAAAAACATTTTGTTTTTTTTTCTCTAACTTTATTTAAAATTCATTATCTTTCTTTTAAACAAGATAAATCCCTCGTTCCCAATCATCATTTTTATTTTTATATTTTTGATTATGCGCAAATTACAACAGCTTAAAAACCTTGTAAAAGGTAAAATTAGAAGGCACCGCCTTTCTCTTTAAATTAAATTATATTCTCATTAATTCATCCTTTTTCGTTCTTGGCCAGTCATTCCCTCCCCACATTTTCCCTTCAATTTTTCACGCATTTCTCTCCTTTTCTAAAAATTCTGCAGAACATTAAAACAATCTTTAATCTTTTTTAAAAAAAGAAAAAAGTAGCAAAATTTTAAATTTAATTAAAAAACTTTGAGATTAAAATACAAAAAATCTTAAATTTATTTTATTGTTTGGCACTCTGCCGTTTCTAATTTTTAATTCTTTAATTGCTCTATTTAATTAACCAATCTTCTTGACTTTATATTTTTTATTAACTTCCGATGACCTTGAAGAACCTTAAAGAACACACAAAACTTTTTTTTGCAAAAACTTTTACGCCGCCTAGAACGATCAGAGAGAGATGATTAATTGAAGACACCTAATTGAAGACTCTAATAGACTTTTCAGTGATCTTTTGGATTAGGAATGGATATAATTAATTCTAAAAAAGTCAATAAAGTCCACCGACCTAATATCTCCAAAAAATAATAATTATTCTAAATATATAGCTTGAAAATTGCAAGTCTACTTTTAGTGTTGAAGAAAAAAAAGAAAATTAAGTAGACAGTCACTGCGCGATCGGATTAAGCTTTTTTGAAGAAACAAGGTTGTAATTGTTGAAATTGTTTTCCTTACAATTTTCCTTGTAAGATCAAAAATCAGAAATCAATAAAAGCATTACAGATTAAGTTTATTTAATTCCAACTTGTTTAAATCCAAGTTTGTTTTGTTTTTGTATTTTTTAATATTCAACTTGTTTGTTTCCAAGTTTGTTTTAATTTAATTCTGTTTTGTATTTTTGTATTTTTCTGACTTTAATATTCACCTTATTTTTGTATTTTTATTTCATTCATTTTATTAATTATTCTTTTGTACTTTCAAAAAACAAAAGTCAGCGTCCTTGATCTAACATTTACGTACTTTTTTCTCTCACTCCACGTGCTAATGACCTCCAATTAAAATCTCTCTCTCAAATCTACCGCAATTTCCGCTCTTTTCATCCAAAAAACATCTAAAACTAGATAAACTATTTTTTGAATTAATGTTTTGGCGCGAAAATGGTAAGACTCGTCGCGCCAAAACGTCATCGCGCACCCAAACATCCCTTTTAAAATTTCTCGATTTTTTTCTGATTTTTTTTAAATTTAACTTACCAAAATAATTAGAATAAAACTTTTTTTTTCTTCTTTTAGGGCAAAAGGTTTAAAAATTTAAGTTGAGCAAAGCAGCAATTGCAAAAACTAAACAAGAATACAAGACTGTCATTTCTTTTTCTAAACTTTTTTCATCCCCTCCCCTTCAATATATTCTCGACTGACCTCTTCCCCTTTAATTCTTCTTCTATTACCCACCTACAATTATAATACAACAAATTTCTTTTTGATATATTTAATTTTGTGTTTCTGTTCTTCATTAAATTAATTGCAACTTGTTCGTCTAATTGTTTGTTCTGGCCATTATTTCAACAAAACACATTTTATTCAACCTTTTTATTAAAAAGCCATGTTTGCAGCATTGTTTGAATTGCTTCTATTATTTGTTGCGACAAAAGTAAGTTTATTTTTTATTTATTTTAATTTTCCGGAAAACATACAAAAATAAATTGTAAAAAAATACAAACATGAAAAAAAATACAAAATTAAAACTTTTCCGGAAAACAAGTTTATTTTTTCTTACATATTTTAAAGTTTATTTTAAAGTTTTGTATTGGCTCACTAGTCAGTTTATTTTCTCCAGACGATCTCAGATATACATTTGGTGTGAATTCAATAAGGGAAGGTATTAAATTTAATTATTTAATATTTAAATAATTTTAATTATTTTTTCAGTTCCCAAACATCGTTTTACTCATCCTCAATTATTAATAAGGCAAAACTCCACTTTTTACGAATTATTAATTGAATTGGATGAAGGAAATATACAAAGAATACCTTTACAACCTATTACTAGTCAACTACTTGCAGACAGGTTAATTTAAAAATTTAGAATAAATCAAAAAATAAATTCAGACTAACAATTGTTCGAAGAACTGCAGCAGATGGAGGCGGTCACCTTGAAACTGCAATTAATCCTTTAAAACATTTTGACGACTGTCATTTTCACTACAATTCAACAGATATGTTTTTGGCTATTTCTAATTGTGAGGAAGGAGAATTGGTAATATTAAGACTTAAAACTTTTTTATTTAATTAAACATTCTTTTAATTTTCCGGAAAAAACACAAATAAAATACTAACCGGAAAACAATATTATTTTCACAAAATAGAAACTTACATTTCCGTAAAACATTTTACAATTTTCCTGAAATACATAAAATATATTTTTAAATTTATTAACGTTTTCCGGAAAACAATATTGAAACCTTCCGGAAGCAATCTATTTTCCGGAAAACTTTATATATTTTCCGGAAAGTTGAATTATATTTTTAATTTTTTTTACAATTGTACTTTTAATTTGTACTTTTTTAATTTTATTTTTTTTCTAGAAAGGAAGTATTCTTCTCAACGGCAGTCTTTGGGTTCTTCACCCAATCCCGCAACGACATAAAGCAAGGATGCGGCGATCAACAAACAATGAAAATAATTTATTAACTCATGTCATTTATAAGAGAGATACTGTTGAAGGAAAAAAAGATGAAGAATTTTGTGGAATTGAAAATACAATTTCTAGTGATGAATTACTTGATAATGAAGCGGGGATTCACGAGGTTTTTTTAAATTTAAAAACATTGAAAAATAATTTTTTAAAGGATGTTTTTGTTGTTGGTCAAAGAATGTCGCAAGAAAGCGATTTAATTGTAGAATTGGCTATTTTTGTGGATGAAGAGCTTTGGAGGCATTTTTCGTCTAGACATGGTTCTCTAGCTTGGCAGAAACTTCAACAATATGCACTTACAATGCTTAGCAATATTCAGGTTTATTTTTAATTTTTTTTATTTTTATTTTTTAAAGATAATGTATAAACAACCAACAGCATTGCCAACTATAACATTTAAAGTTGTTCGATATGAAGTTTTTCAATCTCAACCGGCAAGTTTTTACAATTTAAAAAATTAAAATTACAATTCCCCCCATTTTTCTGAAAATAAACTTTGATTTTTTAAAAATTGGTCTTTGAATTGTAATTAAATTATTATGGGGGAAAATGAACCTTTTTATTATTATTTCGTCACAAACAGGCTGATAAACTTTAATTTAATAGATAATTAATGCGTTAAACTTTTTTCGGAAATAATTTATTTTTAAATTGATTTTTGTTAATTGGAACTTTTTTTTTGATTTTTGCTTTCGCAATATGACGTGAAAATTGCGAGGTTAAATTTATAAAATGCGCGATTGTTTGTAATTTGCTAAAAAATTATATTTTACGAAAATTACAAATTGTGATTTATTTTCCGGGAAATATTCTACAAATTTCCTATAATATAAAATTCCGGAAAACTTACAATTTGTAAAACTTACAATTTCGCAAATTGCTGACATTTTCCGGAAAACATTACAATTCTTAAAACTTAATTGTAAACTACATTAATTTCTTTTTAGAGTGCTTTAGCAGCCCATTTACACGAGAATGGAAATGCGCAGAGATACTTGGATAGATTTTGTCGTTATCAACGCAGTTTGGGTGTTCAAGACTGGGACCACGCTTTATTGTTAACAGGATATGACATCCACCGTGGTTATGGTGCTAATTCAATTTCAGGGATTGCTAGGCTGGATGGTAGAGAATTTTTAGAATTTTTGAAAAATTAAAAAATATTTTTTGAAATTTTGAAAAGTTTTAAAAAATTAAAAAAAAATATTTTTAAGGGATGTGTGATCCTTGGAATACTTGGTATTTTATTTTTCTATATTTTTTTTACTTTTATTTTATCTATTCAGCACTCTAGCAGAAGGTCTAGACTTCACTTCAGCATTTATTGGAACACACGAATTGGGCCATTCTGTGGGTATGAGACATGATGAGCCGTACTGTTCTGATAATTACATAATGAGTTCTTCACTTGGTCCAGGAAAGGTTACATGGTCAACCTGTTCTTTAAGAGATTATCAAAATTTTATTCAAAGATTGGAGTAAGTCTTGACTGAATTTTTTATTAATTTATTTATTTTAGTTCAAAAAATAAAAATTGTCTTCGTGT
Source organism: Meloidogyne hapla (assembly GCA_000172435.1). Taxonomy (NCBI): domain Eukaryota; kingdom Metazoa; phylum Nematoda; class Chromadorea; order Rhabditida; family Meloidogynidae; genus Meloidogyne; species Meloidogyne hapla. Next base: position 312,277 of record ABLG01000124.1, on the reverse strand, counting down.
ATCTTTGCTTCGTGAAAAAATGCCTATGAGGGATACATTAAAACCTGGCCAAATTTATGATGCTCATGAGCAGTGTAGATTAATGCATGGGTCTAGTTATGTTCAAGTTTCTCCTAGAACGGATCATTATGGTTAAATTTCTGTATTTATTTTACAATTGTAATTTTCTTTTAGATGGTATTTGTAATATGATGTGGTGTGGGCAAGGATCATATGGACGTATCGTTACATCGCACCCAGCACTAGAAGGCACTTTCTGTGGTGATAGAAAATGGTAAATATTTAAATTTAAATTCTTCAATTATTTCAAAAAAAAAATTTTAAAGGTGTTCTCTCGGCCGTTGCGTCCCCTGGACAGGATTTGGCGCTCCACTTTCCCCCAGACCTTCAATATCTCAATATCCCCCCTCTTATGTAACTTCAACAGTTGCTACAACAACAAATGTCTACCCTACTTCAGTGAGTTATAAAATTGGGCATAAATATGGTGGAACGTTAGCTAAATATTTAAAAACCATTGCTGAATGGCAACAACGAAATAAAGGAAAAAAGGGTCTTGTAATTCAAATAGGGAATAATAATAATAATACAAAGAAGAAGAGAAGAAAAACACAGGGGAGAAAATTACATTAGTATTAAACTGGTAAATTACAACTTTGGTTTTCCGGAAAAAACATTTCAGGAAAATAGGTTAATATTTATTTGTTTTTCCGGAAATAATAAAAACATGTTGTTCAGGAATATTATTTTTTTTTTCATCTCTCATTTTCTCGTTATCTTTTTTTGTATTATCAACTTTTTTTTATTTAAACTTTTTTTTCATTTTAATTTATCATCAAATCGAAACACTTATTTTTCTATTTTATTTTTTGAAAAAGTTTGTCGTCATGGATGACGTCCAAAAGTTTGCAGCTATTTATTTTTAGGGAAAAAATTAAATATATTTCAAGTTTTCTTTATTTTTCCACTAATTAACTGCCATGTGTATTTTTTGCAATTTTATTTTCATTTCTGCCTCATTAATTAATAAAGATTTTAATTTAATTTCTTAAAATTAGGAATATTTTCTTTATAGTTTTTCTCTCATTTGATCTTATCACTTTTTTCATCAATTCATTTTTGATTGTGTTTCCTCGCCAGTTTTTTAACCAAAATTCAAAATGCAAAAAACTCCGCCAAGTTTCTAGTGCCAATCTATGGCCACTGATCTGTAAGAAAACTTTCTCTGATTTTTAATAGGCCAAAGGTCCCGAATCCCTTTAATTTGTTCTTTAATTTGTAAATTAACACTTAAATTAACACTTCTTTTTTATTTTCTCTTTTTCCTTTTGCAACCTTTTTTGTAATTTTTTGTGTAAAAACTTTCTTTCAATTCCCCTAATTGTAATTATTTTATTCTAACCCTTGCAACTTTTTCAGCTTGCAAATTGCAACCTAAGAAAAACCAGCTTGCATTTTTTTTCTCTATCTCTCTCTTTCTCTCATTTTATAAGTTTCTAAATTGTAAAAAAAGTTGTAATTTACAATATAAAAATTCAAGTTGGAAAAGTACAAAAGCAAAAGAAAGCTTTGAAAAATTACAATAGTGAGAAAGTTGGAAAATTACAATTGTAAAAAAGTTTATTTAATATTTATTTTTATTATTTTTAGCAACAAATAATCAACGGACAGTGGTCTGGGTGGTCTCCTTTCGATTGTAAACAATGCTCTTGTCCAAGTATTTCTGGTAGTATTGGAGTGGTAATTTTTTAATATTTAAATTAATTTCTATTTATTTTTAATTTCCTTTAGACACTCTCTCGTCGAAGTTGTTCTAATCCAGAACCATTAAATGGAGGTGCTGAATGTCAAGGGCCAAGTCAACGAGCAGCAGTTTGTGCGCGAAAGTGTGCGGAGGAGAGAAATAGTGTCAACCAATATATTTGTAGGTTTTTTGAAATTTTTAAAAAATTTTTTAAATTTATAAGAATAAAGGGAATAATCTGAAAATATTTCAAAAATAATTTTTAGAAATTTTTTTTAGAAAATAAAAATGCATTTTCTCTATTTTTAATAAGAATGAATTTATTAAACGAGAATTTACATGCGTAATTATTTTTAAATATTTTTATTTATTCATTATTTGGCCTACACATTTTCTTTTAATTTTGATCTCTACCCTTTAACGGCATCTTTGATCATTTACACCTAAAACGTCATAATTTTAAACAAAAATATTTTGCAAAAAATATTAAATTCCAGTTAATTATTCATTTTTAATATTTAATTAAAGCAAGCAAATGTGCTGAACATAAATATCAACGCAATGACCCCGAGTTAACCGGTAGTGGCAGTCAACTTACTCGTTTCCCTCAACGCGCCTGCAAAATATTCTGTGATGTTCAAAATGCGTTTGGGTCGCAGAGAAATTACCGGTTTTATGGAGACAACTTACCGGATGGAGGTTAGTTATATTAAAGGTTTTAATAAAATCAGAATTTTAATAAGAACTGTATTTTTGTAATAATCAGAATTGTTGTATTATTTATTTTTGTGTTGTATTTTTTGTATTGTATTTCTATTAATTTAGATTACAAAAATCAGAATTTTTTATTCTTTTATTGTATTTATTGTATTTTTATTAATTTAGCGCCTTGTGGCTGGGACAGATATTGCTTGAATGGAGAGTGCACGGTATTTTTAATTTAAAAACAATTAAACTTTTTACAATTTGTAAAAGCAAATTGTAAAAGCTAAATAATGCTTTATTAAATGCTATTGTAAATAGAACTTTGTTCAAAACAAAAGAAAAAAGTTTATTTTTGCTTTTTTTTTTAATTTTTTTTTTCTTTTTTTGTTTTTCCTTTTAATTTTCTCTAATCAGGTTGCACTCAAATATTTTTGGCAAAATTGCCTTTTTAATTCAACCAGAAGAAAAATAATATTAAATGATCAAGCTATTATTCGACATAAAATATGGATGAGAATTGATGGTGGCGGTGAAGATTAGCTTTTATTTTTGGTTTTTTTGCTTCATTATTTTTGCTTCTTTATTTTGTTTGTGTTTATTGTCCTTTAATTGTGTGTTTTTTTAAATATTAATTTATTTATTTTTTAATATTCAATTTACAGGAATTGTCTTGTGAAGATACTATCCTTGCCCCAGATGATCAAAGATCCAGCAGAAATTCTTGTCCTTCTTCCCATGAGAGATGTCCAGTTGAAAATGTTGATGCCAAATCTATGTCCAACGGTCAATGGGGACAATGGTTTTATTTTTTTTCTTATTTTTTTTATTTATTTAAAGGTCTATATGGTCGTCATGTACTGCTAGCTGTGGAGATCTCGGCGTTCAAATACGTTCTCGAACCTGCAACATTAATAATCGCTGTGAGGGTGAACCTACACAAAATCAGCCTTGCAACAGACATGGTAAATAAATTTTAAAAATTTTAAATTAATTTTTTCTCAGTCTGTCCAACCACACCAGCTGGAGAACCCCAATGGACAGATTGGACACCTTGGACTCAATGTTCTGTCAGCTGTGGGCATGGAAGCCAGGCACGTTACAGACGTTGTCAAAATTCTCAAGGAAGTGTTGCATTTTCGTGTCAAGGCAGGCGAGAAAAGAAAATAAATTAATTAAAATGAAAAATGTATATTTTTAAAATTAATCTTTAAATAATAAAATTAGGCCAAACAATGGAATTGCGCAACTGCGATGAAATACCTTGCAATTCTGGAAACCGTTTGGATAGATCTGATGCGCAGTGGACTGGTATATTTTTAAAATATATTAATGGAAATATATAAATATAAATACAACTTCTCGGAAAAATCACAGTTAAATTAAATACAACTTCCGGAAAATATCTAATAAAATCCTTCCGGAAAATAATTAAATGCTCTGTAAATGTTTTCTGGAAAAATTACAATTAATTCATTAAAAATTACAATTTTACAATTATGCTTTTATTAAACAATTAAAAATACAGGTTGGAGTGTTTGGTCGGTTTGCTCTGTTACATGCGGCCCTGGCTTCCAAAGCAGAACACGCTCATGTTTTCCACAGTCAGGCGCTTGTGATGGTTCGTGGCAACAAAGAATGGCCTGCAATCTTCGTGAATGCTCTGGGGGATGGAATACTTGGGGTGTTTGGAGTGAATGTTCACGTCTCTGTGGAAAGGGTGTTCGTTCGAGGAGTAGGTCAGTTGAACGGGGGAAAATGTAAAAGAAAAATAATTAATATTTTTTCCTTCACAGGACTTGCCCAACAGATGCCAGTTGTCCAGGCTCTTCAACAGAACAATCATTTTGCAATGAACAACCATGTGCTGAACAAGAAACATTAAATGCTCAGTGGAGGTATTTAAATAATTAATTATTAATAAAAATAATAAAAAGTGGTTGGAGTGTTTGGGGTCCTTGTTCAGCAACTTGTGGTAATGGAGTGCGTAGGCGAACGCGTCACTGTCAATGGGGAAACTGCCCTGGGCACCACTTTGATTCATCAATTTGTAATAATGGACAGTGCTCTGTGGAGGATGCAAGTTGGGGAGGTAATTTGTATTTTTAATTTACAAAATTCTGGTTTGTAAAACTTGTTTGTATTTTTTTAATAATACAAAATTCTGATTTGTAATTTTAATCAGGTTGGGGTTATTGGTCCGTTTGCTCTGAAAGTTGTGGGCAGGGTTTCCGAAGAAAAGTGAGAAAATGTTATGGGAGTGGGCAATGTCCAGGGAGTGAATATGAACGAGAACAATGCCAAGTTAGGTCAACTTGTTGATAATTTATTTTTTTAATTATTAATTTATTTTGCCCTTTTTCCCAATTTACTTTCGGGTTCCTCCCCATCCTCTTAATCTTATGCCTTCATATCATTTTTACAGATTTTTATATTTAACTCACTATTCTCTAAATTCATATATTTTTATTTATTCACACCTTGTGAATTTCAGTTTGTTTTGTATATATTATTGTTAATTATAGTTTAAAATTAAATATTTTTGTTTTTCTTTGCTATGAAATTTAAATCAGAATTATATATTAAATAGCATTCCGAAAAAACCAGAATTAATCCATTCCGGAAAACATAGTCCAATAAATTGTAGACAATTTCCGGAACAAGTTTTATATGAATAAATTTCCGGAAAAATTAGAATTATTCAAAAATCAAACATTTCCGGTTATATTATTTCCGGATTATTTATTAAAATATTATATTTATTATCAAGTTTTAAAGTAAGTTTTATCTAGGAGCATTATAATTATACATTTCCAACTTATTCTTCAATTAATTTTTACTCCATTCTACTTTAATCTTTTCATCCTTCTGAAAATAAGTTTATTTTTTTTAATTTATGCTTTTGTCTTTAAGTTTAAATTATTATTTAATTACCTACCTCTTCCAGTGCAAATTGCTTTTTCTCAACCTTTTAAGTTTAATTATTTTCCCTCTTATTAGAATGAATTATTTACCGTCTTAAGGTTATTACGGAAATCAACCTTCTGCCCTTCTTTTGTTTTTAACTTGGCGAACTAATAAAAATTGTTTTATTATTATCCCTTAAAATCACATATCTTACCTGACTGTCAGTCTTGGAGACTTTCTTCAAAGTTGGCTTTACACTTAAAAAATTAAATTTAAAGGATTCAAATAAATTATCTTTACAATTTTCCTCTCAAATCATTCACAGCAATTGTTAATTCATTTATCTCAAAATCCTTCTGTCGAACAGTATAACTTAAATCATACTTTTCACGTTCCAATCTAATAACGCTTTCTGCAAAATCTTTTGAAATTCGTTGTAATTCATCTTTTAAAAATTATTTTTTTAATTTAAATTCTCCAAAACCTTCTCCACTCGAATCAAAATCAGGTAAAGGCACAATTCTTTCATTAAGCACTGATTGACGCTCTTGTTCTTTTAACATTTGTTGTTTCTTTAAATCTTCGGCTGCTTTCATCATTAATAATTTCTGAATACTAGCAAGTTTATTTAAAATATATAACTTTCCGGAAAATATAATATACATATTTCCGGAAAAATAATTAACATTTTCTATATTCCATCAGGTTTATTTAAATTTCTGATTTTAAAGTTTATTTAATGAATATTGTAATTTCAAGTTTATTTATTTAAAATTCTGATTTAATAAAACTTGCCCTCAATTTCTTTTTTCGTTCAGGCGTCAAAAACCCCTGAAAATTATTATTTTAATCAAGTTTATTTATTTCAACACCTTTTTTGCTTTTTTCATTCGCCCTGCTTCTTCCAAGCGTTTACGAACTTCAGCCTTTTTACGTTCACGTTCATCATTTTTACGTTTTTGCTAAATTATTTAAATTTAATAAATTGAATCTCTTGCCTCAATATCTTCATCGGCCATTGTCGCTATTTTTATTTTTTATGGATTAATTAAAATAATTATTTAATCTAAATACCTAAACACATTAATTCGATCACTAGCTTTAAAAATATGGATCGGATTGAAAATATAAGAAAAGTAGTAGTAAGTTAACCAGCTTAGCTTAACTCGTCATCCTTTCCAACATTTTCTGTTAAGTAATTCTTAAAGAGCGCAAACATTGTATTTATCTCTTTATCCAAAGTTTTTTCTTAAGACTTCTTTCATAATAGATTTTTTCTTTTTTACAATTTTCTCGACTGTTTACATAAAATATATTTTTCAAGTGGAGAAAGGGATATATTTTTATTATTGTAATATGATGAAATATAGATTAAAAGATAAATGTTATTGTATTTTCTACAAAGTTGTATTTTACAATAGTTTAATTTCAAGTTTTATTTTAAAGTTTTATTTCAAGTTTTATTTCAAGTTTTAATTCAAGTTTTATTTTAAGTTTATATTATATTTATTTCCAACTTTGTTTTCAAGTTTTATATTTGAGATTATTTCTTATGTTTATTTGCAACAAATAATTTCTGTTTTGTTTCAAGTTTATTTTTAAATATTTTTACAATTACAATTATTAATTACAAAACTACCAAGTTTATGCAAAATATTTAGAATCAAGTTTATATAAATTCATGTTTCTTTTTTCTGATCTTTCTGATTTTTTTCTTTGATTAAAAATATTGTTTTATTCTTTTCTATATTAAAAATCCATTTAACCCTGTTTCCCAAACAATGCTCGAGCTTCACGGTGGCTATCGTCTGTCGGATCAGCATATCGTCCAGACTTTTCTTCAGTTCTAGCTTTTGTACTATTTGAGGTTGTGCCTACACTTTTTGTATTATCTCCTCCAACTTGTTCAGAACTAATTTAAATATTTTCTATTATTCTTTATATCAAAAATTGACCTATTAGGTAAAGGAGCACTTTCACTATTTGGCATTCTTTTATTCTTTAGTTTGTTTCGTGAAGCAGATGCTAATTCCTCATCAATATTTTCTTGTGCTTTACGTTCAGCAGCCGCTCTCTGCTGTCTTTGTTTTCGATTCCAAATTCGGCAGAGCAATATTTGCCAAGCAGCATGTCGAAATTCAGTGATTAAAACAAGACAAACAAAAGCATATATTGTTGGAACTGGGGCAATTAATAACATCCCAAGAAATTCTTGGATTGGTCTTTAAATTGTTTTGGTGGGATTTTAGCTTTTTAAATATTTAAACTTACTGATTACTTTCTCCCATTACAAAACAAACAATGTAGTTTATACCAGCAACTGCTACCAACTTTAAAAAGTAAAAATACAATAGCAACATTCTATTGTAAAATTATTTCTATAGTATAAAATAAACTTAAAAATAAATCAGAAAATAAATCAGAATTTCAAGTTTTATCCTTTTCAGAATTTAAATAAACTTTGTTTTTAATATTTTACAAAAGAGCTGTTCTGTTCTTAAGTTTAATTTAAAGTTTTAAAAATTTACAATTGTAGGAAGATGTGCAATAATTAAAACCTAAAATTACAAAAATGCTTATTTATTCTGAACTGTATATTTCTACATTTGTAAATGCAGCCATTTCAATTTGACTTTTATCAGACATATTTTCTTGTTGACCGCTAAGTTTGCATTTTACAGTCGTTGCCTTAAATATATTACAATAAAAATTACAATTTGTAATAAATTACAGTTATAATTGTAATAATCCAAGCAATAACAAGTGTTAATATTAAAACTCCATTAGCAAGAAAATATAATGGATTGCGTGAATAATCGGTTCCAAAACTTCCCTCGAATAGACGAACCTTTATTTTATTTTATTTTTTATTTTTAAGTTTAATTTTACAGTTTGTTCAGTTCCTCCACTAACACTTCCTCTTGTATCATATTGCCTACTTTCAATAGCAGCAGCCAAAGCGCTATAATTACTCCCTCCAGTAATTGCTTGAAATCCACCACTAACTGCATTACTACTTCCACCTGTTCCTCCATTATTCGCATTATTATTGTTACTAGCTTGTTGAATAAGACTTGTTCCTTCTTGACTCGAATTTGGATTTATACCCATACTTAATTGCAATTCATCCCATTTTTTTGAACGAGAAAGTCGTTCAAGTAAATACTTTAAATTTAATATTTTTTTAAATTAATTATAACTCTCACATTTGGATCAACTTTTGAATAAAAAAGCAAAAATGATTGAACTAAACAAAAAACAATAGCAACACCAAGAAATACTGGAACGTTTTTTGGTGCAAAAACTGTTGACATTTGTCCAGCAGTTTTACGATAATGATACAGGAATAGAAGACAAAAGCAAAATGCTGTAAAAAGAAAACAACCAGCGCCAAAAGCTGCTAGGCCATTCTGGGAGAAAATTAATTGAATTAAATAAACTTGAATTAAAATCAGAATTTACAATTACCAGAATTTACAGTTAAATTACAATAAATAAACTTAAATCAGAATTTTAAATAAACATGAAATAGAATACAAATATAATAAACTTGAATTACAATTATCAGAATTAAATTACAAATAAATTACATTAATTAAACTTGAAAAGAGAATTTAAAATAAACTTGAATTATCAGTATTTACAATTATCAAAAGTTACAATAATTAAATTAAAATAAATAAACTTGCCATAAAGTTGGAAGTTAAACCAGCATTGCTCAACGCTAAAAGTCCATGCGGTATCCGAATATTAGTACTTGCTAGAGTAATAGATTGTGGAGCAACAGCCATTAATGCAAGAGCAACAAAAATATATCCAACGGAAATACTGCGCATAAAGATAAGAACTTCCTGAACTCGTTCAACTCGTTGTATTCGTGTAACCAATATAAAAAGTAGATTCATTACAATTCCAATCATAGAAAGAATAGCACAGTATGCCGTGAAAGATCTCATTTCAAAAAAAAATGAGTGTTTATTACTTTTGGAATGGTTTTAGTTTTGTTGGACTGCTATAGGGAATGCCAAAGTGGTTGTCTTGCCACCACCACCATCAATGTCGACACGCAAATCTTTTGGTAAATCGGCTTTAGATTTTGACAAAATTAGTATTGAAAAAAGATGAGAAAAGGAATGAGAAAAATTGACAAATAATAATAATGGCTATTAAATAAATTAAAAAGGTGCTGTCGTTGGCCAATCCTCATTTTAAACTCTTTAAATTAAAGAAAAAAGTGTGACGACAAACAAGAATTATTGAGTAATATTTGTAATAATTTAAATAAACTTGGATTATATAAAAAATAAAAAGTAATAGACATAAATAAACTTGGAATATAATAAACTTGGAATATATAAAAATAAACTTTAAATATACAAAAAATACAAAAATAGAGTTGAATTAATTGTAATTGTAAATAAGTGTTTAATTAAGGTTTGTAAAACTTATTTGTTTTGTATTTTTTGTACAATTATTACAATAGTGCAATTCTTTTATTTTCTTGTTCTTTAATTAATTCGTTATTAAGGGAAATTAATGAAAAACAAAGTTTATTTATTATTTATCCTTCTTTTCAAAGCTTTGTTAAGTTTTAAGTTGTTTTACACTTGACTTTCCTTTTGTTCTGATTAACTAGTTATTAATATATTGTGTATACAAATAATAAATATAAAAGATATATTATTTACCTTGTTCTATTAAATCCTAATTTACAATAATATTAATGTCTTTAAAATTTTTACTACTTTCAACAGTTTTCCTCTTTAATTTGATGCTTATATTGAAAACCAATGGACAGCTTTTTGCTGTTAGTTATTAATTAAAATTACAATTAATATACCCTCTTAATAGTGGCCCGCAACAAGTTACTCACCCTACATCCAAGCATTATTCGCTGAAGCAAGTGCTCCTGTGCCAGCTTTACCTTCTGGTTTAGGAGCTCAGGGTGAGAAAAAACAAATTTAAATGCGTTAAGTTTTGAACTTTAGCACCGGCTATACCTGTGGGATTCCCTCTTGGGCCTGGAACTCCAGCTATGGCTGCACCTCCGCTTGGTAGAAAGTGAAAAAATAGAAAAGATTTTTTAATTAGTAATTAATTTGTATTAATTTTACCATTAATAATTAGAATAAAGATTAATGGTTCATTTTTGTATTTTATTCTAATTTTTGTATTAAAAATAGGGTTATTTTAGCTAATTTTGTATTTTCAAGTTTATTTTATTAATACTCTTTCAATTTCAAGTTTTATTCTGTTTTATTTCATTTTTTTAATCGCAATGCTTTTTAACACTTTACTATTTGCATTGGTTGATTAAGCATTTCATCTTTACCCTTTGCCTTTGGCATTTGACATTGTTTTTCTCTTTTATTATTTTAATGAAACCAGCATTTTTATGGTTGTTATTATTGAACAAAAAATCTTGAAAAAGTAAAGATAAACTTGTTCTTCCCCCACACAAAGATATAAATAAATTTTATTTATTTTTGCACTTTTTTATATCTTCGAGAGTGAAAGAAGATATCATTTCCCCTGACATGAGATGATATAAAGCTTTTTTATCTAATGATCCTTTACGCTTTGTTAGGCGCGTTTTATCAGCGTGTTCAAATAAATAATAGAGAATTGGGGCGGAACTGCACATTTATTTAAAAATAAATAAAAATTGGACTTATTTTGTTTGTTGAACTTTGAAAATCAAAAAATATTTATCATAATTATCAATAAAAAAATGTTAAATTCAAAAATAATTTTTTTATTAATTATTGGCAATTTTTTGATTATTGAGGTATTTTCTCCTTTAATTAATTAAAGTTTAAAAAAAAATATTTTACAATAATTTTGTAACAGGCTAATATACAAAATGTTAACAGAATTTGCTCTTGTTCTGATGTAAGTTGAATAAATTATTTAAAGTTTAATTTACAATTGTAAAGTTAAACAATTACATTTAATTTATAATAAATTAAATAAACTTAAAACTTGAAAATATACAATTAAGTTTTACAATTTGTAAAATCTTTTTTATAAATATAATAAACTTTAATTTAGAATTGTAAATTTAGAATTGTAACTTGAAAATAAACAAGTTTTACAATATTAATTATAGCCTGAATGTTCGGATGATTCTGCCCCTCATTGTATTTTGAAAAGATCTTCTAATAAACGCACTATAAGGGAAGTACCTTTTGACAGTGATGAAGATGCTACAGGTGGTGGAACTGCTTCAGCTGACAATGCTGAACAAAATAGTAATTTTGATGGGGATGGGGCAAAAGAAGAAGAAAATCCTCCAGATACAATGATGATTTATGATGATGATTCTCCTGTTACAGAGAGTGAAGCGAAGGAAGGGAAAGATATAAAGACAACAGCAAATAATCAACAACAAACATCTACAATAAAATCAACAATTGGAAGTAGTACATCAACAACTATAAAGGCAGAAACAACAAAAATAACAACAAATAATTTAACAAAAAATTTAACTAATAATAAATCAGAAAAAAGCCCAAAAGTGTTGGAAGAAATGAAAAAGCTTTCTGGAAAGGGGAAACTTGTAACTTTAAATTCTGATAAAAATGAAACTCCAGTGGGAATAAATAATAATATTAATTCTGAAAAAGTTTCTTTTAAAAATGAAGAAAATAACAAAAGCAAATCGCACAGGCGCAATTGTAATAGTGAATTAATAAGAAGAATAATACTTGAGGTTTTTAATGACAATGTTAGTTTTGTACTTTTGTAATTTAAGTTTATTTATATGTTTTTATTTTTGTATTCGCAAACTAGGTTTATTTTTGTATTTAAAGTTTATTTTTGTATTCCTTTTGTATTTCAAGTTAATTTAAATTATTAAAAATATATTTCAGAACATTGGGAATAGACCATCAGTTGCAAAACGCAAAATCCAATCTAAAGCAACTGAACAGGTAGGAGGCAGAATCGACGTGATTTGCTCTCGAAAGGCCTTTAGCTATGTAGTTAATAGTGGTAAATATATTATTTTTTAATATCGTGTCTCAAACATTTTTTAATTAAGAGGTATTCTGCGAAGTGGAGAAGGCGGATATTGTCTGTCTTTGTTATAAGCAGCAGGGATGAGTGAAAAGGGGAAAGTTTCTATTTTTTTATTTACTGAATGGGCCAAATTAATTTTTTTTATTTCAATGTTGTATAAATATTAAATATGTTTGTAAAATCTTAATTTACAAACTTACAAACTTAAGTTCAACTTAAAAATAAAGAATTCAAGTTTTTAAATAATAAGTTTTCCGTAAAATGTTCGTTTTAATCTTTTAAGTAAATTCTGAATTGTTTGGAAAAGTTGGAAAATTTTCACAAAATCAGAAATTGTAAAACATGTTTTAAAACAAGTTGAATTATAAATAAATTTAAATTTGATAAGTTTATATAAATTAAACTTGATATGTTCAAATTACAATTCTCATTCTTTCTTATGTTTCTCGATATTCTCTTTTTTATTATATCCTCTGACCTCAAATTCTATTCTTTACTTCTTCCCAAGAGTCCTTTTACTAGGATTTAATTTTGTGGCAAATTGCTTTTTTGCTTTAAGCCTTTTTACGCTTTTTCTTCTTTCTTGCGTTTATTTTCATTTTCCTTTAGGGCAAATTTTTTTTCTTCTCGCAGCAATACAAACGTTCTTCTCTCTCCAAGTTTTTCACCTTATGGATATTTCCTTTATCCTTTTATAAATCCAATTTTATTAAAATCTTAAAATGCTTGGAAAAGATTCAAAATTTATGAAAATGACTGCCAAAATGCGACAAGAAACATATCGTCGAAAATCGTTAGTATCCCTCTCAGATTAAAAATTTAATTAATTTTAAAGAAGCGAGATATTAAATGCAGCAAAGTCTATTTATAAACCTGCACCTAGACCCTTTCCGGTAAGGAAAATTTTAAAAATTGAGTTGAATTTTTAAATAAATAAAGGATCGAAATGAATGGTTGAATCAATGCTTTGCTAGTATTTATTGGTCTATACGAACATTACAATTTCAATTATTCTTTAAAAATGAAGGTTGGTAAATTTAAAAATTCTTTATTCCTATTTAATATATAAAGGCAGTTTTAATTTAAAAATTAATTAATATCAATCTACTAATTTGTTAATAAAAATGGGAAACATTTTTAAAAGCATAGAGGAATTTTGAGCTTAATAATTTTTTAATTTAATGGCAAAAGGCGGAAGGGAAATAATTTGTAAAAATATTACAAAGGGTTGTAATTTTGTAAACTTTCAAGTTTTATTTTTGTATTTATTATTATTTTCAAGTTTTATATTTATTAATTTCAAGTTTAATTGTTGTATTTATATTCAAGTTTCATTTTTGTATTTTCATCAATTTCAAGTTTATATTCAAGCTTATTAAATTATTACAAAAGAACCCTTTGTATTAAAAATAATACAAAAATTATTGTATTTTTACTATTACTATTTTTCTATCTGATTAAATCTAAAAGGCACATGTTTCCATTCAAACAGGAAATTAAAAGACAGCCGTAAACGAGTCAAATGTATCTAACCAGTCGATTGCCTAAAATTAATTTTAATATTTTTTCTACACCCCATCAAATAAATTCAATTATTTACCCTTTCATTTTCTTCACACGAATTAAAAAAGAAATTATTAGAATCTTCACAGGTGTCAACAATCTGTTTCTGAGCTACTTGGTTTTGTATTATTTCTGAGGAGAATGATGTTGAAGTTTGTTGAGGAGTGTTGTTTGAATCTTGGAATAATGTTGAGGCAGTGAAAGAAGACGAAAAAATGGCAGAGGAATTATTTCGATGCATTTCAACTTCTTCAGCCAAAAAATTGGCTAACCGATCAGTTTGGGAATTATTGCATTGAGTATTATTATTAGTACAATCTGTTGTGTATTGGTCATTTTGTAATACTTCCATTAAATCTTGCATTGTTTTTTCCATTTCTTGGTTATGTATAATATGTTCAAATGATTGTTGTTGTCTTTGTTCTTCTATTAATAATTGAGATTCTGCCTCATAAATATTATTATTTGAAAATTCTTGATTAATAGATTGTGAAGTTGTAGATTGTGGAGAATTATTGTTATTAATTATAGGAACATTGTTATTGTTTCCTTCTAGAACAGAACGGAAAATTTCTTCCATATCAAAAGGATGATTTCCAACAGAATTAGTTGTTCCTGCTTTATTATGGAATTAATTTAGGGAAAATACATTCCTTCCGGAAAACATGTTCCAAGTTTATTTTAAACATATTTTCCGTAAGGATAAATATAAATTCCGGAAATTTGTAATACATTCCGGAAAATACAACAATTAATTAATAAATACATTTCCGGAAAATGTCTCAGGAAAATATTTAATTCATTTCCGGAAAACGTCTCAGGAAAATACATATATTTAATTTAATACACTTCCGGAAAACATACAGTCTTACAATAAAATCAAATATTACCCAAAGAAGAGTTTGGCCGTTTCTGATTAATATTGTTGTCAAAACATTCACAACTTGAACGTTTCAAAACATTTTTTGTTTGTTCGTTTGAAATTAGTCCTTCTAGTGCAGATCTACTGCGTCCACTTGCTCCTTTGCGTTTAATATTTGTTGTAATATTTTGAGGTTTTTTTGCAACTTTTCTTTTTGTTTTTGTTTCAACTTCTTTTTCTTCTTCCTGAACATTTAATGAATTTTCGGAATGTAAAGGAGGTTGTTCTGTTGTATTATTATGTTCAAGCTGATATCGCCTTAAAAGTTGAACAATCAACAATGCTGTTTTTGATTCTTGTCCTATTAATCTACAAATATCTTGAACTGCTTGTTCTGTGTGTAATTCTTCCTGAAGTTTTTGTTCAGCATAAACTAACGATCGTTGCCCTATCATTTGTCTCTCAAGTGTTAATTGTTGTTCTTTATGTGTGTTTATTAGTTGTCCAAGCCAATATTCAACCTGTCCAAAAACAATACCAGTTTCCGGATCTTTAGGTTGAGACTCTCTTCTAGCCTCCGCCAACATTTGTTGATGTTTTTGTAAACCTATTTGAGAGAGAGTAAGTTCTCTTTGTAATTCTCCTATTTTTTGTTGTTGTTGTCTAAGCAATTCTTCATGTTTTGATAATGTTGCAACACTCAATAAATGTTCGGTTCCAACAAAACATTGTTGATTTTGTTGTTCTAAACAACAACAACAATTTGTATTATGTATGTTGTTGTTTTGTTCATTTTCTCTAATTAAAACAATATTTTCTGGTTGATGTTTTAATTGATGTTGGTTTTGTTCGTTTTGATTTTGTAAATGTTTTTGTTGTTCTTTTATTATTTCTTCTTCACAAACATTATTTTTATTAAAACTTGAATCCAAACATGGAAAAGTTGGACAACAATAATTACAACAAACATTATTAAACTTTTGTTTTATTGATGTTTGGGGAGGTTCTAAAAATGTTTTTGGATTATTGCTTTGTTGTGTTTGTTGATGTTTTGCTAAATTAAAACTTGTTTCTTTTTCATGTTTTTCTTCTTTACAACAAGTTTTATTATCTTCTGATATTACAATACTAATATCAGCAGGCTCCAACGGTGTAAACTAAAAATTGTTTTTTAGTGTTTTAAAACGTTTATAAAACAAACTTGTCCCCCAGAACCCATTTGAGCAAAACTAAATGTTTTTGCTTTTTCCATCATTTGTTGTTCTATTGTTGGAGATGAACAAATATTCTCTCTCTTCTTTTCATCTTCATCCTTTTCTTCCTCCTTCCCTTCCTCTTCATCCTCTTCTCTTAATTCTTCAATTTTATCTTCTTCCTCCTCTTCAATTCTCTTCTCCTCTTCAAATAAACATTCTTCATTATCTGTATTTTTGTTGTTTAAATTAACATTATTATTATGCCCACAAGAACAACATTTACACCCCATAAAAGAATTATGCCAGGGTTTGCTGAAAAACATTTTTGATTTTCCTAGAGAAGTTAATGATGTTTTTGTTGTTCTTTTTTGTTTAATATTTCTATTGTTCTTTAAAATCATTGTTTTTTGTTCTTTTTTAATTTTATTATTATTTATTTTTGAATTATTATTTTTTAAATTTCTTCCTTCAGAAAATCCAGATCCGTCAATTACTGAGTCAATAACCTGAACATTTTTAAATTTAATTATTTAATTCTGATTTTTCAGGAAAAGTTTTCCGGTTTTGTTTGTTTGTTTGGTTTTATGTTTTGTTTCTGTCTATTTAATACTGTATGTTTTCCGGAAAGTTTAATATATTTTTATATTTTTGTTTATTCCGGAAATGTTTTTATTTATTTTTTCCGGAAAAACAAATACTATATTTGTGTTTTCTGTAATAAGTTATACATATTTTCCGGAAAGTTTAATATATTTTTGTATTTGTGTTTATATTTATTTATTCTTCCGGAAAAATAAATATATTTATTTTTAATTATGTGTTTTCCGGTTTTTTCTATTTTCTTTTAATTTTCTCCCTCAATTTTCCCTTATAACCAACCGCATCAATAACAGAAGGAGAACAACAGCCGCTTTCTCCCAAAGAACTATTATTAGAAGAAAACAAAGTTGGGGACGAATCAACAACAACAACGTTCTTTTTGTTCTTCTTTTTTAATAATATTCCTTCATTAAATATAAATAAAGACTCTTTTTGTTGCTGCAACATAATTTGATGCTCAAAAGGTTGAAGACGGTTAATCAACGCTTGTTTAGACCCAGAGACGGCCAATTGTCTCTTTTTGCATTCAGTCTGGATAAAATTGAAGAAAATAGAATATAAATCACAAATTTAGTAAAAACAGCAGTCTGTCTGGGAATTTTTATAAAAAAGTTTTTTTATTTTAGTAGAGGAGGGGGGACATTTTTATACATTTTTGGGGTCCTCTTTATTGAAATAATTTTTTTACCTTTAATTCGTGTACCCTCAAATCGTTCAATCCATTACTTTGATTAGTACCATTCCATTCCTCTGGAATCTCTCCAGTAGTTGAACTAGGCTCTTCAAGTAAACCTGAATATACCCGATGTATCGGTGTTGTTGCTATATTAGTTGAGGTTAAATATGTTGGGGGAAATGGGGATGTTGCTGTTGTTGTTGAGAGGGAATGGTCTAAAACTTGTTTATTTAAAAATAATATTATTAAAAACAAGTTTATTTACTAAGTTTTAATAAAAACAAGTTTATTTAAATTAAAACTTGTTTAATTTAAATAAAACAAGTTTATTATGTTTGCGAATGTTTGCAAACATTTTTAATGTTTGTGATGAGAGAAAAACAAGTTTATTTTTAATAAAACATGTTCATTATAACAACAAAATATTTACAGAAAAACATTTTGCAAAAACAAGTTTATTTTATTAAAAACAAGTTTATTCAAAACATGTTTTAATTAAATTAAAAAACATCCAACCTTCCACAAACAAAAAGGCATTATTATTATTATTTAATTGTTGTTTTGAATAAAAAACATTTCCATTTGTTCCCATTTAAAATAAATTAATTAAAAAAAATCTTTAAATATTATGGAAATAATTTTTAAAAAGAAAGGTAAAAATAAAAAGAATTTAAAAAAGAAAGAATGAACAGGTCAGAATATTAGCTAAACATTCAAACAAACAATGTGGCGACAAAAGAAAAGAGAAAAGTAAGCAAAAGCTTTAATGTTTGCGTCAGAAGGGGTGGGGTAAGGGGATAAACTATATTGGTTGAGTTTAAGTCTTATAACTCAAGAATGGATAAACTTTATAAAATTCTTTTGGTATCATTCGATAGGGAATTAAATTTTCTATTAAATTTATTAAGAAAATAAAATTTTTTTGAAAATGGAAAAAAGCTAGAGTCGAAAAATCTTTCGAAAATCTTCATTTTTATCAGTTTTTCGACCATAACCTTTGTTTAACTTTTCCTAAAAATTAATTTTTAATTTTATTTTGTAGCAAATTTAATCCTTTATTAAACAAAATTAAGAACACCTAAAAAGGCTTATCCATTCTTGAGTTATGATGTCTTAAATTAACTGATCTAAAAGCCTCGATAAAGAGGGTAAATCCTTTAGGTTTGCGTCAAGAATAAGTTCTAAAATGAGGAAAAAGGCAAAGAAAAAAATGCTGGGTGGGCAAAGAAGCAAATAAAAAAAAAGAAAAATAAATAAAGTAAATATAAAAATGATCGGAAGCCTTTTTGAGTGATTTTTCAACGTCAAATAAATTTTTTTTGGAAAAAGGATATTTTTAAAAAGATGTAGAAGAACAACAGATGTTTTGAGGACTCGGAAGTTAGAAAAAAGATAAAAATAAAAAAATTATATTTTTGGCATAGGTTAAGGACATAATTAATAAAAATATGTTAACTGAAATGAGATAAAACTTTGAATTAAATATTTCCGGAAAAATCAGAATTAACAAATAAAATATAAAACTTTCCGGAAAAAATTACAAACATAAAAATATATTTCCTGAAGAATCACAATTACAAAAATACAAGACTTTCCGGAAAACATATATTTTAAAACACACATAAAACCAGAATTAAATTAAAACATTTATTAGAAATATTTCCGGAAAACATTTCATAAGAAACAGAATTACAAAAATAAACTTTACAAAAATACAAAACTTTCCGGAAAGAATTAAACTTGAATTAAACACCTTATAAAAACCAGAATTAAATTAAAACATCTTCCGGAAACATTAATAAAACTTAATTTGTTAATGATTAAAACTAAAAATTGAGTTAAAAATATTTCTATAAAATAGCTAAATTAAGATTGGTAGAAAAATGGATTAAAAACGGATATTAAGTAGAAGTAATAAATATATTTAATTATTTTATTTTTTATTTTTTTTATTTTTTTTATTTTTTTTTTGATTTTTGTTTCACATTAAGTTCCCAGTTGGTACGTTCATTTGTTAAGTTGAAATAATTGTTTTAAAATTAAAATGAAAGAAATTAAAAAAAAAAGATTTTGAAGTTAAGAAAGAGAAGGGTTTGTGTTAATTTTTAGCCCAGAAAAAAAAAATTTAAAAATCCCCAAAATATCAAAAAATTAAATCAAAAAGGTTTAAGGCTTCCATTTCCCACAGTTTTTTTCTTTTGATATTTTGGCCCAATAAAAAAATCTCCCAACCCTTTAAGTGTTAAAATAAATCCATTAGAGCCAGATTGATGGGTTATCCACGTTTTTAAAAAGACAAAGGGCAAAATAATAAATTAAAAAAATTCTTTAAAGACAAAAGGTTAGGGAAAAGCATGAGATTTTTCTTTTAAAAATTAAAAAAAATATTTTTTGCAAAAAAAAAAACTAAAATAAAATAAAAATTCTATTTCCTTCAAAATCCTTCTTTTATTTTAAACTTTTATATTTTTGCTACATATTTTGTCTTTTTTTTTATTTTTTTGTTACGCGCATAAAATAAAGCAGATCAGATTTCATGCACTCTTCTTCCGCCCTTCCGTCAAAAACTTTACGTAAGGAATATAAAAATAAACCAGAATTAAATTAAAACATAATATAAGAAGTTTTTATTTATTTTAAACTTAAACTTAATTTAAAACTTACTAAAACTTTAATTTAAACATTAAAACATTTTAAAATACAAAAATGGGGTAAGACAGAAAAACATAAAAAAACAAGAAAACAGAATAACAAATAAACATGCGTACATATAATATTAAACATTAAACATAAAAACTTTAATTAAAAAATCAGAATTTAAAAACAACTTCAACTAGAAAAACAAACTTGAAAATCAGAATAACATTAAACATTAAAATAAAAACTAATTAAGAAATCAGAATTTAAAAACAACACAACTAGAAAAACATGAAAAACAAACATGAAAACCAGAATAAAATATAAACATATATTAAATTAATTTAAAAAGTTTATTTTAAATTTTTTAAATATTTTTCCTTTCAAAAATTAACCTAAAAATATTTATTTATTTGTTGCCAGTTGTTTTAAATTTGTCTCTCTATTCAACATTTTTTCCCTAATATTCTTTTCATTTTTTCTTTTTTTTTCTTTTTTTTTCTCCCCTTTGGGGACTCATTAACATTGTTTTTTTCTATTAAAAAAATAAAAAAAGCTAACTAGAAAAAATTACTAAAATTCCTTTAAAAAAAGGCTTTTTCTCATTCCCTTTCCGGAAAATAAAATAAATATTCTGGTTATGGGAAAATAGAAAAATAGTAGAAAGCAGGAACTTTAAAGGCTTTTTGAAAAGCAAAGTGGCTGGTAGAAAGAAAAAAGAAAAAAGAAGCCAGAGGCATTAATGGGACTTTTTTGCTTACTCTCGATAGACTAAATAAACTAACTCTCACAATTCCTGTCACTTTAAGAAATTCCATTCTCAGTTTCACATTTTTTCAATTTATTCTGATATACATGTGTGCGTATTTAAGTGAGATATTTTAAGCTTAAAACTTGTTTTAAAACATTAAAACATTTCCAATAAAACAAGATAAAACAGAAAAACATAACAAACTTGAAAACCAGAATAACATATAAACATATAACATTAACATAAAAACTTTGATTAAAACAATCAGAATTTAAAAACAATACAATTAGAAAATAAACTTGAAAACCAGAATAAAACACAGAAACATATATTTAAGTTTTATATTTACAACTTTACAAACTTTAAATTAAACAATCAGAATTTAAAAACAACAAACTTATAAAACCAGAATAAACATGTTTTTCTCTTTATAGTTATGGATTCAACTAGTTTGGATGATTTGAGCAGAATTGAACCTCCCGAACGTCCTCCCAGCTTAGAACAGTTACAACAACTAACAGGAAATCGTTTTTCTTTAAGATGGCTAAAATACACTTACAATCGATTTAAAAATGTAATTTTTAAATTTTTTATTTGTTCTAAAAATATTTAAAAAAAAAATAAAAAAAGGAATGCCCAACCGGAAGAATGCACTTTACAGAATTTAGACGGCTTTTTGGAGGTTTCCTTCCTGACAGATTAAACGTAAAAGATAAATGTCTTTTATAAAAAAAAGAATTTTAGGACACCTATTTGGAACGAGTGTTTCATGCTTTTTGTCGAACTCATCAAGAACAATTGTCGGTTAAAGTAAAATTAAAAGAATTATTTTAAGCAGAAAAACTTTAAAAAATCAGAATTTAAAAACAACAAATCAGTAAAACATAAAACTTGGAAATGAGAATAACAAACAAACATATTTTTAAATAAAAACCTTAGATATAAAAAATCAGAATTTAAAAACAACAAAAACAACAATTTAAAAAATAAATAAGCTTGAAAATCAGAATAACAAACAAACATATAATTAAACTTGTTTAACCATAAAAACTTTAAATATAAAAAATCAGAATTTAGAAACAACAAATAAGTAAAACATAAAAAGTATAAAACTTGAAAATCAGAAAAACATTTTTTTAATTATTTTAAAAAGGATATGGTAGTAACTTTATCTCAAGTTTGTGATGAAAGCCCAGAATCTAATGCTGAATGGATAATGAGGCTAATTAATAGAAATGTAAATAATAATAATGGACAGATTAGTTATAAAGTAAGAAAAAAAATTTAAAAAATTAAAAAAAAAAATTTTTTTAAGGAATTTTTGGAATTTATAAAATCTATTTTTTACGCTACGCGGAAAAAGCGGAACAAAACGAACTTAAAAAAAATGCAGGGATCTATTAGAAGAGGCAACAATGGCAGAGGATACTTCTTTGACTAGTAGCAATGTTCGGATAGAAAATAAACAAAAACAATCATTGCAACATTCACCACGCCCACCAACAACATTCAAAACAGCGGTAAAAACATTTAAAAATAAATAAACTTGTTTTTAAAGAATGTTTATTAGAATAAACAAGTTTTTAAAACAAACAGAATGTTTTTAAATAAACTTTAAAACAAACAAGTTTTAAATGTTTCTGAAAAACAGTAAAAAATAAATAAACTTGTTTTTAATTAACCGTTTCTGAAATTAAGACAAAATAAACAAGTTTTAAATTGTTTCTGAAAATTAAAAAATAAACTTGTTTTTAATTAAATGTTTGTAAAATAAACTTTAAAACAAACAAGTTTTATTAAATGTTTATTTTAAAAACAAAAATAAACTTGTTTATAAACAAGTTTTATTAAATATTTTTAAATGTTTTTAAGGCTTTGTTGGCCTCCGCAGTTACAACACCCACAGCAGCCCCAGCTATTGCTAGTTTTGTTCCTTTTGTTGGAAACTCAAAAAGAGAATCTTCTTCACCTGAACACGAATTTAGTAGGGCAATAAATAGAAGGGCATTCTTTCTGTTTGAGGTTGTTTATTTAAAAAACTGTTCAAAAAACATTCAAATAAATTCAATAAAACATCCAAAACATCCTCCCAAACATTGAAAAATACAAAAACATTCTTTTAAACATTAAAACTTTACTAGAAACATTTAAACATCCAAACAAACTTTAAAACATTTACAAACGATAAAACAAGTTGGAACATTTTCCCAAACATCCAAAACAACTCCAAACATTCCAAAAACATTAAAAACTTTAAAAACACTTTTAAACAAACAAAACATTTATTTAAACATTTAAAATAATTATTTAAGGAGTTAGACAGTGAACAAAAAGGTTATCTCACTTCAACAGATTTTGAGCGATTTTTCACTAAACAAAAAGTGCACCTCATATAAAAATATTAATTTTATAATTTTTATAATAATTTTATTTTTCTCTATTTTAAAAAAAATTAAAAATAAAATATTTTCGTTGATAAAAAATTTTTTTAAGAAAAAAAAAATTAAAAAAGGTGCCCTAAACTACAGAAAAAAAATTTAAAAAATTGGAATGAAATTTTAAAAAAAAATTAATGGCACAAAAAGAGGAGGATATGATTAGAAAAAAATTAAAAAATTATTTTAAGAAATACACGGATCTCTCTTTTTAAAAATTTTGTAGTAGTTGACTAGAGGAAACATTGCACAAGCACCAATAATCGAGCCAATCTAGAGGGATTTTGTTTTAATTTTTTTAAGGAAAAAACGAACTTAAAAAAACGAAAAATCCAAAAAAAAATTTTTTTATAAGAAAAAAGGAAAAAAATCCGAAAATTAATAAAATGAAAAATCCCCTCAAAAATTAAAAAAAAATTTATTTTAATTAAAATAATTACCTGCATAAAAAATCCACACCAAAAAAGAGCTTTTTCACTATTTGATTGTTCACTTCTAACCAATCCAGTAATTAATGTACGTAAATAAGAACATAAAAATCCTGATAGAACGGATGCACTGACCTAGGAAAATAATTTTAAAAATTTTTAAAAATTAAAAAAAAACCGAAAGGAAGCTTCCAACAAATGGAAAAGATGTACGAAGCATCGGTTCAGGACTTTGAAGTGCCAAAATAAAAATAAAAATGGTGCTGACTGAAAAATAGGAATTAAAGAAAACTAAATTTAAATTTCGATTTTAATTTAAAAATAAAAAAAAAATTTTTTTTTAATCACAAAAAACCTGTACAAATAGACGTTAAAATGAAGATAACAGTTAATGAACGAGGCTCGCACCAAATAGGCAAAAAATTGGCTGGAGGATGGGAAATATTGGAAAGTGTTAAAGCCAAATGATAAGTAATCTGTTTTAAAAGATTAAAAAAAATTAAATTTTTAATTTTAAGAATTTCAAAAATTAAAAAAAAAATTTTTAGAAATTTAAAAAAAAAAATTTCAAAAAAATTTTTGAGGTTAAAAAAAAATTTTTTTTTTAATTAAAAAAAAAACCATAGAATACGCAAGAGTAGCATAACTCTGAATAGAAGGAATAATTGTATTCATTTGTGCACTAATTAAAGTTAACATAAAAATTAACATCCAATAACGCATTCCTCTATCACTGCCGATTTTCTGCAATTTAATTATTCCATTGGTTTCTTTTGCAACATTTGACTAAATTAAATGTTTTTCTGATTAATAAAACATGTTTTTATTAAAATAAACTTGTTTTTCACGAACAAACTTGTTTCTCATTAATTTGCTTAAATAAAACTTGTTTTATTTAAAATTCAAGTTTTATTCTAAATAAACATGTTTTAAGTAGAATAAATATGTTTTAATAAAAATGTTTTTCGAAAACATTTTGTTTTTAAATAAACTTGTTTTTAGTAAAATAAACTTGTTTTTTTCGTAAACAAAACATGTTTATGTAAGTTTGTTTTATCTAAATAAACATGTTCCAAACAAAAATGTTTTTCATTAAATAATAAAACAAACTTGTTTTTAAGCTTGTTTTGTTTTTATTTCTATAACCTACATTAAGAGGACTCTGTTCGTCTGCCACACTATTTTCATCAATTTGTTCTCTAACAACTTCAGCAAAAGCATTTTCACCAACAATTTGAGGCGTTTCATTTATTTTTTTATTTTCTCTAGCATGTTCAAATTTCCAATGTAAAATAGCAAAAGATGTTGTTGCAATAGACATCCAAACAAATATTAAAGAATTGTAAATTTTAATAGAGAAGAGGGGTTCTGTTGGGATTGAATCGATTTGTTTTGTTCCATTGGGTAATAAATGTTCAACACAATTGTATTTTCCTACTCCTAAATTGTAAAAACAAGTTTTTTTTAATTTTTAACAGAAAAATAAGAAAATTGAAATTTGCGGACATTTTAAACATTTGCGGACAGCCACCTAATTTTCTGGTAAATAGAGTTGAGAAGTGTAATTTCGTGGTTCTTGACCCAGTGGCCATTTTATAATTTCCTGGACATCCCCCGGTGACCGTTAGACCCAATTTCAATAAAAATCAGCTTTGTCCGCAAATATTTAATTTTAAAAAAATGTCCGCAAATATTTTAAAAATCAAAAAACCTTGTACAAGTTTAATCAAGCTCGGAATAAAAGAACTAAAGCTCATTCCAAGAAAATAGGCACTCATGTAAGAATTGTGAAAATCAGCCATGTAGGGCATAAAAAAAAGGTTGGAGGAAGCACAGACCTTTAAAAACAAATTTTTTTCTATTTTTTTAAAAAACAAACCAAAGCCATACAAAAAGTTAAAAAAATGAGAGCAACAGAATGTTCAATGCCAAACAACCAAAAAGTCTCTTGCCAAAAAAGGGCCAATAAAAGCATACAAATTGAGCCAAAAATTAGCAGAGAAAGTATCAAGGGTGCCTTGTTTGTATTAAAACGAGTATATCTGTGCCCAACAGAATAAATTAAAGTTAAAAGACAGGCTGCCTTAAAAATTAGATTTTAAAATAAAAAAAATGTTTAAAAGAAAACCTGTATAATTAAAGAAAGATAAGAGGGGAGAGACCACCCTTCAGGCAGACGACTCGTATAAAGTGACAATTCAACCCAAATTGCATTTATTGTTAACCAGGTACTGAAAAAAATATATTTTAAATTTAAATTAATTAATTTAAAAGAAATGCCTCGATCCGAACATTATAACAAGCAAAAATGCAGTAATATTAACCATCTTCTAGAAAAATATTAAAAAAACTTATTTAAGAACTCAAAAAACTTTTGCGGACAAATTTTTGCGGATCCTTTCTTATTTCTTTGTTTGTCTTTGGAACTCAACCATTGTGGTTGAAAAGACCTTTATGGCTAGAAATTGTTCAATAAATTCAATTCCTTTCTAGATGTGAGTCAAAGGAAAAAAGAAAAATAAGGAAATGGTCCGCAAAGTTTGTCCGCAAAAAGTTCGAAAAAAATAAAGTTATATGATGGATTTAACCAAAGATTAGACAAATAAATTTAAATAAAAACACATTTTTATAATTAAAATATTTACGAGAGAATATTCCAAAAAATCCAAACCACTCAAAATTTAATCTTTTACATATTTTATCCCTAAATAACTATAAATCATCTTTTTTACTCATTTCCTTTAATCCTAAAACTCATTCCTAAATAATTCCTTTCTTCTTTAACATATTATAAGGCCAAAGAGGATCCTCTTTAGTCGAAAACATCAAAGCAGCCATACTATGAAACATTCCAATAACACACATAAGCGTACCAATGCCAACCATATTGCGCATTTTTCTCACAAAAGGAGTCGCCGTTTCAGTTGGAAGAGTCCCTCCGGCAGTGCCTTCCTACAAAAAATATTTAATAAATTCAAAATTAAATTTAAAAAAAAAATACCCAAAGCCTATTTTGAAGATCTCTGACTTTTGGATCATAAAGTCCATACTTTCCCATAACCAATTCTCCACAACGAGTGCCTTCTGGAAGACGAGGAAGAATCTTGCCTCCAACCTTAAAACGATTTAAAAATGAATGCCTGGCTTAAAAACGACTTAAAAAGTAAAATAAGAACTTTTGCGGAATGTCCGCAAAAATCGTCCGCAAAATTAGAAATAAAAATAAAACTTAAAAAATACCCCAATTTGCCATTCTCCAGGATTGAGTGGATCAAACTCTTCCAAAGTTGGAGGCGTTTTACCAGTCACAGGATGCACAGCATATTGATAACTCATAGCTTTGCTTCTTAAAATTTAGAATTTAAATGGTTTAAAAAAGAAAAACAAACTCAAATCTTTTTGCCACAAAAAGCGGAAGAGAAACACGGGAAAGCATTTTAGAGATGAACAATTTAAAAAGAAAATACTGAAATAAAAAAAGTCAATTTACAAATAGAAATTAAAAAAATTTTTTTTTGTCCCCTCAAACCAAACATTAACCTTAAGACTCAAGTGTCTGAATGTATCAGTCTTTTAAAATAAAAGAAATTTTTTTCTTGTGGCATTCTGTTTTATTTACAATTTTATCCAATTTTCAACGAGAGTAATGCTTTGTGTGAGAGAATTATAGAAATAAAGGAAATTTTGACTTTTTTAAGAGTTTTCTTGTCCAGTTTTCTTGTCTAATATTTTTTATTATTTAGATTACTTTCAGAAATGTGTTCTTCATTTCCAACCTTATTATCTTAATTGTAACAATTTTTCTTTTAAAGAAGGATGGAGAGGTATTTAGTTTAGTCGAGGACTTGCAATCTCAATTCAAATCGTATTTGCCTGTCGTTTTCAATTACAATTTGATCTTGTTTGGTTTGGCCGTGGCTTATTCTTGTTTTGGATTCCTCGTCTTGTTCATCTTATTCTCTGGCTTGCGGGAGGAAGTGCGTGAAACAAATGCTGAATTGAAGCGTACGAATGCTGAATTGAAGCGTACGAATGCTGAGATCAATGCAACTCTTTTGCGTACCAATGAAGATATTCGGCGTTTACTTATTGGCAGACAACTGGTTAGATTTTAAAATATTAATTTTTTAATGAAAATTTATGTTCAGGTTCGGTCTAAACGTCTTTTGGATTACTGCTAAGAATTGATGTTTTTTAACTAAGATGATTTAAACAGGCAACAAAAATGAAATAAATCTCAGTTTTTTAAATAAATACCTCATTGACTTTATTTTTATTAGATTTTAATTAAACACCTATTTATTCAAAATAAATTTCTACTAAATATTTTTACATGTTGGTTTTAAACCTTTAATATTTTTTTGTTCAATCAATTCAAAAATATTTTCTTCAATTTTTTAGTTTTATGCGTTCTTTGGAAGGCGTTAAATTTACAAAGGAGAATGTGGCGGCTGATAATGAAGTTGACAGGCCGTCCACTTTCGTTGACTCGACTCCTACACATGAAGAATTAGACAGGAATCCTCCAATCTCCGATCCTGAGCCTTCTTTCTCTGGTGTTACATTAAAACAGGAACGATTGCACTGCATTTTTAGAGAATAGTTTGTTTTTAATTTTAAAAGATTTAAACGGTTTTTAGTGGGAGAACAACGTGATGACCTTAAGGGTTTTGTAATTAGCACTGAATTTTTTGAAATCATTTTTCTCTGAAGCCTCCCATGATTTATTCGATTAATTAATTCTTTAATCCTTAACGTTTTCCATTTTCCCGTAGTTTGGTTTCAGCGGAAAATAGCCTTGAAAGTTTTCTTCATATTCTTTTGATTTTTCCCTATCTACATATTTTTCATCGGTAAATCTCCCATAATTTCTTTAATTCTTAACGTTTCCAAGTTGGATTTGCCTCAACTTATCGTTCCTTTTCCTTATATTTTTCACATTTTAATTTAACAATTTCAGTGATGCTGTCGTCAAAAACTTTATTGAAGGTGTTTACATCACACCTGGTGCTGAATCTCCACTCGTTTGGTTTGGACTTTTAGTTGTTCGAACAGGAATATTTTATGGAGGTTTATTTCGTTTTACAATAACAATTCCTGAAGAATTTCCTGACACAAATGAGATTCCGGTTTATTTTTATTTTCTTTCTAAAAAAATTTTTTTTTTCAATTATTTAGATTGTCCAATTTGAAGAGTCTCTGTTTCATCCTCTTATTAATCCAAAAAATAATTGTGTAGATTTGAACAGATTTTTTCCTAGTGGATGGCAAAGAGATAGAAATCATATTTATCAAGTTATTACAGCAACACAGGTTTTTTTCTTGAAAAAAATTTTTTATGAGGTCGGGGCTGGGCCTTGGGCAAGGCCTGGATTTTTCCTGTACCCATAGTCCAGGCCTAGGCATTTTTTGATCTTCCTTGGTTTTTCCTGGACTACGGGCACAGGATCCGGCGCAGATCAATGAATCAGAATTTGGCTTTTGGGTTTCATCAGTAGGTAATCGAGTGCGCCGATTTCGAATATGAGCTCGGATTCTAACCATGTCGAATCCCAGACCCGATTTAGACCAAGGAAATTAAAATATTTGACTAACTTGACTCGTCTTATCGAGCTGATTTTTTAAAAAGTTCGATCTCTAGAAGATGTTTTCTTTAAAAATGCTTCTTTAAGGGAATTTTCTTTCGCTGTCAATGTGATCCTTCACAAGCTGCAAATCCTGAAGCTTCAATTTTATTAAAAGAAAATCGGTCCAAATTTGTTCAGTTGGCTCATAATGCTGTCAGGTTTCTTTTGTTTAACTTTGTGAATATTTTTCATTATTTTTTCGTTTTTAGAAGAAGTCGAACACAAATTTACGCGATGCCTTCCTCTGATGACCAAAATGCTATAAGGTTTTTATTTTGAATTTTTTAATGTTTTGGATGGGGATTGTTGTGTTAGATTTGTTTATGGTACTCTGTCCGTGTCCAACTTCTCGCCTTTTTCCAAATTTGGAAACAAGTCTTCCAGGTTTCGTGGAACTCCAAGTTCCTTTTACAGTTTTTCCTTCTGGAAGTCAAATTTTTCAAGTTTCAGTTCCTAAATTTACTAGCATTTTCCCCAATTTCTACAAATTTGTAAAAGGTGAGAACTAAGCCACAGGGTTGTCTTTAATAGTTGAAAAGTTTTTTTTAGGTTTATTGGGGACCCAGTTAATTTATTGAAGTCGTGCTGTCCTTTTATTTGCCCATAGGTTAATTTTTTGGTTTTTCTCAAAATTTTGAAATAAAAATCCTCCTGATCATTTTTCTAAATAAAATTTATTTTTAAGGTTTACCCCATGGGATGATCTTGAAATGGAGCCTTATAGACAATATTTACTTGGAAAGAAGGAATTGTCTGAAAACAAAAAATTCAACTGGAAAAAACATCCAATTAAAAATGGCTTAAGTTGGGTTAAAAATGAACAGAATAATTCTTTGTTTTATTTATGTGATCATTTTTGTTAATTTTTTAATTTTTATCATTTTATTTAAATAAATTTTTGGTTGGATTTGTAAAAAATAAATTCCTCCTCTTAGAGAAAAATATATGAGAAATAGTCTGATAAAAAGATATGAGAGAGAGGTGAAGATTTAAAAATCACTAAATTTGGCGTAATGTATTATTTTAAAATAAATGACAATTTGTCCCTTTAATTAGAGAAATATTAAAAAAGAAATAGTGTAGTTAGAGAAATAAATAATGGGAAAGACATTTGAGAACATAACTTGGGAACGACATTTGCGAACATAACTTGGGAACGACATTTGCGAAAGGATAAGTTAAAATTTTGCCTAGGAGGTGATCTTCTGGGGTGGCTATTTTAGCGATTTTGCGTTTAACTTTAAACGCATTTTTCTGTTTCTAAAGCATCATAAACGTAACAAATTATACCTCGTTCGACTCGTCTTGACGAGCTCTATCCAACGATACCAAAATTGGATTTTTTGGATCATTTTAAAATTTGACTATTTCTCCAAAAATCATATATTTCATTGATCAATATCTTTAAAACGGCACGATAAAGTTGCTCTATTTTTTGATATTTTGCACAGTTAATGATAAGGAATCGATTGAGCTATCAAACATCCTGATCTAACAACCCGATTCCAAGATATGCCGGCTGAAAGTTTTGGGGGTAATCTTCTGGGGTTGGCTATTTTAGCGATTTTGCGTTAACTTCAAATGCATTTTTCTTTCTTAAAAATCGCAGAGATGTAACAAGCGATACATCGTTCGACTCGTCTCGTCGAGCTCTATCCAACGATACCAAAACTGGATCGAAAGGATAAGTTTAAAATTTGAACTTAAAAATTAAAAATTCTTAAAAAAATGATTGGTGATATAAATTTAAAATATATCCGGAATTCATCAAAAGTAAATAAAACACAAGAAAACACAAGAGAAACACTTTAAAAATTAAAAAAAGAAACACAAAAATATTTATTTAATTACAGTAACCAAATGATCACATTAAAATTTTGGCACCAAAACGGCTGTAATTAAAAGTACAAATTCTTCTATCTTTTTCCGGAAAACCTCTAAAAATAACAGTCTCTTTCTTCCTTTTCTATTTCTCTATTATACATTAAGCTCCTTAACAGGCCATATATTCGCGAGATTAAAATATGACAGAAACTAGCGTTTTTCTGATTTTGAAATTAATAGAAAAATCACTAAAATAACCAACCCAGAAGATCACCCCTATTCAAATTTTTAAAATTATCCTTTTATTCTAATTTTCACATAAAAAATAAATAAAAATAAAATAAATAATTATGTTTCGTATTCTCCAATTTTTTTCTTCAAAAATTCTTCCAAATTTCTTTTTGAAAGACAATTAATTCCAAAATTTGCATTTGTAAATATTTTGACTGTATTATTATTTTCTGATTTTAAAATTAAATTTAAAGCAATTTTTAATTGACAATAAATATAAGCAAAATGGATTGATTCTGATGATTGTTGTTGTAATAATAAGCCTAATTCGTTTGGTTGTAAATTTGATGTTAACCTTTTAATTAATTTTTTTTGAATTAATTTTAAAATTATTAAAAAGGAGCTCAACACCCAAAAGATCAACACTGTCATTTAGTATTGATCTTTTGGGTGTCTACTATAGGGTCGGAATAACTGAGAAAAACTGGAATAAGTGGGAAGGTGGGATAAGTATATAAAACAAAAAAATTTAAAACCCCTCTCTAATAGAAGCCTACACAAAAAAATTTCAAAAAAACCAAATTTTAAAAATCTAGTTAAAAAGGTACACTAGAGTCCGGGTAAATTTTTTAAATTTTTAGTTTAATTTAAATTTTTAAAGAATCAAACCATCTATATCTAATCTCCAAATCCCGAAGCCTTTCATTTTTTTCAGAAACAGAATTAATTGGAATATTAATATTATTTTTTGATGCTTCAATTATATCAGTTTCCATTGCTTTGGCTAAAAAATTAAAAAAAAAATTTTTTTTTTAATTAGAAAAAATTATTAAACAATCCTTTTTATTTTTAAAAATTTATTTTTAAACCCACAATCATTAGACAATTGTTTTTCTTCTTTTTGTTCCTTTGCAATTCTTTCAAAAATCCATTTAAATAAATCCAATTGACTTTTATCTAATTTATTGTTTTTATCAAAATTAATATCGTCTTTCTTTTCTTCTTGAATGTTTATTTTTTGTCTAAAAATTAAAAAAAAAATAAAAAAAAATAAAAAATTTTTTAGATCAAACCCAAAAGATCACCACTAAAATACAGTGGTGATCTTTAGGGTATCCCAAATTTTTTAAAATTAATTAAAAAATTATTTTAAAAAAATTAAACCTAAAATCGAAATTTCTATTAAAATTAAATTCTCCATCAAAAAATAATTGTAAAATTGATAAAGCACGATGAGAACCCAATTCAGCAGCCATTTGATGAATTAATAAATCTGTTTGGATTGAGGTATTTTCTGTTGATAAATTGAGAAATGTGGAACTCCAACGAATATAAACTTGTCTAAAAAATTGTAAAAAAATTTAAAATTAATTTAAAAATTTTTTTCCATTATTTCTACAATAAAAACAAAAATAAAAAATATTTCACACCGGTGGGGTTCGAACCCACAACCCCTAAGAACTATAACCTAACGCCTTCACCCCTATACCAAATCAATTTTTAAGTGAAAAAATTAATTTAATTAATTAACCTAAAAACTTCTGCTTGTCCCAAAGTTAGACCAACATTTTTCTTTTCACAAATAAATTCCAAAAATTTATACAAATATTGAGAAAATTCCCAATTTTCATTTTTTGATGCTTCTACAAATTTTTCTATTAATGGATTAAAACAAGGCAAATCTTCTATCCATCTGTAATTAATTAAAGGGTCGAGAACTCCTCTGTTTTGTAATGAATTATTTGCTAATCTCATCAATTTTGTGAACTAAAAAATAAAAGGATTATTAAAATAAAAATCTCTGACATATCACACCTTTTCTAATTTATCCAGGTTGGGATAACTTAAATCCTGTGGGATATCTAAGAAAGTCAGAAATGGTACAAGAAAGAAAAGGATGAAATAAAAGAACCCTCTCTAATAGAAGCCATCAAAAAATTCAGAAAATAGGACATTAGAGTCTGGTGTAAATTTCTTAATTTTTGTTTAATGAGTGCCAGGATTTTTTGTTATTTTTCCAATAATTAAATAAAATATAAAAAAAATACATACATTCCAAGCCCATGATTCAGCAATATTAAAATATCTAGGACTATTTTGCACTCTTTCTGAACGACGAAGTGAAGAAGCATTTTCATTTTCTTCTCTATTTTGTTGAGATCTTTTTTGGTAATATTTTTGTTTTAATTTTGTCTAAAAATTACTTTAAAAATTTTTAAATAAATTTAAAGTCAAATAAAAATGTTTTTCCATTAATTATTTAATAAAAAC
This sequence comes from Meloidogyne hapla, assembly GCA_000172435.1. Classification (NCBI taxonomy): domain Eukaryota; kingdom Metazoa; phylum Nematoda; class Chromadorea; order Rhabditida; family Meloidogynidae; genus Meloidogyne; species Meloidogyne hapla. The sequence continues at coordinate 278,803 of ABLG01000124.1, read as the reverse complement.
AAAAATAAAAAAATATTTTCCAATGGTGGGGTTCGAACCCTCGACCCCCAACAGCTATAAACTAACGCCTTCACCTCTACACCAAAACAACTTATTAAATGGGATTGTTTAATTTAAAGTTTTATTAATAATAAAATAAACCTTTTCTGCCCAATTTAATATTCTTTTTCTATTTAATTTAATTAATTTATTATTTCCATTAAAATATTCATCTTGACTGTTTATTTTTGTTGTATTATTATTTAATTGTTTTTCTTCAATAATTTCGATATCTGACGAAAATGTTGTGTTTACTTGTTCATTTTCTGATGTTGTGGTACCATCTATTTGTTCTAATGAAGATTTTTCTTGAAAAAAATTTTTTGAAGAAAAATTCGATTTTTTAATTTAGGACATTTGAGTCTGGGATATTTTCAATTTTTTTTCGTAATTTTCAGAAAATATTTACAAAACAAAAAACTTTTTTTTCAAAAGTTTTCTAGTTCTCTATTAGACTAAATTTTAAAAAAAATCCTAAAAAAATTTCCAGACTCAAAAGGACTTAAAATTTTAATTTAAAATAACTTAAAGTAAACCTTTCAAATTATCTTTACAATTTTCTTTTGTAATATTTTTCGGAATATTATTATTACAATTGACATTTTCTTCATCTATTTGCATCAAATCATTTGCTTGTTGAGTTTCTTCAGTGTTATCCATATAAAAAATTATTTTTTGTTCAGCAAACTGAAATTAAAAAAAAATAAATAAAAAATTTTAATAAAACTCCTTCTCCTCTTATTCCCAAAATTTTAAAATTAATTAAATTCAAAATTTAAATTATTTAAAAATCCATAACACGAACCTGAATATTCAAAATTTTGTTTCTTTAAAAAATTATCCAAAAATTTTTTTTTGGATTTTAATAAAGGAAAATCCAATATTAAAAAATAGCCAAAATAATTTAAAAAATAATCAAAAAATTATTTTTTGAAAAAATCTTCTGGAGAGGGATAACAAAAATATAAATTTAAAAAATAATTAATAAAAAAAACTAACTGAGGAAAAATGTTCAATTCTATCAAATATATTACACAAACAAATTCCAATGTCTTCCATCCTTCAAATAAAATAAAAAAATAATTAAAAATTAATTAAGATAAACCTCATATCATTTTTTAATTTAATTTTTAAAGGAGAATATTTTGGTAATAATTTATTTGAAACACTTGAGAAAAGGCCAAATTGAGTAGAATTATTGGTTGATTTATTTGTTTTAATAAATTGTTCAAATTTATTGAGAAAATGACGAAACTGTGAAAAAGAAATTTTTAATAAAAGAATGTAAAACTTTTAATTTAATAAATCTGTCAGGAATTTCCAAGAATTTCATTTTTTTAAAAATCCCAGAAAAAAAAAGAAATTGGAAAAAAATATATTTTAAAAGGAAAAATTAAAATTAAAAAAAAAACCTTATACTCCTCAATTTTAATTTCTCCTTTTTGCAAATTTTTGTCCAAAAATTCTTTCAAAAGAGGAAAACATTTAGAAATAAAAGAATAAATAAATGAGCCTAATTCATGCCTTGGATAAATATTAAATAATTTATTGAGTGTAAAAGAGCATTCTAAAATTTTTAAAAATAAAGTTAAAGTCAAATAAAAATGTTTTTCCATTAATTTTTTAATAAATACAAAAATAAAAAATTATTTTCCGTTGGTGGGGTTCGAACCCTCGACCGCCAATAATATAAGCTAACGCCTTCACCATTACACCAAAACAACTTATTATTGGGATTAATTAATTAAAGTTTTATTAATAATAAAATAAACCTTTTCAGCCCAATTTAATTTTTTGAAGTTTTTAAAAAATCAAAAAAAATTTACCAAGAAAATTTTGTTCACAAAAATTAACCAAAATTAAAGCTTCCAATTTACGTATTTCATCCTCACAATGGCCAAAACAAAAACGAGCAGAACGCCAATCTTTTTGTTTTGAGGCGGTTATGCCAGCAAGAAACCATAAATCTTTTAATTCTGGATGGATACTTAATGCCTTGAAAAATAAAAATAAATTATTTTTAATTATTTTTCATTCAGAAAATAAAATCAGGCGACGAAAAACCGCTAAAAACACTTAAAAACCAGAAAATCAATAAATTAAGGGTAAATGACCTAGTGGGATAAAATGTCTCAAATTATTCCTGGGACAGCTAAATCAAAAACTAAATCAAACATTTTAGGTCATATTTTAATAAAATTCACTAAATAAGTCAAGAAAATAAAGGAAAATAAGGTTCAAAGTGAATAAAACGGACAAAATATTAAATTGGACCAAATGTCATCCCTACCAATTTTTATCATATTTTGAAATAAAAACCGTCGTGTATGCAGGAAAACTTAATTTTTAATCCTATAAATCCTATAAAACCCAGAAAATTCGAGAAAAGGGATTTAATTTCAATAATAAATAAATTACAGACTGATGGGACCAAATGTCAGCTCTACAGATTTTGACTATTTTTAAACTAAAAATAAGCAAAACCCAACTCCTAGATTCCAAAACTTATTTCAGAAATAATTTTTCTATTAAAAATAAATTAAAAAGATAAAATCTAAAAGAAACCTGAATATAAAAATCAAGAGAATTATCCAAAATGCCAATTAAAGCCAAATTTATATTAAAAAATATTTTAGCCATATCCGAATGTATTATTGACCCAAATTCTTTTTTTCTTCCATTTTCTGTCCAATCAAATGCTCCCCAATCTGATACATAAAAATTTTGCATAATTGGGTGAATTAAAATTGAACAGCATTTTAAGGCTGTTTTTTCATATTCTCCTTTGGATAAGTGAGAAAAAGCTTCTTTAAATTTTTCTTTTAATTCTGCTTCCTTTAGAAATTGTTAAAAATTAATATTAAAAAAAATTTTTTTTAATAATTTTAGGCAATTTTTTGATCAATTGAAAAAAGTTTTCTTAATTATATTTCCTTCTTAAAATTTTATTATAATCCTTTCAAAGAATAGAATTTTTAATGCCTATAAGTACCCAAAAAAGTATAGCTAAAAATTTTTCCGAAAAAATCATTAAAATCAATAGATAAAATTTTTTGACAATTGGGTCAAATACCATTTGGGTCAATTTTTTAAAAAATAAAAAAAAACCTCAGATTCTCTCGATCTTTGATTATTCTCTTCTAAATCAGACCATTCATTCTCAACAAAATTAGAAGAATTATTACTCGAAAAAGACAAATCAGACATTTCATCCTCATCTTTTTCATAATTTTTGTTAAAATATTTAAAATAAAAATTATTTTTGTTTTCCACGAATTTAACATTTTCTTCTTTATTTAAATTAGAATTATCAGAATTTATAGATGTTGAAGGAATATTTTGACATAACTCTTCCTGGTCTTCATTTGAGGAGGAGGAAACTTGAAAGAAAATTTTTAGAGTTTATTCTAGTCTAAAATAAAGAAAAGGCCTAAAAAATCCTCGATATTTATCGAGTAGTTTCAGATAGGACTGGGTATAGACTAAAGCCTCTCGTTTTTCTTCACCCTGAGTCCATTCTACAAAAATAAAAAATAATTTCCACTGGTGGAGTTCGAACCCACGACCCCTAAAAACTATAACCTAACGCCTTCACCAATACACCAAAACAGCTTTTTTTGGTAAATTTTTTAAAAATTTACCAAAAAATTTTTTTGGGTTTTTCTGGATTCCAGGCCCAGGATCTAGCCAGACTTTTTAAAAATTTTCGATCTCTAGTAACAGAATCTTCTCGCAAAAGACCCAAAAATCACCCTAGCTCCTCAAAACCCCAACCAAAAAAAAACCAAAATTAAAAAAAAAACAAACTATCGCCAGATGATTGAGAATATGAAGAAGAAGGCTCTGATACATGAAAGCGCACTTTTCTCACTTCTTTTGAATGTTTTGAACTTCTTTTGTTTGAGTTTTGTGGAAATCGATTAGTCAAAATAGGTGGAAAGACATTTCTTCGAATTTTAAACATTTTGCGTTCTAACGATTTTCTAGATTGAATTAAAGACATTTCTGGATCTCTCATCCTAAATTTTAAAAAAATAAACAAATTAATTAAAAAAGAAAGAAAGAAAAAACAAAAAATTTAGAAATTTCTTTGTTAAACAAAAAATGTCTCTCTTATTTAAAGCATTACTCTCATTGGATAAAATGTAAAAAATAATAAATATAGAATGCCAATAATTTAAAAAAGGAATTAATTTAAAAATTAATCTGCTCCATAATGGGATCTTTGAGTCTTGCACTAATTTAATCACTGAGCTCTTTTTTTTCCATAACTTTTTTGGTTTTCAACCGATTCAAATAATTTTGATATCAATCAAAAGCTCTTGAGACGAGGATTCTTTTTCCTAGCGGGATGGATCTGATATAATCATCATTTAAAAAGTTACAGACGGATAAATAGCAAAAATCACGATTGTCTTTATAACAACTTATAACATTTTAAGGAATGCTCGAATCTTATCATTCTCTTTGGGATAAAAAATCTACAAATCCAGGGCTTTCGATTGATATAAAATTTATTTTAAATGATTGAAATCCAAAAAAGTTATTGTCGAAAAACGGTTCAGGGAGTCATCGTCCGTCATATTTTTTGTCTCCTTAGCACCAGTTACGTCAGAATTGTCAGAATTTTTAGAATACGATTGTCTGAACATAATAACTTAAATAAACTTTAAAATCAGAATTTTCTTTATTAAATTGTTTGTTGATATTTTGGGTATAACCAATTGTCCTGGGTGGTAGGCCGTTGGCAAGGACACAAGCTTCAACGTCATACAATAGCACTTTTTATTTTTTATTTCTTCATTCCCTTAAGCAATATAGTGTAAATAAAGTGGCAGCCGAGAAGAAACATGACAGACATTCCAATTAGGCGCTGAATTTTTTTTACCCTTTTTTGTCCAATATTTATTTATTCTTTCTTTTTTAGCTTATTCACATATACCCAATATTTTACATAAGACTATTACATTGAATATTTTGCCTTTTATTGTTGTCCTTGGCTTTTAATAGAAAAAAAAGTCAAAAATCCTTTGTAAAAATAAGAATAAGAAAAGTTGAACATTAGAGTATTTACAAATCTTAAAACTTTTTTTATAATCAGAATTTAATTAATTAAACTTTAAAATCAGAATTTTAAAAAAATAAACTTTAAAATCAGAATTTTATTTAAACAAAATCAGAATTTTCAATAAAAATAAACCTGAACTGTAATTTTTGTAAAACTATTTTAAATCAGAATTTAAATAAACTTTAAACCAAAATTATTGTACAAAATACAGTAACTAAATATTTATAGCCTTTAGTCATTAAAATAAAATATTCTAATCCCCATAAATTAAAAAAATTCCCATCCCTTTTCCTCTAAAATTCTCTCAATTTACTTATTTTAATTAAATCGACTTCATCTTCTTTTTTATTTTTAAGTGAAATTTTCTTTCCCAAAACATTTATTTCTTCCTTTAAAAAAACAAAATGGCATTTTTAAATCAAATACAAACAAAACTACAAGAAATTAAAACAAAATCAATGCCACAAGTTTCAGCAGTTTTAGAACAAGCAAATCAAGCAACTAATAAAGCAAAACAAAATTTATTGCCTGTTTTTAATAAATGTACACAGCAATTAGATACTTTTACTAAAATATTACAGGCAAGTTTATTTAAAATAATTCAAGTTTATTTTTACTGTATTTTTGTATTTGCGTTTTTAAGTTTATTAAAGTTTTTGCGCACTCATAATAGAAGAAAATACAAAAATTATTGTATTTTCACAGGAAAGTTTATTTTCTCTATCAGAATATTTAATTTCTCTAAGAAGCATTCTATTGTAGTAAATAAAGGTTATTTGAGTCTGAACAAAAAAATGATTTTTCGATTGTTTAACCTCTAGTTTTTTGATTTTTTTGGATGTTTTTCTTTTAAGAAAAATTATTTTAAAAAATTCAAATAAATATTTAGGCAAATGTCAGCCCAAAACAATCACCCATCGATTTATTACCAGCAATTACAGCTTTTGATCCAAATTTAGAAAATGCTACATTTAAAATTAACTACGATAATTCTGTTAAATTATCAGTAGAAAATTTGGGTCAATATGGAGGATTAAGTCTTCGTTGGCCTAATAAAAATATTAATACGGCAGAAATAAATGGGGTAGAACCACAAAAAGATGGAAATTATTTTTCTTCTTTTGAGTGTTCTTTTCTTGAAGGACAACAATTTCAATTAGAGCAAGTTCTTTTTCATTGGGGGACAGAGCCAATGAATGGAAGTTTGGTAAAATAAATAAAAATATTTTAAAATAAAAAAATTAATTAAATAGCATACGATAGCCGGGGTAGGCTATGCTGGAGAAATACATATAATACACAAAAACACAAAATTCCCAAACTTGACTGAGGCATTAAAACATCCAGAAGAACAGGGAACATTGTTTATTGCTGTTTTTTTAAATGTTCGTTTGATATTCTGATTTTTAATTTTTATTTAATATAATGTTTTAATTAAATTCTGATTTTTCAAGTTTTACAATTTTAAGTTTATTTTTTACAAATTCTGATTTCAAGTTTATTTTAATTTCTGATTTAAAGTTTATTTTTACAAATTCTGGTTTTAAGTTTTTACAATTATATTTTTTACAATTACAATTTTACAAATTCCAAAAACTTTTTAGGAGACGCACGACGACAATCTAACACTCAATCCATTAATTAATGTTCTTTCTCAAATAAAATACGCAGGCACAGAATGTTCACTTTTAGAGGGATTTAAAGCTTCTCAACTTGTTCCACTAGAGAAGAGCAAAGAATTTTGGTTTTATGAAGGGTCAGAGGCTGTTGAACCTTTTCGAGAGACAGTTAAATAAAAAAAATATTTTAATTAATTTAATATTCTAATTAAAGGTTCAATGGTTAATTTGCCGTTCTGCCATACCAATATCTTCAAATCAATTAGAAAAACTTCGGGAATTACGTAAAAGTCGTCAGGAGGATGAGGTAGAACAACCGTTACTTAACACTCGTCCTCTTCAACCTGCAAATTCACGTTTAATTCGGTCATCGTTTAAAAGCGCCGCGCAGGCTGAGTTGCCAAAGTGAAGAGGAAATATTAATATTTTTATATGTTTAGTAGAATATTGTTAAAAGAAAATTGGGGAACATAAATAATGTTTATATGAAATTCTGAAATTAAGTTTGTTTTTTTTTCTGATAAGTTTGTTCATTATACCTAAAAACAAATGTTTAAAATTCTGAAATTAAATTTATTTGTTTATTTGAAATTCTGATTTAAATTTCCTTTTAAAAATTCTGATTCAAAGTTTAATTAATATCCCAATTGTCAGCTAACTGTAATACAATTGTAGAAAATATTTAAAGCTAAATTCTTTATTAACAATTGTATTAATTGAAATAACATATATGTTGTAATTGGAATAAAATAAATAACAATGTTTAGTGGATTTTTAATTTTATTTTATAAAATAAAAATTTTATACTTTCCTTTTCTGTGTTAAATATATTTTGTCAGGCACTATTTTATTTATTTTTTAAACAATCCATAGTAAATAAAGCAAGTTAGTGTAGCAAAAAGCTGCTAAAATAAGCCTTTTTATTTCCCAACTGCTACTTTTTAGCATATTTCTATTTTAAAAACAACTTTTATGAATGGCCAATGGATGTTGTCTATTCAATAGTAGAAGGCAATAATTAAAAAATATTTTAATTTTTTAAAGAATTATTTTAATCTTTAATTTAGGCCTACAATTCTTTATACCAATAATTGCTGTTCTCACTTTTCTATGTGTAATGTGGTTTTACAAAGACAGAATAAATGATGAACAACCAGAATTAAAGAAATATGTAGACGAAACTTTGTTAGACAGTAAGTTTTAGGTTTAATAATTAATTAAAACTTAGTCTTAAATGTTTTTAAAGTCAGAACGAAATTAAAACAAAATGTTTTGTAAATTTAAAAAAGCATGTTTTACAATTCTGAAAAAGTTTGTTTTTAAGAAGTTTTCGGGAGAATTAAAATCAGAACACAATTAAAACAAAAGGGGTTTTGTTTATTTTTAAAACATGTTTTACAATTCTGAAATCTGTTTTATTGAAGAATGTTTTTAAGCAACCTTTCTAGGCTAGAATAACCCTAAAATTCAACTAAAAAAATTAAAAAAAAAACCTTTTATAAACTAATATTATTACATTATTATTTTCAGATGATTGGAAAGATGAGAATGAAGACGAGGGTCAATTTGTAAAAAATGAGAAAAAAGATCGCTGAAAAATAATTCAAGGAAATCCTCCCCTCTTTTAATTTTAATAAATCCTCTTCACATTTAAATTTTGACTATAATTAAAATCAGAATTTATCAAGTCTCTCTATTAACCAGAAAAGTTTCTATTCCTTCTGAAATTTTATAAAACTTTCAAAAGTTAATCCAAAAAAAACATACAAATCAATAACTGATTGAACCCATTTGGCAAATTCAGCGCTATCATTCATTGCAGCATGTTCTTTATAAAAAGGTTCCTCAGCCAAACCGGCAAGATTCGGACGTTCTGTCACTTTTTTCTTTAAACATTTATTAACAAAATCAACAAAATGATCAGAGAAAACACGTCGTGGGAGAACTGGGGGAGGCTGAAAATGTTGGGGGAAAAGTTTATTTAAATTCAGAATTATATTTGTTTAAATAAAATTCTGATTTTGTTATTAAAATTAAGTTTTACATGTTTTTAAGCTGTTTTATAAAAATTCTGGTTCGTAATGTTCAGATAAAATTCTGGTTTTTAATGCTTAAATGTTTAATGTTTAAATAAAATTCTGATGTTTTTAGAATCAAGTTTTACAAAAATGCTTGTTTTTAATGTTCAGATAAAATTCTGATTTTGATCTAAACATGTTTTTAAAGGGGAAAACTCTTGTTTTTCTTTTTAAAATTAAAATTCTGGTTTTTCTTACTATAAAAACAAAAATAAAAATAAAAATAAAAAAATCTAAAAAATCAGATTTTCTAAAGAATCAGAATTTATTTTCTAAAGAATCAGAATCTAGTTTCTAAAAAATCAGAATTTAGTTTCTAAAAAATCAGAATTAATTTTTTAAAAATCAGAATTAATTTTTTAAAAATCAGAATTTATTACCCTATTAACAATATAATCAAGCAATTCAAAAATAGCCATTGTTTTAGGCGAAGTATCGTCTATCCCAGACGTTGTTTCTTCTTGCCCATTTTGTAAATCTAATAAAACCTCTTCAAATCTTATACCAAAAAGTTTAGCATATTCGCGTCTACTTGGAGAAGGGATAGGATAACGTCCAATAACTAGTTCAACCAAAGACAATCCAAAACTCCAAACATCAGAGTGAATACTATAACGGGCACCGGTTAAACGTTCAGGCTGGAGAAAAAAAAATTAAAAAAAAATTTTTCAAAAATTTTAAAAAATACCGCCATATACGAGCGTGTACCAACAAAAGAATTAGCCATACTATCCTAAAAATATTTTTTAAAAATAAAAAAATATTAAAAAAATTTAATACAATAAGCATGCAGGAGACACCAAAATCGCAAAGTTTAATTTCTCCTCGGCTATTGACTAACATATTTGAAGGTTTTACATCTGAAATTTTTTAAAGAGAATATTTTATAAAAATAAAAATAATAATTTTAGGTAAATTAGAAATTCTCAAAAATTAATTTAAAAATTATTTTTATCAGTCAGAACAAGGTCCCCAATTTTTTCAGTTGAAAAAATCGTTCATTGATAAGCCCAATAAAAAGCTCTATAAAAGCCCCCAAAACTTAAGCCTTACAACCACAATCATCGTCAAAAATCCATCATCAGTGTCCCTTCAACGCCAACAAATTTAGAAAATAAAAAATGTCCACCGCCTTCATAGCTCTCGCAGTCGTGATTCAACTACTTGGACAAGTCAAAACTGAAGAAGCAAACAAAATCGTCGGTTTAGCGAAGCACAATTTAAAAGAAGGAATGGTAACACTAGCTGAAGGATCAAAAATTGCAACCAAAGAGGATATGGAACAATACAAGGCTCGTTTTCCTGAAGCATGTGATGTTGCTGTGGATGATTTTGGAAACATGTAAATTAAATTTTGACATTCTAAAATCAATTTTTTAATTTTCTTTTAATTTCAGAAAGCTTCTCTACTCCAAAAATGGTTCAGCAAAGAACGGTTGTACAGTGGATATTTTAACAAATATTGAAAATGCGATCGAATTCGCTACAGGGATGAACCTTTCTTCTAATTGTTTGACAGAAGACTCTAATAACAACACGTGAGATTTTTCAAAAAAAAAAAAATTTTTTTTAATAAAAATTCAATATTCCCTCATATTTTTCAGTTTGCCGTTCGCCTACAGCCTTTCTAGCGCTGAAATCAAAAAACTTCAAAAAGGTCCACTTCTGAACGATTCTGACAGCAGGTGTTATAAAGGATGTGAAAAGAGCAAATGTATCAAAACGACTGGTCTAGAAGTTCGATGGAAGGCTACAGGGGAAGATGAAGAAATAAATCTGTCCATCAATCCAAGTAAATTTTTTTCGTTTTTCAAAAATTTTAAAATTTTTTTAAAATTTCAGTTGGCAGCCTTTCATATCACTCAGCTAGTGGAAACATGTCAGAAATTCAATCGCAAAAGGAATATCCAATAGTGAAGATCGATCAAAACACAGACAGATATTCGATCAGATTTCCCGGAGAAGAAAATGGAGAAGAAAATGATTGTATATTCAACAACTTTAGCTGCATAATCAACACAACTGAAAGTGTTCTCTCTCCAATTACATGGAAAATCAACGGGACGAGTCCAGACGATGAAATGAAGTTTCTGTTAGTGTTTCATCTTCTCCCTCAAAATGCTTCAAGAATGCAGGATTGGAATGATTCAACAAATCCAAAAGTGTTGGATAATCCGCCAGATGGGCCGAAATGTGAGGAACTCAGCATAATATTCGTAAGGAATTTAGATTTGAACAATTTTTTTTTAAATTACTCAAATTTAGTCAAAGGAAAATTATACTATGTTGACTCTTGAACCTCCAACTACGGCAGAAACAACTACAGATTCAATCAACACAACGGCCATAATCCCAAAAGAATCTCCAACTATAACAACAGAAGAACAGACAAATATAACTAGTATGACAACCTCTGAACCAATCACAACTTCGACAAACACCACCAAAGAACCTATGAACATAACTCCGACAAATACCGAAAACCCTACCACAGCTTCAAATAAACCAACAACAGCCAATTCAACTTCCACTAAACCAACAACGTCCACAACACCCTCAACCGAAAAACCTACCACAACGACCTCTACCACAACTATAACAACAGAAGAAACTTCAACAACCCAAATCAACACTACAAATCCAACCGGAAATACAACCCAAATATCAATAACAAACAAAACAGAAGAAACTTCAACAAACTCCACAAATACAAATGACACTTCAATAACGCTGCCCTTAACAAATGAAACTTCAACAATCTCAAACCAGACAACTAATTTTACAACAGAAGAACCCAAAGAAAATACAACATTGTCCACGACAGAAGAGACGGAAGAACCGACAGAATCAGAAGAAACGGATGAAACAGAAGAGACGGAAGAAACGGAAAGACGACTTGCGCCTACTATGGGAACGACTTCTGCCACGCCTTGGCTTCCAAAATTTTTTACAATTAAAACAAGAAGTTCATCAACAACAAAATCAACTTTTGCTGCTTCAAAAATCTTCACAACAAAATTCTTCATAATTGTTGGCGCTGTCGTTGGTGTTCTGTTCCTTCTTGCTGTTATAATTGCTATAATATATGTTACAATGGATTATTATGATGATGAAGAGGAAGAAGTGGAAATTGAAACAATTTATAAAGTAAAACCAAAAGAACCAAAAATTGACAAAAAAGAAGGTGAATCATCAATTGTTGAAGAAAAAGAAGTTGAAGAAGGAAAAGGAACGGAAGAGGAAAATGATGAAAACGAGAGTGAGAGTTTGAAAGATACTCAAAGAGAGGTTATTTAAGAAGAATATTATTGGAAATGATAATTAATTTTGTTTTGTGTTTTTAATAGTTTTTTGTGTCTATATCCCCTAAAAAATTCATTTTTATTGTCATAACCAAGCAATTTTCCCCAATATTTATTTTAAACCCTAATGTTCTATTTTTATTGTATAATGTCTATAAACGGGTAAAAAATCGATTTTTAATTTTTAAAAAATTTTTTTAGTAGAGCCTATAATTCTTTAAGACCCAAAAAATTTTCAAAAAAATTCAAAAAATTTCCTAGGCTCAGAAAAAAAATTTAAAAAAATAAACAAACCTCTATGAAGTATATTAAATTGTTCCTTAAGATAAGTAAGCCCGTCAATAACAGCTATTGCAATTCTCCCAACCAACTTTTCATTTATTCGACCAACAGTTTGAAGAACAATATCAAGTGAAAGTCCATCCATAAATTCCATACATATTGAAATATCATTATTTGTTGTAAAAGCACCATAAAAACCTTCAAAATGAAAAAATTTTTAAAAATTAGGAGAATTTTTGAAATTGTTTTTTAAAGAAATTTTGGAAATAATGGTGAGGAAGCAAATTTTGAGAGATTTTTGAGAATTAAAAATATTGCTTTCCTTCCTCCCTTCCTCCTTCTTCAAAAAATTATTTAATATAAAATGGGAATTTTTAAATTGTAGGGTTTTTAAAAAATAATTCGTTTAATCCAATAAAATGGGGAAAAACCAGTTCGGGAAAATTTTTGGATTCAGAAAAAAATAGAGAGGGATCGATTACCTCCACCACGAGGTCTTTTAAAAGTAATTTTCTTAATCAAAGAAAATAGGGAAAGAACTAAAGCTCGGGAAAACTTTTAAATTTTATTTGATTCAGAAAAATGTAGAAGGGATCAAATGTCTCCCCTCTAGGAAATTTAATAAATAATTTTTAAAAAAATTAAAAAAACTAACCAACAATATAAGGACTATTACATTTATGCAGAACTTCCAATTCTTTAAGTATTTGATTACGAACAGAAGGTTTAACCTCTAAATGAACAAGTTTTCTAGCCAAAACTACACCAGTCTTAGAATGACGCATTTTATGAACAACACCTCCATTTCCATGTCCCAAATCACAAATTCGTTCGAGGACATCGTCACTTAATTCTCCAATCTTTTAAAAAAAAATTTATTAGAAATTAGAAAGAATAAAAAATAATTAGAAAAAAATGGAAGCAGTAAAACTCAAAGTGACATACAACTTTTGAGGATAATCGCAAAGAAATTGAAATTTGATTTAATAAAATCAGAAAAAATCACACAAAAACATTTTCCATTAGTGGGGTATTGATTGGGTAAACCAAAGTCATTGTGATGTGAAAAACCTAACTGGACTCAAGTCCAAGAGAAAGCCTGGCTTGACAAAATTTAGAAGCCCAAAAAACCAAATCCCACTTCCCCTAACCCAGAACTCCCACAAAACAAAAAAACAAATTAAACCTGTTTTTTCAAATTTATCCATTCATTCATCCGTTCAATCTGTGCGCCAGACAGCGAAAGCTGTTTTAATTGAGAATCCAACATTGTAGGTGGAGTACCCGCTCCTTTAGCCGTTGTTGGTTGTTGACCTCCTCCACCTTTATTTTCATCTGTAGCAGAAGTAACTCCATCATTTGCCAAACCTTCTTCGTTTACCGTTGGTGGAAGGCTTAGATTTAAAGGATTACGTCTTTTTCCACTTGACATCTTTTTCTATTAATTTAAAAAATATCTACAAATAAAAAAATTAATTAAAAAATATTTTTAAAAAATTCAAAGGATTAAATTCTTCCAATTAAAAAAAAATTAAAAATTAATTTTAAATCAAAAATTTTATTCATAAAGAAAAATGTCCCTGAATTTGGACTAAAATTAGAGAGAGAAAGAACATTAACCCTGTTAAATAAGTAGACTTTAGAAAAAAAAATTTTTTTTTGGACGGGGGATAATAAAATAAAAGCGAGATTTTTGTACAAAATATAGAAAAAAATAAAGTAATTTAAAATTAGGGATTAGAATAAAAATAATTAATTAAAATCAAAAACTTGATTATTTAAATTAAAAAAATATTTTTTTTTAATTTAAATTCTAATCCCTTAAAGCAAAAATAAAAAAATGATTTAAAAAAATATTGCAAGCAAAAAAATATCAATTTTAAATAAAATATATGGCAACGAATTAATGAGTAAATTAATTAAATTGAGTTAACCTTATTAAAAATCAAGGGCGGTCAAAGTTCACATAGAAAAATCAGAATTTAATAAAAATATTTAAAAATACTTGCAAACCAGAACAAAATCAAAACGCAAAGCAACAAAACAATCTAAACAAGAATTAGAAAAACAACAAACTAGCAAATCCGAACACAAAAACAAACCTAAAAACACAAAAATCATTAAAAATATTAAAAATCAGAACTAATAACTTTAAAAAAAAACAAACCAGAAATCAAAACAAACATGTAAAAACACAAACGCCCTCAATTTTTTTTCTATATTTTTAATGAACATTTGTTGGAAGACGTGTTGGTCTTCCTCTATTTTCACCCAAACAAAGACGTGACATAAATTCTCCATAAATTACAACAGTTTTTCCATTTAATGTCCAAACAGCACAAGCAATTCCAACGGTAAAATTGGACAAATATTTTAAAAAGAAAAGTAAAGGGCCAGGTTGATTTTCTAATCCAATTCCATCATCTATTGGGCAATAATCTCTTTGTTGAGTAAATCCAAAAACGGCCCGTTGTGCTAAAAAAATAGAGAAAATAATAAAAAAAAAGACATTTTGTTTGTTCAGGACTCAGGAGAAATTTAAAAAATTAAAAAAAAATTTTTTTTATATAAAAAATAATTTAAAATTAAAAAAAAAAAATTTTTTTTAGGCGTATTTTTTACCTTCATTTTAAATAATAATTCAAGCTTATTTTTAGAATATTCTGATTTGTTTTACTTTTTATTAAATTAATTGAAAACACGAACATATTAATTCTGGTTTTCAAGTTTATTTAAAAATAAGCTAATATTTTGTGTAAAATACAAAAAAAAAATAAAAAGAAAACACAAACATGTTTTCTCAATTAAATTCTGATTTTCAAGTTTATTAAAAATTCTGATTTTTAATTTAATATCTGTAAACACAAAACAAAACCAGAATAAAATAAAAACATTACCATGTAAACAACGCGTTGAATACCTAAATATTAAAAAAAAAATCAGAATTAAATTTAAACATTTTTAATCTTACCAATTAGTTAACCATTTTTCCATATTAATAGATTGATAATATGCACAATAACAACTCACAAACATTGGCAAAACATATAAAAGAGAAAAACAAGTAATTCTCAACATTATTCTTCCAAGTTTTTCACTAGCTTCAGCATTTTCAAATTTATTTGTAATAAATCGATTACATTTAATATATGAGCGAATACGTAAAATTGAAACAAAACCAGATGAGAAGAATATTAATCCAATAACTATAAAATTAAATTTTAATATTTTTAATTAATTGAAAATTAATTATTTTTTATTTTTTTGACTTTTTTTTATCAAGAATAATTACCCCTAATTTTTTTCGTTTAATTTAAACTCTCCAAAAAATAATCCAAAAAATTTTTTGAAAAAAATCCAAAAGAAATCTTTTGGATTCTAATAAGATTCGAAAATTGAAATTTCTCGAAAATTTTTTAAAAAATTGTTTCAAAAAAATTCCACAAATAAAAAAATTACAAACCTATAAACAATATTTGAGGCAAAACATTAAAACGAAATAAAAAAGACGGTTGTAAATTCCCAACAGAACATATTCCAGTGAATACATCTCCATCAATACCTCCAAATATAATTAAGAAGATAACGCCAAATAAAGGCAAAATCCATGCAAAGGTGTTAAAATAAGAAGAAAAAACTTGGCCAACTGGGACTTCTCCCCATTTTAGCGTTGTTACGAGAAACCAAGAAAAACAGAGAATTAGCCACCAAAGGGAGCCAGCAAAGCTATAAATTAAGAGAGAGAATGATTTTATTGATTTATAATCACATCCTTAAAGATTTGAGACATTTGATCCCAAGTAAGTCTAAAATAGGTACCAATGTGGTCATTTGGTCCAGAATGGATATAGACTTAAGAAAGGTCTATTCTCCTCCCCAATTCAACTAAATAAGGAGAAAAATAAAGAAAAAACTACCGGAACGAGAAAAAAATAATTTAAAAAATAACCTAAAATAAAAATGAGCCAAAGCCAGTGCCGAACACCAAAGATTTTCATTTCCCTTTTAGAAAATTAATTTAATAAAAAATATTCTATTCAAAAGAAACCTGTGTAACCAAAGGTTGTTTAGTCGCAGATTGTGTAGAACAAGAAAGTTGATCGCCAGTAACCAATCCAATCATATAAACAGAGCTTACCATAAAATAAGAAAATGCCATAAAAAGAATTGCGCGTTCAGGAAATTCGTACCTAAAATTTTTTTAATTCCCTAGTCTATAAAAATTAAAATAAACCTCTTCAAATCAACCAAAAATGTAAAAATTGTAAATAAACAACAAACACAACAAGTGACAGCCCATGCACCAGTCCAAAGCTTTAGATAATGACGAATATGTGCCGTGAAGAAAGTGGGCACTAAACCATCATTGTGACAGGGAAGCGAACATTGTTCTAATGTTTGGTTGGCAATAACGAGTGAATGTCTAAATTTTAAAAAATTCCTGAAAGATTAGGTGACGAGTTTATCGCAAAGAAATCGTTTAGATAAAAGTTCTTGTCAAAAATTAAACCAAAAAAAGAGCTAAAGACATATTGATAAGTGAAGGAAAAGTTTATCTAAACAATCAAGTCACAACAAAACAATCTAAAAATTGTTTTGTTGAACCAGAGATAGGAAGGGTTACGGGCCTGTCTTTATAAATTTAATTGTCCAGGTTTAATTGCAGGCAATGAGCAGTCCCAGGAATTTCTTTTCAAGATTTTAATACTAGATCTGGCCAAGACACCAACAGAGGTTCGATCTCTGTCTTGAACTATTTTAGAGTTTCCTGGTATAAAATCAAAATACAACAAACCTATGGGAACCTAAAACTTTCATAGCATGTGGACATTCCAATAATTTCTGCACTTCCTTTTGTTCGTTTATTTGAGAAGTTTGAAAACCTTCGCTTTTATCCTCATCCATTTCATTATTATTGTTTTCACCAACACACATTGCATCTTTATTGTGAGGCAATTTTTCACAATCAAAAATTTCTGGCCATTGATAACCAAATTTTCTCATTAAAGTTTCACAACCATTTTTTGCTGAATAACAAAGATGTCTGCATGGAGGTATTGGTTCATTTAGAATTGTACAAACAGGTGTGAAAAGAGTGCACAAAAAGAATTTAAAATCGGGGCTGCATTGAACTTTGACAAGCATTTCATACCTAATAAGAAGAAAAATAGGGGTTTTAGTCTTTAAATAGATTTTTAAAAGCGAAAATAAAAAGGTTAAAGAGTAAAGCAAAGATTTCTAGAACCTTTAAAAATCAAAAACCGACGGATGGATTCGAACCCTGGCCACTTTTAAACCTAAACACAAACACTTCCAACTGCGCCACGGATACCATAAAACTTGAAACAAGTTTAAAAACATCCTCAACTGTTTAATATCAATTTCTGCCTCCTCCTGTTTTGTATGCTTCAACAAATTTGGATAAATTGTCATGTTGTATTGAATATCAGTACACATTTCAATTCTTATCCTCTCACATTTTGGATTAACATTGGTAAACTAAAAAGTAAATTGAGTTCAAGCAAGTCCAAAACTGAATCCAATTTAAGAAATAAACCTGATATTCCTCACTTTCAACAATTGTATTTGAAGAAAAGGCAGAAACTAAATCCAAATAAAGAAATAAATATAAAATAAAGGAAGCCATAAATGCCAATATTGAATTTAAATAAGAAGCCATTTATTACGCTAAATTAAATCTAAAAAAAAATAATTAAATTGACGGTCCCCCCTATCAAAAAAACGAAAATAGAAAGGAAAATTTAAGTCAACAAGAAACAATAGAACGCCAACTTTGCGCCAGAATGTGATATTTTAAAAAACATTATTTTTCTTTTTCTTTTCCATTGCTCCCTCATTTTTACACACTCTTTTCATTTCTCTGTCTCTTCCACAATGTTTTACGCGGGTACACCTCAATTCGGCGCGCACAATTCGGCGCCTTCAATTCGGCGCAACACAATTGGGCGCGGTACGACCGATTTCGCAAAATGATGTTATTCAACGGAGATTCGAAAACAGGGTCGAAATAAGTATGGGGGAAGTTGATCTGACAATTAGAGGCCGTGATACAGACTCCTGAAAATCGAAAAACCGTGGGGGGACCAAGCTCAATTTTGGGGTGGAAAATTCGAAAATGCAAATAATAGCTCAGTCTAAAGAGCTCTTCAAGCTGAGGCGAATAACACCAAAATCAGCGTGATTGGACAATTTTTACAAGGTTATGATCAGTTGAAACTTTCGCTGGAAAAACTGTTTTTGTGCTGCTACGGAGGGTAGGCCGGGCATGGTCTTCGCTACACGATGGCCGTGCTTCGCTGGCGGCCGTGCTCGCTTCGCTCGCGGCGGCCGTAGCGAAGCGGCGGCCGTCGTTCCGCTCGACATGCCCGGCTTCCTCCGCAGCGGCAAAAACTTTTTTCCGCGGAGACCGTGTGTAAGGGGACAGAACAACTGATTATAACTTTGTTCAAACTCATCCAATCATGATGAATTTGGTGGCACTCGACTCTGCTTGACGAGCTCTTTCGAATGAGCTATTATTTGCATTTTCGAATTTCGCGCCCAATTGTGTTGCGCCGAATCGCCGGCGCCGAATTGTGCGCGCCGAATTGTGGTGTTCCGGTTTTACGCATGAGACCAGAAAATATCAAATATACAAAATACCAACTGGACAAAATGCCAATAGAGGCAAAATTGGACAAATTGACAACATTAAAGATTTTCTGCAGGATGATTTTTAACCTTTTCTTATCAAATAAAGATAAAATTGATTTGTCTCTTTAATTTATATATTTTTTATTTGATTTAAATCATTTTTCTTTATTTTAGCTCTAAATTTAGTTCTAGAATTATTAATTTATTTAAATTTAATTAAATGACTTCATCAAACATTATTAACAACAAGAACACCAATAAATGGATGGAATTCGAAGAGCCACACACCGGATTGGTTAAAAACGACTTTTTTGGTTATTGGTATCTTCAATATTGGTAGATTAATTAATCATTTTAATTAAATTCTAAGTTATTTTTCAGTTTAATCACTGGACTTTACATGTTGGAACCTTGGGAACGCAAATTATTTAATTCGTTCGTCATCTGCCTGGTAGGAGGAATCTTCTCAGTTTGTTATTTTATTTTTAGAACGATTAATATTTAAATTTATTTTTTCTAAATATTGTTTAAAATTAATTAGTGATATAAAAATGAAAAATTAGCAAACAAATGTTGATTTTTGGTGTTGTTTTTAGTTTTTTAGAGGTGGAAAAATTTCAAAAAAAAATTGGAAGGCAAAATTTGTTTTAGAATAATTTCCAAACTCTTTTGAGCCTTTCCGGGCAAAGTAAAAAATTATTTTCCCTGAGTGGGATTCGAACCCACGACCTTTTTACCCAAAAATCAAACACACTTGCACTACACCAAAGATCAAATTTTTAATAATAAAAATCATTAAATTCCTTCAAAATACTTTTTGATAAACAACAAGCAAAGCATATTCCAATAACTTGTAATGCAGCAAGTAATGCACTTATACAACCCAAAATCATAGCATTAGCTACTATCCATCGTTGAACAGCTTCAACACATCCAGTTTCATAAAGTAAGGGTTGGACGATTTTGGCACATCCTAAAAGGATTTTTGAGAAAATTAAGTGTTGGGAAAGGATGCGAGGTCATCTAAAAAACTCTTTAATCCACCCGAATGAAAATGAACACAACAAGAGTCTGGAGGTGTTCCTCTCCAATCAGTTGAATTGTTAACACCACAGCAATAAAGTTGGCGTTGTACTTGATCCCAAGCGAGGGATACACCTTTGGATTTGTTGTATCGTTCAATCCCCTTAAATTTTAGAATTTTTAAAAAAATCCAAAAAAAAATTTCAGACTCAAAAAACCCTCCAAACCTGTGCCAATTGAGTAACAATAGCTTCATTTAAAGGTTCATGTAAAGCATAAACAAGAATAGCAATAGCAGTTTCAGTCATTAAAAGTAAAGCCAATAAAACAGCAAAACTAACAGTTAAACAGTAATTCTCTCTAATTGCCCCACAATAACCAATAAATCCCAATAAAGTAAAAAGACATCCAATAGCTAATAAAATAACTGGAGTAGTCAAACGTTCATCACCTAGAACATCTAATAAACCGGAATATTTCATTTGTAATAAAATTCCTGAGATGAGAAAACAAATGCCTACAACCTGGAAAAATTTTAAAATTATTTTTAAAATTTTTAAATTTTTGTTGTGCGCAAAGACATTTTTATAAAAGAAACGCAAAAAATGGCGTTTGGAACTCCCTCAAAAATATTTTTGGCGCACATGGAATTTTTTCAATTTTTATTTAATGACAGGGATCAACTTTTACTGACCCAAATAATTTTTTAAAAATTATATTTTCAGTCTGGAAAATTTAATAAATATTATTTAAAATTAAAATTTCAAAAATTACCCATAATATAAAATTAGCAAAGAAAAGTAAATACTTTACAAGTGTAATTCCTCCTTCTACCATAACTTTATTGAAGTATACTGTAATTGGAATACTGTAGGACCTAAATTGATCTAAATTTCAGAGATTGGGATATATGGGAGTGTGTGATAGGAAAGGGATTGAGACAATTGGGAGGCTGTAGAGGCTACTTAAATTTATTTTTTGCCTTTTAAGTCAAAGTTTCTTTCAATAGAACGAAAAGCCTCAAAAAAAGCCAAATGAAGCAACCAAATATTCCCCACTTTTTTTTTCATTTTCCGGAAGGAAAAAAGAAGAAAAAAACTTACTCAATATCTTCAAAAACATATATAAATTTTGTTTGCCTTTAAAATTCCCAAAGGGAATTGTGACATTGAGAGAAATAAGCTTAGAAACAAGCTAAAAAACAATTTTTTATAAAAATAAAATAACGAAAAATATAAAAGACAAATTTTTCTCCTTCAGGCACTTTGTCCAATTTTGCCCTTGTGGCGTTTTGTCAAAATTTATCTCCTGTGGCATTATGTCCAATATAATTCTTGTGGCATTTTGTCAAATTTTCCCTTGGTTGGTATTTTGTCCAATATATTTTTATTTTTGTTGTTATTCTGAAATGTTGACGTTTTGACATTTATTAAATCTTAGAGATTATTAGTGTTAGAGAGAATGAGAATTTCAGAGAAAATTTCTCAACTTTTTGGTCGCATTTTCTTCCCTATTGATTTTCACTTTTAATTTTAATAATATTTCTAATTTTTAGCTTTTAAATATCAAAAATGGGTGCGGATGGTGGCACTATTCCCAAACGTTGTGAACTTGTTCGTAAAAAGAAAAAGAAGGAAAAAATTGAGAAAAGTTATGAAGCAGCAACAAAATGGCGGACTTGTCAACTTTCACAAGAACCTTTAAAGAAACCTGTTGTTGCTTGCAAACTTGGAAGGTTTAGCTTTTTATTTATGAAAGTGGTCTGGTAATAGTCTAGTTTAACCCCCTCCCATTTTCCTCTATTTTTCTAGTACAAAATAATCAAAAAGGATTATATTTTTCTTTCCCTCTATTTTCCTTATTTTACCAAGGCAGATATCAACATCAGAAAAAAAATATTTTAGTTCATTTAAAATTACTCCTGGATTTTATGCGATACTTCCGCACTTCAGAACCTATGGCCAGTTGGTCTTGTTAGATGCGTCAGCATATTCATTCAACGTTTGGCTTTATTTGTTTTAATTTTCCTAATTTATTTAGTAATCGTTTATAGGAAGCCAAATTTTGAATGAATAGGCTGATATTGAATGAATAGGCTAACGCATGTAACAACAACTGGCCATAGGTTCCGAAATGCGGAAGTTTCGCATAAAACCCAAAATTAGCTTGAAAACGAAGTAATAGAGGGAAAGAAAAATATAATCCTTTTTGACCATTTTGAGACTAGATAAATAGAGGAAAACAAGGGGGGGGGTTAACTAGACTATTACCAGTGGTCTTACTAGATCGACCATATTGCATCTCTATTTTAGAAAAGGATCATTTCGTAAGAATGGTTTTTTGTCAACTTTGTCTATCAGATCGAGTCATTTTCAGAAAAGGCAGATTCCATGCCAAGGCATATTTTAAGCTTTCTGGGCTTCCACTTGACTTCCTGGCATCCTCCTGACTTTTACTGGATAGTCAGCCCAGGTCTACGATTTCATTTCTAATTTCACCAGTTCAACCACAACTCCCCTCCTCACCAAAATTTAAATTTAATTTCTCACAATTTTCTAATTTTCAGACTTTACAATAAAGAAGCAATTTTGGAATCAAAATTAAGCAAAACATTGTCAACGAATCAAGCCACGGAACACATTCATTCATTAAGTGATGTAAAAGAATTGAAATTAGTCGATAACAAGGCTTGGAAAAATGAAGGAGCAGAGAAGGGAGATGTTTATATTGACATGAATGAAACACCTTGGATATGCCCAATTACTTCACTTCCAATGAATGGAACAAGCGCATTTTTTGTTAATTGGTTGTGTGGATGTGTCTTTTCTGAAAAGGCTGTTAATGAATTAAAACCGGATGCTTGTTTAGGTTTTATTTATTTTTTTCTGAGAACTGGCTAGGTTGTTCCTTTAGGTTTTTAATGGTAAAAGTTTAAATTAAAATCTTTAACAAGCGCAGGACTTTTTTATTAAATTGCACTCCTGATTAGTGTTCTCCTTGTTCCAGAAAATTGAGATATTCCAATTCCGAAGAGTTTCAACTTTTTGATGTTTTCATGGCTGAAATTGGAAGAACACTTGTTAGATCCAATGGTTTATTGATCTGAAACCATCGTCTTTTTAACTTGAACTTTTCTTAAAGGTTTAGACTTTGGGGTAAAACCTTTTTTAAGGCTAGCTCTCCTCCAAACGACCTTCTAGTTTTCATTATTTCTTTAAAAATTCACAGGAAAAAAGCTATTAAAGAAATTCAATAATTATTTTCATATTAAGCTTTTTAATTTTCACTATTTTCCAGGCTGCTCTGGTCCTTTCAAAGAAGAAAATTTAATAAAATTGAATCCAGAAGAAAAATTACTGGATTTATACAAAAAGCGAATTGTCGAAGAAAATGAAGAGAAGAGACGTAAAAAGATGGAAAAGAAAGAGGAAGGAGGTAATTTAAAAAGAAAATTGGTCGAAAAACCGAAGGAAATTAAAAAAATAAAAAAAGAAGAAAAAAGTATTCAAAATAATAAAAGTTTGCCAGAAAGTGTAAAATCTATATTTACAAGTAGTGAAGAAGCTAAACAACAACCTAGAGCACATTGGGTTACTCATAATCCTTTATATTATTAAAATGGATTTCTAAAATGATTTTTTGGTATAAAGGTTGAAATTTTTTGATTTTTTGAATTTTCATTTGTTTTAAAACAACTGTTTATTTTTTATATTTATTAATTCGTTTTTTAGTTTAAAATGTTGATTTTGGGCTTGTAAGACAATCCGCAGTGCTTTTATGTTAATTTTAATTTTTGCGAACATTGAATGAATTTTTGCGGACAAGTTTTGCGGACCAGGTCCTCCCACAATTATTTTATTATAATTAAACTACAAGCGATTTGTTCGATGAACCTATGATTCTTTGGGGCGTATTAGTTTGTAATATTATTTTCGGATTTTAACTTCGAGATTATTAAATTATCGGAGCGGAACAACGGCAAAAAACGCCAATTGGTCCTATTTATTAAATTTGCCCGCATTTTTTGATTCCTTTGTGCTTTATTTTCAAATTTAGTAGTTTAGACCGCGAATTGACGCCCTACTTGCTCAAAATTAATATTTTTTAATTACTTTTCTTTTAGCAATTTAAAATTTAAAAAAATGTTGGATCAAGGATCAATTCCCTTAATTAATTTAAATTCGCCTTTACAAAATTCTCGTCCAACCCAAAATTTAAATCAACGTCCAAACAATGTGCAAGAAG
Organism: Meloidogyne hapla; assembly: GCA_000172435.1. NCBI lineage: Eukaryota > Metazoa > Nematoda > Chromadorea > Rhabditida > Meloidogynidae > Meloidogyne > Meloidogyne hapla. Next base: position 254,493 of record ABLG01000124.1, on the reverse strand, counting down.
GAAGAGAACGTTTTGCTCGTGAAAATCATAGTGAAATTGAAAGAAGGCGTAGAAACAAAATGACGCATTACATTAATGAATTGGCTGATATGGTTATGTTTTTTATATTTTTTTCAGATTATTTTTTTTGGGAGGAGGGGGAACTTGTAGTTTTTTAAGGGGACAGGGCGGGGTGTGCGAGTTTTCCCATTTCTATGAATTTTCTCCCAAGAAGTAAATATTAGGTTGGAGACTGACAATTGATCCCGTATCTTTAAAGTCGCTTGAGCAAATTTTTAAAAATTTTCCTAAAATATTGAATTTTGCTTAAAGGGTCAAATCTCATCAAAATATCTTTTTTAAATCACTAAAAATGCGAATTAATTTTTTCTCATTTTTACAGGTTCCACAATGTGCAGCTTTAGGAAGAAAACCAGATAAATTAACAATTTTGCGTATGGCTGTGTCTCATATGAAATCAATTCGTGGTGATATATTAAACATAAATAATCAAAATCCACCATCATTTTTGACTGATCAAGAATTAAAACATTTAATTATGGAAGCAGCGAATGGATTTTTGTTTGTTTTGTCTTGTGAAGATTCTAGAGTTGTTTATGTTTCTGATTCGATTTATCCTGTTCTTAATGTTACTCAGGTTTTTTATATTTAATATAGGGATGGGTTAACAAAATTTTGGTTAACAAAATTCATTCACTTATTAATGAATTTTATTGAGTTTTCCTAATTAATTCGGCCTCCCATCATAAATCAGTCCCCGAACTTTAGCGAGTCCATGGCTGATTGTGAGGTTGTAAATCCGAGAAACCGAGCAAAGGTGTCTGGGTTTAAGATTGGGTTAATTAAAATGTGTTTTGTCTGATTCTTTTCAGGTTACATGAGTTCAGATGGAAAACTTAGGTTAATGTCAGGATCCTTTATTCCATGAATTCATGGCTATGGGCTGTCTTCTAAGTCTTTTTCATTAATTAATCAATTTCTAGGAAGAATGGCTAACCAGAGCATTTTTTGATTTAATACATCCTGACGATATTGAAAAGGTTAGAGAACAAATAATATGTCCAAAAGATGGAGATGGCTTTAACAAAATCGTTGATCTAAAAACGGGAACAATAAAAAGAGATAATCAAATAGCAAATAATCGAATACATTTAAATTGTAGAAGAGGTTTTATTTGCAGAATGAGAATTGGTTTGTTTTTTAATTATTTTTTTGGTCAATCGGGGGAAAAGGCTTTGGGTCAAAATTTATTTTTGCTGAGGGGGGGGGGGGGGGTCACATAATTTTTATGTCTTGAATTTAAAAAAATTAATTTGAAGGTAATATTAATGCTCTACCAAGACTGCAAAATAAGGGACCCATTTTTGAACATTGTGGGGTATATTATGTAGTTATGCATTGTACAGGTTATTTAAAAAGTGGAAAACAACAACAGTCTTCATTTTCTAATATTAATGGTGGATTTCAATTGAATGCAAATGAAATGACAGGTTTTGAATTTTTATTATAAAATAATAAAAAGTCTGTGATTTTTGCCGCTAGAGTCTGTGATTTTTGGGATGGATGTATACTTGGGTCTGGTTTTTTTAGACTCTCCCATTTCAAAATTATTTGAGTTCGGGACTCTAATGTCAGGGAAAATTTCCTGTCGTCTGTAGCAGTCAGACTCAAAGGATAGGAATGTCTGAGACTCAAATGACTGCTTTTCTAAATACAAGAGTAATCTCTAAACTTTTCATGTATTACAACAAGTCTGGTTTTAATAGCTCGAATGCAACTAACAAGTTTAACTCCATCAATTAATAACACCAATAAAAATCAAATAATTATGCGTGTTGATTCTGAGGGTTTTGTAACATTTGCAGATGCCAAAATTAAAGAAATATTAAATAAATCAATGGCAGAAATTATTGAAAAAAAGTTTTGGACTTTGGTACATCCTTTAGATGAACAAAATGTTAAAGATGTTTTAATGAATATTTTGAAGAATAATAATGTTGTTATCAAGGTTTTTTTTTAAATTTTTAGGTTTTAATCCCTCAAACAATTTTTGGCCATAATAGGGGGGAATTATTTGGAATTGATTTAATTTTTTTTAATCTGATTGACATTTATGTTTCGAAATTAAATTTAATATTATCCTACAGCCCCCGGGGAATGACTAAATTTTATTTTAAATTTTCTGCTTATGGGTTCCAAAGACTCCCAAAAGATTAATAATCAGCTAGATTAGAGTTTTTCTGTGAAAAACATGTAAGAGCGATTTTCTCGTATTTATTACTTTTCTAAAATAAAATTTTGTAATTTTTGGGCCTAATTGTCAAGGCATAGGTTTAATTTCCAAGAAAAACATTTTAATTAATTTCTAAAATTTTTTTTAATTTTTAAAGGATTTATTTTGTAAATTACAAATTGGCTCATCATTAGAATATTTACAATCTTCTATAAATATAAATTCATTTATTAATCCTCATTCTTTAGAATTTGAATTTTTAATTTTAACAATAAATATATTAGAAGAACAACAAAAACATTTATCAGAATTTCCTTCTTCGTCTTCTTTTTGTAATCAAACAATTAATAATGAATTAATTCAACAAAATAGTCAAGGTTTTATTTGTTGGCCTCAAAATATTCAAAATGATTTATTATTACAACAACAAACACAAAATGGTTATTTTTTTTTTTTTAATTTATTTAATTGGGGTTTTTTGCTTAAAAGGGTCTAATTTAGAGGAGGATTAGCCTTGGGGATTTTATTTTTCTATTTTTTATTTTTGTAGGGCTAGGCTTCTATTATTGGAGATGTGCGTTTATTAGAATCCTAATATTATAATATTTCCTTGATTCTCTTCTCTAGGCTTCAAAATCTCTATCTTATCACAACCTCTCTATTATCCTGTCTTTAGACCGTCTTATGAATTTTGGACAATTCTGAGACTCTAATATACCCTTCAACTTTTTTTTTGAAAGTTTTTAATTTTTTAAAAATATTTTTAGATATTTTGGATGGTTCTTTCATTCATCAAGGTTATTCTGTAATGATGCCTCCAACCTCAACAAAAACAACAATTAATAATTTATCAGAACAACAATGGCCAACAAGCAGTAATTTAATTAATAGTCATCAACAACAACATATTTTACCTGATTTTACAATAAATACAGTTCCTCCAATTATTTGGCCGGAACATTGAAAAAAAAATTTTTTTTTAGTTTTTTTTTTATTTTTGCATTTTTTATTTTAAATATATCACATTTTAATTAACACAAGAAAATATTAAATTAAATTTTTTGATAATGTCTTTGTCCTTTTAATTTCGTTATTTTACGATTTAATTTTTTTTCTTTCTTTTTTTATCTATTTTATAATCTATTTTTTAATCGATTTTTAGATAATTAAATAAATAAAAATGTCTACTATTTTTCGTACAAAATATTTAAATGAACAACATCTCTCTGGATTTACTAAATATAAATATGCTTGTATTGATAATTCTCCAATATCTGTTTATATTTCACATCCATTTTGGAATTGGATTGTTGAGGTTTGTTTTTTTTTAAATTATTTTATTTTTATGTTACCTTCAAAAGTTTAGTTTCCCTACTTAAATTTTGATTTTTGGGATCGAAATTCTTTTAAGTTTTGTTGGGTATCCCTTTAGACGTCCGTCCAGACGACCTTTCTCGTCTACGACCACACATAGACGACCCCAGGCCTAAAAAAAGACTGGGTTCTCTATTATTTCTTGTTATAAAAGAACAAGAAATAATAGAGAAAAGAAACATTTCCGACTCCTTTTCTCTAGTTTTGGTTTATCGTTTTATTAGGAGTATTAATTTCCAATAATGTTGTGGAACGGATTCCCTCCAATTTTTCTGATTTCCTTTTTGCAATGAAACTTATTCAGGGGGATTAGTCTTGTTATGCCGTTTTCTTATTTGAATTAATCTTTAAAATTTTACAAAAATGTTTTTTAAGTATTTTTTTTTTCAAGTTTTATCCTCGTTGGTTACCTCCAAACGTCTTAACTCTTGGTGGATTTTTAGTTTTAATTTCTTCATTTGGTTTGGTGTCTATTTATGATTATAATTTAAATTCAAATTCTTTTGGTTCTAAAGAATTTATTCCAAATTGGATTTGGTTAGTTTGTTCAATTGCCACTTTTTTGGCTCATTTACTTGATGGAACTGATGGAAAACAGGCAAGAAGGACTGGATCGAGTGGGCCAACAGGAGAATTATGTTTGTTTATTTTTTGAATTATTTGGGGTATTTTTGGAGTTAAATAAGAGTTTTGGAGACGTTAAGTCGAAAAATAGGCAATTTTTTACTTCGTCCGCAAGTTTTGTCCGCAAATATATTTTTGAAAAATTAATCTGAAAAATAATTTTTAAAATGAACTGCCGTTTATGGTTTTAGATTTATTATTTTTTTATTAATATTGTGAGTTTTGATTGCCTCGGGAAATTTGAATTATTTTAAAAATTTAAAAACTTTTTTTTTTATTTTTCAGTTGATCATGGATTTGGTATATTTTTATTCCTTTTGGGATTTTAAAATTAATTTTAATATTTTCAAGATTCTTGGTCAACAGTTCCCCTTACAATTACAATTTTCTCTATTTTTGGACGCGGGGAATATAGGTTTTTTTATTTTTAAACTTTTTTTTTTTGAATTTTTAAAATTTAATTTTCTATCAATGAAACACTTTTTCGTTACTCTTTTCGTCTATTTGTCCTAAATTCTAATATTCTAAATTAAAAATTTAACTGATGTCACTGGTGGTCGATTGGATAGTGTATTAGGTTTCCAATGAAAACGTTGTGGGTTCGATTCCCATTCCTGTAAAAGATTTTTATTTTGTCCAAAAAGGCTTTTTTCCTATAAAAATTTAAAAATTAAATTATTAATAATTTATTTTTAAGTATATCTCCATACGTTATGCTTTGTGTTTTAATTTCTGTTCAAATTGTATTTATTTGTAGTCATTGGGAAAAATATAATACTGGAGTTTTATTTTTATCTTGGGGTTATGATGCTAGTCAATATGTTTGTTTTTTAATTTAAATTAATTTTTAAAATTTAATTTTTAAGGGACTTTGTCTTTTCTATTTATTCGCCTTCTTTGCTAGTCCAAAAACTTTTCATTTAAATTTATTTGACGGCCTCAGTCTTGCACATTTTATTTGCACAACTTTTTTTAGTTTTTTTTTATTAAAATTAAATTTTTTAAAATTCCTCAATTTTAAGTTTCTTGTATTCTTTCTTTGGCCAGTTGTTTATATAATGTTTACCATGCTTATGTTATTACAAAAACTGGGAAACAGGTTTTCATTTTTTGTAAACCAAAGCAGCCTAAAGTTTTATTAAAGTTTAAATGAGGTAAAACTTGGAAGTTATTATAAGCTTGTTTTGGTCGATTGGTTAGTGTGTTCGGTTTCTTTGGAAATAGGTTGCGGGTTCGAATCCTGCTCATGGATTTCATTTTTATCTTACGTTAAAAATTTATCTAAGGTTAAAAAATATTGTTTAACCTCGAAAAAAATATTTTTTTCTCAATTAATATACTTTTAAGCTGCTTTGTTTCAAAATACTCATTTAATTTTTAATCGTTTTTCAGGAAACAATTGGTTCAGGATTAAAGCCATTAATCTCTCCATTCCTTCTATTCTCTTGCACATTAATTTGGGGTGCTTATTCGCCAAATAAAGTTTTGGAATTGGATCCAAGAGCATTTTTTTGGACGATGGGCGTTGTTTTTTCTAATATTGCGGTTTATTTTTTTTGAATTATAAAATTAATTTTTTGTTTTTGAAGGCCCATCTAATAATTGCCCAAATGTCTTCAACCAAAGTAGCTGCAATTACTTCGCTTTTAATTTTGTATATTTTAATTGCTTCATTCTCGTTAATTGGATTATTTGCTTCTTTTGAAATTTGGGTGCTTCGTGGTTCAGCTATTTTGTTTACTCTTGCCCATATTAATTATGGATGTTGTGTGGTATTTTTATTAATTGGGAATATTTTTAGACGTTCTGGGAGAGGTTAGGATTATCTGTGTGGAACATCCTTCTCTAAAAAACTTTTTTGGATAAAAGAAACTTTTCGGTGTCCACAGGTCGACGTCCCAATTTTTTTAATAAGTCATAACCTTTATTTTTCCAACTTCTGCCCAATTTTCGGTATTTTCCAAGATCCCTTGATCTGCTGATTATTTTTCTTAAAAGACCCATTCTTATCGAAGCATTTCTAAAAAAGATATAGTCAAATAAATGTATAAATCCTCATTTATCTTTATTTATCCGACCATAACATTTTGTAAAACAATTGGATCAGAAATGTTCTTTTAAGAAAAATAATCAGCAAATCAAGAGCTTTCGAATGATACCAAAAATTGCTTTGACATTTGATTATTTAATAAAATTGTGGTCTAAAAAAGATCTTGTCTTTAATTGTAGACGTCGAAATCTTTCCTCATAATTACAATTAATTAAAAAAAATTTTTCTTAGATAAATCAACTTTGTGATCATTTCAAAATTCAGCCTCTTTCCCTCGGCTACTTACAGAAGCAAAACAAATAGATGCCATGGAATTATAAAATAATCGTTAAATTTTTGATAAACTTAAAGAACTCAATATAACAATTTATATATTTTATGTATTTAGATGAAATTTATATAGAGAATTTTTATAGATTATAAATAGAAATCGTATAAATTGGCTTTCTTGTAAATGTTTGTTGGTTTTTCGTTTTTGGTGTTTCTTATGTTGGTTTTTCGTTTTTGGTGTTTCGTATGTTGGTTTTATGTTTTAAGTAATCTTTACAATTTAAAAAATCAATATATCGATTTATTGATTTTTTATCGATTTTTTGAAAAATAAATGATTCTCAAAATTTTAACAATTTTAAAAAATCAATATATCGATTTATTGATTTTTTATCGATTTTTTGAAAATAAATGATTCTCAAAATTTTTACATTTTAAAAATCAATATATCGATTTATTGATTTTTTATCGATTTTTAGAAAATAAAATAATTTCGCACTCAACATTTTGGCACTCAACTGTCCCTTAAAACTGTCCCTCAACTGTCCCTTACTTTTTATTAATTTATATAACCAATTCAAAAATTTTTCCTCAAAGAAAATAAAATAACAGAGTTGTATAAACATTTCTATGCTTCTGTTGTCATTTGTTGTAAAGTTTCTGTCGCTCCTTTAGATTTTTCAAGATGTGTAGAAAATTCAGGTTTGGGCAATGAACCACAACTGTAGAGATTTTGAGCAGTATTTTGCCAGGTTGTTGGTGTCCACATTCCTTGAATTGATTTTGATGGAGAAAATTGGGGATTTTCAACTGAAAATAAAAATATAAAGTTAAAAGAAATATTAGAAAGGAAAAAAACTAAAAAATCAGCCAAGATAATATACGGCTATTTCTTGCTTCATAACTTTTTTAAAAAATTCCAAACAATTTTTATAACCTCAGAAATATCCAAGTGTTCCAATTTTTTATTAAAAAAAACTATTGCGATTCTTATATGCCCCAACGGTGACGCAAAGTATTTTTTGGGGAAATATTCTTCCCCATTTCCCGTTAAACCTATGTTTACTAAAATTTCGCGCCAGTTCCCTTACCCGGAAACTTGGATAAGAAAGAAAAATCAAATCAATTTAGCCTAAGACTCTTAGAAAATTGTTTGGAAAATTAAAAATAAAAGTTATAAACCACCTTTAAAAAATAAATAAACCTCAACCATGAACTCTTACATTTATAAATGGGCAAACCACTTCTCGTCCTCAAATAATTCATATAAAGACAAGTATGTTCCATACTAAAATATTAAATTTTTAAAAATTCAAAAAAAAATTTTTTTAAATAAACCTAAAATCTCTAACATCTAATTGAACTTCTCTTCCATTAGAATATTCTGCTCTAATCGATGGAGTTGTATTTCGTACTGGAACAACGTAAATTGAACAATAAGGGTTCTCAGAAGCAAATTTTGTGAGTAAATGTTCTACATAATTGCGAAGACCAGCACTTGGTTCGCTTAAAAAAATTAATAAATTTATTTCTTCAATTTAAAAAATTATTTTGAGCCTAGAATACTTTTCTTATCATTTTTAATAAAATCAAAAAATTTTTGATAAAAGAGAAATCATTAACGATGCATGGGACTCGAACCCACGACCACCCACAGGGGGAAATGGGAATTTTCCAACTACACCACCATGACATTATAATTGATTTCTATTATTTTTGACTTAAATCTTTAAATTTACTGTTATTTTTAAAAGAATAATAGTGACGTTCTTACCCATTAAAACAATTATTTTAAAAATTTTAAAAACCTTGCTTTACAAAAACGAATAGTAACTCTTTGAAGCTGTGGAAAGTGTCCAGCTATTCCATCAAAAAGAACCGCCTTTGGATTTGTAGCAGAAAGTCGAAAACCAAAATTTAAAGCTTTGGCAGAAGTGTAGATATTTTTAATACGATCAACACGAGGGATTGCAGGCATATTAAACTAAAAGAAAATTAGAAAACGGATGATTTTTTAATGAGAAAAAAATAATTTTGTCAATTTAAAGACATTGAATGATTTAAAAAAATTAAATAAATTTAAAAACAAATTTTATTTAAAATTCTTAAAAAAAAAGAAAAGGTCCATCAATTTTATAAAATATACCAAATATAAGATTTTTTAAAATTCAATTCCCTCTTGAATCCATATTTATAACTGCAAGCATTTCCATATTTATTTGGTCCAAGAAACCTATAAAAAATTTAAAAAGTTAAATTAATTTAAATTTTTAACCAAAACCCTGGTTTTTTAAAAAAAAATAAAAAAGAGGAAGCTAGATCAATAGATCTGATACTTTTACTCAAATCCCCTTATGCTTATTGTTTAGTAATTAAAAAAAGTCTTGATTAAAGTCATTTTGTATAGAAAGCCCCATGAATTTTAAAAATTACAATTAGTCCGCAAAACTTGTCCGCAAATATAACCGATCGAAAAATAAGAGAGAAAGCTTCCAACTTAAAGATATGTCGATAAAAAAAGTCCCATAATTAATTAACTATCGATAAAAAATATTTTTAGCTATAAAACATTCAAAGAACTCTTATAGGACCCAATAAACTATTTTTAAAAAGATTCAAAAAAAAACCTTTGGAATATCATTAAATTCAGTCAATTCCTCCATTTGTTTGTTAAAAACCTCAACTTTTTCTCTATGACTTATAGCTGCTCTTTTAGACAATCTTTCAAAAGCCGTTTCTTCCTGTCTTTTTAAAAAGGCCAATTCAGCTTTGGTTTTGTGTGGACCGTGTCCTTCTTTTTTTATTGTTAAATCAATTGCTCTAGGATCTATCCTCTTCTTTTGTTTAAATAAATTTCCTCTTTTTAGTTTTAATCCGCTTCGAATGGCATTTTCAGTTAACAACTTTAAAAAATATTTTTAAATTTTTATAAATTGAAATTTGCGGACAGATTTTTGCGGACAAAGGCCCTTGTCAATATTAGTGGTTGAGAGTAACGAAATTGCCAAAGAGAAAGAAAAATAACACAATTTCAAAAAATTAGCCCCCCTCACACACCCAAGAACAAAAAGTAATTCTTGACAAAGCAAAAAAAAATAATTTACTCGAAGAGCTCACTCATACCCAAAAGAAAAAAACCAGTCAAAGAAATCCATCACAACAGAAAATAAAAATTTAGCAAACCTTAACAGACTCTTCCTTTTCCTCTTGATCATCCTTTTCTTTTGAAGATGTGACAAGTTTATTGTTTTGTTCGTCTTTTGCAGCCATTGAGAAAACTTTTTTTTAAATAATTAAAATTAAATAGAAAAAAAGTTTCAAAAATAATAACGATAATAAACAATTTAAAACTAAAAATAGGAGAAAAATATAAATTATTTATCTATAAAAAATATAAAATTTAAGTAAATGAATAGTGCACCAAAGAAGAAAAAATGTAGACAAAAATTGGAAAAAGTCCGCAAGTTTTATCCGCAAATTGCAAATAAACTCAAAAACTTATAAATCACACAACCAATTTTGCTGTGAAGGCAACCCAGTGTGACGTTTTATACGTTCAAATACTTGCTGGTAAAAGAAATTGTTTAAACATAATTTAATCAAAATGAAAACCTCAACAGATGTCAAAACAATTCTTTCAACACTAGAAAAATATTCTTGATAAATTAATTGAGTAAAATGGCGCATTTTGAGAATACGTTCTTTTGGGATGTTTGACAAATAATCATAAATCTGTTGAAATAATAATTAAAGAAAAAAAGAAAACTAACAAATAAAATATTATTTTCATTCCCAAAGATTGAAAGTTGACTCCAATCAATAAAATCTTCAAAAGGCAAAACCCAGTCATCGGAGAAGACGACAGGGATACAAGAATGTTTGAGAGATTCAAGAAAACTGAAGAGAATTTAAAAACTATTTATTTAAAAAAATAAAAAAATCAAACCGAAAAGAACCCAAACGTCTTCCTCTTGGAATTAAACAAAACGTAGAATTTGACATTAATTCATTATAATCCCATCTAAAAGAGGAAAAATAAGGTTTAATATAAGTTTTGTTTGATATATTGAAATCTAAGGCACATAGGCGCCCAGAGGGCTCTCTTACAAAAATTAAAAAATAAGAGTGACATTTGATCCCAACCCCCAAAAAAATTTAAACCTGTCATATTGTGCATTGTCCTCTTCACACCTTTCATCCTCAAACTTTTTCCAATCAGAATTATGACGACAAGTCGATGCAATTATTATAGAATTATTGTTGTGAAGGTGATGTAAAATATCTCTCGTCTCTGAACCAATTCCATAAACATATCTTTTTCCTTTAAAACTAGCCAAATATTTATCATGATGTTGAAATTCAGTTTTGTTCAATTCAGCTTTATTTGTTAAAGGATGTTCTTTGTGAAATAGGGGAAAGGAGATGTCAAAATCTGTGCGGAAATGCTAAAAATTGAAAATAGTTTAAACTCCGAAAAATAAAAATTTAAAAAACCTGACGACTTGAACTAGTCCATGCAATCATTGCCCTTCCGGGATCAAACCCCAAATCGTTATTTGAATAGTTTGGATACGTACCAAAGTAAAAATTGAAGATTAAATGATTTAAACCATTGTTCCAAATATTTTTAGGCAGTGAAGATATTAAGGAATTCAAGTCACTCACATAATTTTCACTAAAATAATGAATTAATAGGTGACAAGTTTAGTGTTGTATTAAAAAATTGTGAGATAACAAAAACTTAATTAAAAAGGTTTCTGGAATGTTCCGACCCTTGTATATTAAAAATAAACTAATTGGCCACCGGCGGACTCGAACCCCCGACCCTATTCTCAATGGCGCCCGCCAATAAACCACTTAACTAAATAAACTTTCACTGGTAAAGTGACTTTCTAACCCAAAATTATATCTTAAATTGGATATACTATAGTATACCGGACGCAAAAGTTTGGCACAAAATATACATCATTCGATTCGTCTCCTCGAGTAGAGTCGAACGGTACCACTCTCATGGTGCGGAAATGCCTAGAACTCGAGATGCAGGTCCCCGAAAAATCAAAAAACCTAAGGGGGAGTAAGCTTATTTTTAGGTGAAAAAGTTAAACAAAATAAAATATTTTATTAACAATATATTATGACCGAAATACAAGTTTTGTGCTGCTCCGTTGGTAGGCTGGACATGTTCTCGCTACTCGATGGACGTAGCTTTAAACTGCGGTCGTGCTCGCTACGCTCGCGGCGACCGTAGTTTAAAGCTGCGCCGTCGATCCGCTCGACATGTCCAGCTGCCTACGCAGCGGCAAAACGTCTTTCGTCGAATTATCTCAATGATTATCAATGTCCCGGAAATTGAGTTTTCAAAATATCGATAAAATCTTCAAAAACGTCTTCTTCACGACGTTTAACCAGACATGCAAAAAACGCTTACTAAACTTATAAAAACTGATAGCAACCGCGAAATAGGTCATGCGCCGCTTATTATAATCAAATAAAACTGCAGACATGCAATTTATCTCCTTTCTGCAAAAACGGTCGCTATAATAACTTAAAATAAGCTTAATTTTTTTATTTTCGGGGACCTGCATCTCGAGTTCTAGGCATTTCCGCACCATGAGAGTGGTACCGTTCGACTCTACTCGAGGAGACGAATCGAATGATGTATATTTTGTGCCAAACTTTTGCGTCCGGTATACTATAGTACACCCCTTAAATTTTTAGCCTATCATACAAAACACAAAAAAAATAAACCTTATTCTGTCTCTATCAATAGTATCAACACTCAAAATAAATAAACAAGCTTTATTCGGATCATCAGTAAAATAAATGCTTTCTCTCAAAACCTTCAAAATATCAGAATATATTTTTGATTGGGGCAAGTTCGGCAAATCTGGATAAACATAAATACGTAAATTGTTATCCAAACATTTTGTAAAGTTGAAGCAATTAGCAAAAGAACATTGTTCTGATTTGTACAATTTATTTATTTCATGCCTAGAAAGAAAAAAAATTATTTTAGAAATTAATTTAAACCTTGTTTTAATACTTTGTTGGAAAATACTTTTTGATTGAAAATTAAAAGAGAATAAAACAATTAAAAAGAAAATATTCAATATAATACAAACAATGTAGAATAAAATTTTAATTGTAAATCTAAACAAAAAATAGGAAAAAAAATTTAGGCAAATTATAATTAAAAAATGAAGAAATTGTCAGAGACAGAAAAAAAAATCTGTAAAACTTTCCCGTGTAGTTAAAGAAAAATAAAATAAGAGAGATAATGGTAAAATAAGAGAGCATAAATAAACAGAGCAATAAATAACCAAAAAAATGGTAAAATACAAAATGCCAATAAGAGTGAATTTTTACAAGTTGCCAGCGATAACTCTGTAAGTTTTCAAAACGCCTACTGGACAAAATGGACAATAAGATTAAAAATATCATTTGGTCATATTTTTATAAATTTATAGAAATACTTGGCCAGTTTGTCGCGACTACAGTAATTAAATAAAAATTAAATTCCAAAAAATTATTTATTCATTAAAATGTGTGTTTTATTGTTCGAAATTTTTTTTTTTAATTTTGAAAATTAAGTGATTTATCTTTAAAATATTTTTTTTAAGTTTCTGGCTCTTTTTCAAGCTCAGGCGTCATAAATTCGACAGGAATTGAGTATTTAGAGTCATCAATAGCTTTATCAATGTATTTCTTGAATTCTGAAAATAAAATAAATTCTGATTTTTTAAATTAAACTTAAGTTTATAAGTTTTAAATTAAACTTAAGTTCAAACTTAAAAATTCTGATTTAATAAATAAACTTAAGTTTTGGCTATAAACTTAAGTGTAGACTTGAAAATTCTGATTTAATTAATAAACTTAAGTGCTGGCTATAAATTTAAGTTCAGACTAATTCTGATTGCATTTATAAACTTAAGTTCTAAGTTTTTCTTGCCTTGAAAGTTGATTTTTGTATCCCCATTTAAATCCGCATTTTTAAGTACACTAATCAAAAAACGAAGGTGTGTTCTAAAGACTGGGTCCATTCGTTCGTGCTATATTTTAATTAATTAAAAATCAAAATAATATTTTAATTAACTTTATTAGCATTTAATAACATGCAAATAACATCTTCTCGTCCAATATATCCACTCATATCTTTGTCCGAAAAAAATTTAAAAAATATTAAAAATATTTGGGGGAAGAACTAACTTGGTTGCTAAACATTTCGCGGAGTCTGTGTTCTAAAAGGGGAAAAATTAATTTTTAATTTAAGATAAAATACCTATAAGGACTTACCCCAATTTGCCATTGATATATTTTTAAAAAATATTTAATTTAATTAAATAAAATTTTTGGGGTATTTTTAAAAATAAAATGAAGCAATTGAATGGAAGTTTATAACAGGATTAAAGAAAAAATTAATTAAACAAAAAAGATCGTAAACAACAAAAGAAACACTCTTTTATAGGTAAACAGAAATAAATATCAGATTTCAACTTTTATAATAAAAAAAATATTTTTTTCTGATTTTGTAATAAATTTGTGAATAAATGTTGCTTTATTTTAATTCAACTCTTTATTCTGATTACGAAATTTTAAAAAAAAGTTTTAAAAAAGATGTGATAAAAATAGAACAAGCGCGTGACATATAATAAATAATAAACAAATCAGAATTTTTAATGAAAAATAATCAGAATTTTATTCAAGTTTAAATATTAAATATCAGAATTTTTAAGTTAAATAAAACTTAAGATCAGAATTTTCAAGATTGATCTTAAAAATAATTTTCAAGATTGATCTTAAAAATAATTTTCAAGCTTGATCCTAAAAACTCAAAAACATTTCTAAAGTTTCGCGCTCAAACGGCTATATTAAATGTCATACTCAAACGACGCCTATTCCTTTTGAGTACTAAATTTTAATAAAATTTCAAAAAGTTTTTCGTGGTTTTTTTTTAATTTTCTCTGTTTTAAGTTATTGTTTCTTTTATTTCTACTTATAATTTAAATGGATTCAGCAAGAAGCGGAGGAATTCGTCAACAAATGGAATCTCCTGAACAAATTGAATCGTCTATTAGGTGAGGGGAATTTCTTTGATATTTCTATTATTTTCTTTCTAGTTTGTCTGCCTCAACTAAAGAAAATTTGAATGATTCTGCTGACAATACAGCAAATTTTCCATCTGTTGACTTGCCTGATTTGGATGAAAATGGCTTACTTGATTGGTCCGACAAGCAATTAATTAAATCATTGCCTAGAGAAAAATGTGCTGAATTATACAAATTGAAGAGGAACATTTTAAGACTCGATGTTTCAAGGAATTCATTGCGTTCTATTGATTGTTCTCTTCTTCCGTTGGAAAAATGCTTGGAGGTTTCTTTTAATTTTTACTGAAAATGTATCTTGTCCGCAACTTGAAGTTCCTGTCCGCAATTTTCTTGCGGATTTTTATTTTATAAAATCTTCAGATTGACGCCTCTCAAAATGAGCTTACCCAACTTCAACAATTCCTTCAATTAGTTCAAAGCCTTTTAAAGTTAAATTTGGCGGACAATCGAATAAATTCTCTTGGATATCTTAATAGTTTTGTTAATCTTCAATGGCTCAATTTTTCACATAATCGAATTGAGGTTTTTAAAGCTAAATTTATTCTATATTTTTTTTAATAATTTTTAGGCTCTTCCTAAACTTGACCAACTTCATCATCTGTCAACTCTCATATTAAATTGCAATCGACTCAGGGCAATTCCAAATTTATCCAAACTTGAGGCCTTGACTGAATTAGGATTACACGGGAATTTGGTAAGGAAATTTAAATAAGAAATTATTTTACATTTTTATTAAAATCGATTTTTGTGTTGTAATATCACAACAACTAGCGTAAACGAACGAGTTGGCCCCTCACATTCAAAATTAATTTTAGGAAATTGAGATGACATTTTATCCCACATCTACTTCCCTAGCATTAATTATCTTATTTTTAATTTTAGATTCGTTCTTTTGAAAACATTCATTCACTTATTCCTTCTCAAAATCTTCGCTTTCTCGATTTGGGAGGAAATTTAGTATCGGATTTGTGTGAAATCAATTATTTGCGTGGATTTATTAATTTGGTTTGATTCTTTTAATTTTTTAAATTTATTTAAAAAATTAAATTTTAGGAATCGTTGACTCTTTTGGGGAACAATTTTGTCTCACCAGACGGATGTAAATTTTCATATCGACCTTTTGTATATTCATGTATTCTTGGGGAATTGAAAATTCTAGATGGTGTTTGTTTAAGTGAAGGGGAGATGCTTAAAGGTTTGAACAAATTTTTATTGAATGTTTTTGATTTTTTATTAATTTAAAATCTCCAGGTGAATGGCTTCACTCTAATGGAAAAACGCGCTCTTTCCGTCCTGGCAGTAATTCACATTCTCAGCTCTGTGCCTTTTTGCTGCTTGAATGTCCACTTGTTTCGAAAGAACTGCCAATTGAAGGAGTTGATGGGGACAAAATGAAAAAGGTTTTTAAAGTTTTTTTGTCTATTTTAAGTTTTTAAGAGTTTTATGGGATTAAATACTGGAGAGATTTGATTTCAATTGGGATGAAACCACTCAGAATTTTGTCCCAATTTTTATCCAGGTAATCCAAAAACGTCGAGAATATAAAGATTCTCGTCTCCATCATCATAGTACACCTTCATTAACATTTGGAAAAAGACAACCATTTCTATCCACAACAATATCACCAAGTAGATTTAATACAACGCCAACACCTACAAGAGGAACAATATTAAAAAATGTAAATTTTTCTCCTCCATCTTCTGCTAAAAATCAAAAAGAAGAAAAAACTACAAAAAATTGGCGTGTTAATACGGTTCTCAGTTCAAATAAAGAAGAACAAAATTTGGGAAATACAAGTACTGCAAGTTCTGCTGTTTTTACTCCTACAACGATTTCTCTTGCTTCTGCACAAATGACGCCTAAAACAACTAAAATAGATGAAAATTTGATTAATAGGTAATGAATTAAATTTAAAAAAGTATTTAAGTTGTTTTGGTGTAACTGGTTAGCATCTAGTTAATTGTTGCGTTTTGTTTTAGAGGTTGAGGGTTCGAATCCTATTCATGTACAACCTTTTTCGTTTGTTAGGAAAAAATGTTTCTTGAAAATATAAAATATTTCTACACTTAAAAATTTTTTTAATAAATTTTTAAGTATTTTAAATAGGTTCACAACAAAAAAGCAATAAATAAATTTTATTTTCAGAACTCAATCCGCTCAAACCAAAACTGCCGTTGCTGATACAATTACTCAACCTCCTAAAGATCCCCAGCAGTTTGAAATTCTTAGAAGTACTTCAATTAATACTCCGAAGTATGATTCTTCTTCAAGAACTCGACAAATTGTTAGAAATGCTACTTTTTCTCATCCATCACCTCGTCTTTCAAATAATTTGAAGACTTCGGAGAATATTAAAGTGCCTCTTTTGGGTAAAGCGAATGAGAAGAAAAAGGTTTTTTTAAAATTATTTTAGTTATTTGGGCGGTCCCAGGGGAACACCTTTTCTAGGATTTTTTATTTTTTCAAAAATTTTTTAGAGCAAAGGAGGTTGTTTCCGCTCTGTTTTGACTCAAAAACTTCGTCGTCGTTCCACTGCCCCAACACAACAACAACCAACAATTTCAGAACAAACACGTATTCAATTATTACAAAAACGAGTTGATAAATTGGACCAGCAAAATGCTATGTTACTCGAAATTGGAGAGGATAATGTAAAAAAATTGCAACAATTGGCGGGAAGATTGGAGGTTTTTTTTTGAAACTTTTTTGGGATTTTTAAATTTTCAAAAAAAAATTTCAGCAAGTTGAATCAGCCTTATCCACTCAAATAAACAAAAATCAAGCTTTTGCAGAGTTGCTCTTGCCTACGCCATTCCATTTAACTTACAAAAATATAGAAAACACCAATAACGTTTTGGTTAGCTGGGAAAATACAATTCCAATTTTGAACTCTATTGACCGTAATTTTTTATTTTAATTTATTTTTAAAAATATTTTTTAGATTATGATGTTTTCGTTAACGAAGTGAAGGTAGGAAATGTCGTTGCGCGCAATAAGCGATTGTTAATTACGGATAGAAATACGAACGAAGACATTAGGTTTCTTTTTAAATTTTTTATTAATTATTTATTTTTGGGGTTTCCCTTGGGCCATTTCTTATTTGGGGTCCCTGGAGTGGTGAATAAACTATATTTTCTCATAATTTATTTTTTAGAGTATCTGTGCAGGCTTGCTTCTCTAAATTGAATAATGCTCGGTCAAAGAAAGCCTTTTCTTCCAAAATATTCTTTCCCTCATCTCGAGATCACCTTATACAGCGAAAAAACAATAAAATTGAGAAAAGAATTGTTGCATGGCTTGAGGGTCGGTTACCTCTCTGCGCAAATTAATTTTTCCTCATCCTCTCTTCTGTTCGCGTACATGCCATTATCCTTTTCGCATCTTTCTTGCCCAAATAAACTGCTTTGCTTTTTTCTAATCGATCGCTTGCACTCTTCTTTGTATAATTTTCTATTAATCTTTGATCAAAAAAAGGTGTCCATATAGAGAGAATTTTTAAATGGAGCCCCTTTATAATATGAGCGCCAAATCAGGAAATTCGATAATTTCCTCAATTTCCTCCTCTTCCTGTCCCTCAACATTTTCTTCAATTCATTCAACATCTACACATTTACCCGTAATCACAACTAAAAATAATTGCCAATTTCAACAATCTTCTCCCTTCTTCTCTTCAATTTCTGCATTAAATGAAAATTGCCCCAGCGATTATTTACAACAAAAAACGTCGCAAACATCAAAACAAAGCAATTCTGCTGCATATTTATATAGAAACTCTTGGGCAAACCTTTTAACTAACATTGGGGAGAATAAAATAAACAACAAGTTGGTAAAAGACAACAAAAACATCAGTAAAACAAAATCAGAATTTTCTTTCCGGAAAGGTATTTTCTAAAAATACATTTTATTGTTTTATTGTTTCCGGAAATGTATTTTCTATGAATATAGTTATTTTATTTTCTCCCGGAAAATATTAATTCCTTTATATATTTTCCGGAAAAGTATTTTCTTTAGTTTTTATTTTATTTTTGCTTTCCGGAAAATATTATCTCCTTTATATATTTTCCGGAAACGTATTTTCTGTAAATATAATTATTTTATTATCTTCCGGAAAAGTATTTCTCTATATAATTTAAATATTTTCCGGAAAAGCATTCTCTATAACTACTATTTTTCTTCCGGAAAATTATTTAATGTATTTTCCGTAAATATATTTTCTATAATTAATTTTTTTCTTTCAGCTATTAATTGGATTAAACTTCCCTGGCAAAATATTCAACCAACTTCCTCAAATATTAACAACATTGGAATATTACCACCTCCGCCATATGAAGAAAAAATACATAGACAAGAGTACAACAATAATTATTTAAATTAGAATTGTAGAAGAAAAGAAAGAAGAAATGAAGATATTTATGACTACAACCGCTGTGGGAGAGTCAATCAAAATGTATGTATTTTCCGGAATTTTTTTGAAAATATTTTTGTATTTTTTTGTATTTTTCAGACCACTAAATTAATCTTTTCTTCTGCACCTGCACCTTTCCCCTTGTTGGCACAACCAAAAACAACTCAACGTTCACCGTCTGATCAGAGTTCTATTCCTAGCAGTGTTCGACAACAAGGACGTTTAATATCTCTTAGACAACCGGATGGAAATGTCAAAAAGAAAAGAAATCGAATGCAGGTTTTTTTTCTTATTTTAACGATTTTTATTAAATTTAAAGGAAATACGCGACTTTTGGAACAATAAACCTTCATGTAGAATTTTTTGTTTGGCGATTTTGTTGTTGATTATAATTGCTCTAATTGTTATTGGTAAGGATTTAGAGACTCGAAGTTTTTTTTTATTTTTTTCAGGTATTCTAAGCAGCCATTTAAGTCTTCCCAAAGTAATTTAATTAATTTAAATATTTATTTTTCTCTTTTTTTTCTTTCAGCACATACAATTTGTTTGGATAGCCTCAGAACAATCTCGCTTTGGAACAGAACAAGTAATTACACCAATTCATGGCCGTCTAGATGTTGGCCAGTTGGGGAAGCAGGCAAGACTAGAACTGACTGGAACTCCTTTTTGGATTTTCAAACGGTTTTCTTTTTAATTTTTTGGTGTTTTTGGGTAGATTTGCGGACAAGTTTTGCGATTATCACACGAAATTAGGGAAACTGGAATGAATAATTATTTAATAATTAGTCCGCAAAGTTTGTCCGCAAAATTTGTTCGCAAGTTTATTTAGTAGACAAAATCCATTTGATAGATTGACCATTTTGGTTTTGACCATCTTAATTTTGACCATTTTGATTTTTTACATTTTTATCATTTTTACATTTTTATCATCATTCTTTCTAGAATCATGTGGCAATATTGGACATGTCACTACGTTCCGGAAATTCTCAACAACAACAAAATCGTTATATGCTTGTTTGTTTTGTTCTCGATTTGGATAGGCAAAATATTGGCGATTTGGATGAATTATTAAAAGCTGCAAAAGCTGGCGCTAATGTATTATTTTTTATTAATAGTTTATTTATTTTAAATTATTAGAAATTAAATCAACTTCATGGTTGGGAGCAGAATTGGCAATTTATTGGAATTCCTCTTAATCAACCTCCTTTATTTCAACCTGAGGTTTTTTTTTTAATTTAGAAAAATCAAATTTATTTAATTTAAATAAAAGATTGGTGAATGTAGAGGTGCTCGTTGGGTACAATTATCCAAAACTAGTGGTGATCAAAAAAGTCAAAAGTGCAGTGAATGCTTTGATTTTTGTTTGCCTGATTGGGGCATACAAAAAGATGGTTACTTTTTTATTATTTAATATGGGGCAAAGTCATTTGGTCGATAAGGAACGTTCAACGCTATCATTAAAGTTGACCATTTTGAATTTTGACCATTTTGAATTTTGACCATTTTGGGTCTCGACCATTTTGAGTTTTGACCATTTTTTATTCTGACCATTTTGAATTTTACCATTTTGATTTCTATCCGTTAAAATGGTAAACTGAGTTTTGAACTTCACCTATTTGAACTTTAATCCATTTAAATAATTTTTAATTATTCTTATTCCTTTTAGTTGTTCGTGACGAGAATTATCTAAATATTCTTCGCCAAATCTGCTTCTCTTTGTTTGTTCCCGAATGGCGTCCTTTCGCTCAAGCACCTCTTGGCGGTCAGCAAAAAGGCCAAATAGATTTATATAATGGGCAACAACCAAATAACTTAATGACGGATTTGAGTGGAAAATTAAATGCTGGACCAACCGAAACAAAATGGATATCTCTTCAAACACCAAGTATGTATGGGAGAGATTTTTAAAAATTCAAAAAAATAAAAAATTATTTCAAAACGTCAAATAGTTCAAAACGTCAAAAAGTTCACAATCTTTCAAAATGTCAAAAATTATATATTTTTTTCCATTTTCAGTTAATAATGGCCTTATTGTTGATCAAAATCGTCTACCTTCCTTGTCCAATTCTGCTTTCTCCTCCCCTCTTCAGTTTTCAACAAATCAAGAACAAATGTCTCCAATTATAGGCCAACAGGTTAAATAAATTATCTTTTTTTAATTTTATTTTAATTAAAGTCTCATTCAACCAATTGGTAAGGAATGAAGCTTTTGATAATAATGATGGAAGACAAATATCACCATGGCCTTCTATTGGAGAGAGGATTCAAAAGAGCAATGAAATGTTACCACATGGAAAGCAGCATTCTGGCTTTGGTGGAACTAACAATAAGGTAAAAATACAATTTTTGTATTTTCCGGAAACATTTAATTTTTATTTTAATTCTGGTTTCTCCTTGTTTTGTATTTTTTCCGGAAACTATTTTTTCACTGGTTTTCTGGGAACCTTCTTGTATTTTTTCCGGAATGTTTTTATTTTATTCTTCCGGAAATATGTGTATTTTCAAAATACAAAAATAATTCTGATTTTCCTGAAACTTCTATTTTACAAATTCTGTTTTTTATGTTTCCCTTTTAATTTTGTGTTTCTTCCGGAAAAGTGTATATTCTTTCTATTTTAAATAATTCAAAAACACGACAACAATATATAGACAATACAAAAACATAGAACAAACAATGAAACACAAAATTATTATTATTTATCGTGTTTTTCTTTCTTTTGTGTTTTTCCTTTATTATCCCTCACATATTCTTTATTGTCATCTCTTTTCGTCCTGCTTTCCTTCTTATTTTGCCGCCTTGATGATCATATAGAAAATAGCTCCATAACAAACACAGCAACAACAACATACGGCCAGCATAAGCAGAAACGTCATACCAAAAAAATTAGCAACAATTTCTTTTTTCTCTTCTGGAGTGAGGGGAGGTTCGTCGACGTCGTAGTATCCTGCCAGATTTTGAAGTTTGTGCATGGCATTCATCAACTAAAATGAGAGAGAACATTTTTTATTGAATCTATCAACTCTCTTTTGATTCTTACCGGTCTTCCTTTCCGCGCATCCTTCTTTGTACTCTTGCTGGTTGTGGCTTTGGTTGTAGCTTCATTGGTTAAGGTTTCGTTGTTCGTCTTAGCCGGAGGGTTTTGAGACAACAGAGCAATGCCACCAATCTTAAAATTAAAAAAAAAACATTAGAAAACAATATCAGCCTAAGGAAATGTCTCTCTCTCACCTTTCCTTCCTTTGATGCTTTCGAAGCATCCTCCTCCATGTCGAGCTTGATGTTAACTCCTTCAGTGTTGACTTGTTGAATCAGCAGCAGAAGAACGATGTAGAGCGCCATAATGTTGATGAGCACTGCCTGCTTCCTCCACGACTTGATGTTGGAGACGAGCATTTTCGTTGTTGGCGGCAGTGGAGCGTAGACGATGTTTGCGTTGATGTTGATGATAGTAGAATTGTTTGTGTTGGGTGGAAAATTTGTTTATAAACTTTCTTTGCTTTTATACTACATATAACTTTTTGGAGTTTCAGCGTTTAATCCTAAAATAAAAATTTGGTATTTTGACATGGGATCCATAAAATTCCATCATTCATTTATTTTCTTTTTGAAATATATACGCAATTTATAATGAATATTTATATTTTTCAGTTTTTTTTTGGAGAATTGCCTGTTTCTTCCACAACTTGTATTTTGGCAATTATTAAGTGAAGAACAAAAAAAACAATTAAAAAATTTATATTTGTTAATCTATTTCGTAATTTTTACTTATGTTTCTGCTAAAGAATTTTTTAAAGTTGTAAATTTCTCTATAGAATTTTAATCAAATAGATTCCCCCCATAATATCATTTATAAAAGCTTAGATTTTTTCTCCTTTTTAACAGCACTCTTCACTCCGCCTGCTTCTTCAACGTCAACAACTACATTCTTCTTATCTTCCACCGCACAACTACAGCTCCGGATCAAAATGGGACACGTCATCAAAAAATCAGGTGATTTTATGTTTTAATTTTGTTTGTAACTTAACTAACTTTGTTGATTATAGACTACGAAAACGCAGTGGTTCTGAACGTCAGTCGAAAGCGAAGTCCAAGTCCGAGGGGCCGTCCAGTCACCGATGAAATGGGAGAATTGATCAACGCAAGTAAAGGGTTACAGCTCAAAGTGCAACAATTGGAGGCCAATCTGGAGCAGCAGGGCTTTGAACTGGAGCGTGTGAAGGCTGAACGAGACAAACTTGCGCGCGCTGTGGACTTGATAATATCAGGATCAAACCAAGCCTTCGAGAAGTTCAAAAGTTCAGTCCCGAACTGGTGCAAAGTTGACAACAATGGGAATCTGTTAGTTGATTTTTTAAGTTGTTCTTTTATTGCACTTCATTTTAGTGTTCTGATCTTGGCTGGTGCTACGGGAGATGATACGGGAGAAGGTGCTGAGGACCAGATATACGGCGTCTTCAGGGGTGTACAAGCGCCAAAGGAGAGGTGACAAATTTATTATTTTTTGTCTAAAACAATATTTTTATTCGTTTTTTAATTTCAGTAAGTCCAACAATGGAGTGCAGGAGTCGACAGTTCAGTCCAGCAGTGGAGTGCAGGAGTCAACAGTTCAGTCCAGCAGTGGAGTGCAGGAGTCGACAGTTCAGGAGTCGACAGTTCAGGAGTCGACAGTTCAGTCCAGCAGTGGAGTGCAGGAGTCGACAGTTCAGTCCAACAGTGGAGTGCAGGAGTCGACAGTTCAGGAGTCGACAGTTCAGTCCAGCAGTGGAGTGCAGGAGTCGACAGTTCAGTCCAACAGTGGACGATAGGCATCGACAGCGACTGATGTGAATAAACAATGTAAATAATTAGGAAAAACATTTGTGCTTTTTGTATGTTTTCCTCCCCCATTGTAGTCTGTCATATATTTGTAAATCCAGTGTGTTTATTCATCTTATAATATGTATGTGTTGCATTTTTTGTAAAAAAAAGAAAATTTCAAAAAATTTTCTTTTTTTTTTCGCATGTGATTAATTTAAAGTCCCTCTAAACTTTAAGTTTGAGAATTTAATTTTTTTTTTGAAAATATTTTTTTTCCTCTAAAAAAGATATTTATATTTTTGTGTAAAAAGGATATAAAAAGATATCTAAAAAAGACATTTAAAATCTTAAAAATTCGGGAGTCCTTTTTGTTTCTTCGGTGTTGACTTGTCAAAAGATTATTGGCAATTTGTAGGTTTTAGCCTTATTGCAAATTTTGTGTTTTTAGACGCTCTCAATTCGTCCCTCAACAATTCGTCCCAATGAACAAACACCACGATTTGTCCCATGTCAGTTCGGTCAGAAGAGAAAAATACTCATTTCGAAATTGGTAAAAATTTGATTTTTTAGTAAAAAAATCAAATTAAAAAAAAGCCTTAGGTTATCATTAAATTTATAAAGTAAAAAGAAGTTTAAAAAAAGAAAATAAGTAATTTAAAAAAATTTTAAGTAAAATAAATTAAAAAAAAAAACTCAAATTTCATCAAGATTTGAGTCAGCTACTTCCATAACAAGTATCTTATCTCCTGAGGCCATTAAATGAAAAAAATTGAAAATTTCGAAAATTTTTCAGTTTTGCCTTTAACTTTTCTAAAAGTTTTTTAAGCTTAAAAAAAGTTTAAAGAATCATTAAAAGTTGGAATAAGAGCCTTTGCATGCCAAAAATACATTGCCGAAGAAATTCCTGCTTAATTTTTAGGATTTAACATTTTTAACTTAAGGAAGCATTATTAATTTATTTTTATTTATTTAAATTTAATTAAATGACAACATCAAACGTTAACAGCAAAAACACCAATAAATGGATGGAATTTGAAGAGCCACACACCGGTTTGGTTAAAAACGACTTTTTTAGTTATTGGTATCTTCAATATTGGTTTTTTTTAATTTTTTAATTTATTTTTTAAATTAAATTTTTTAGTTTGATTTTTTTAGTTGACTTTTCATGTTAGAACCTTGGGAACGCAAATTATTTAATTCGTTCGTCATCTGCCTGGTGGGAGGAATCTTCTCAGTTTGTTATTTTATTTTTAGAACGATTAATATTTAAATTTAATTTATTCTAAATAATTGTTTAAATTAATTAGTTATATAAAAATGAAAAATTATCAATCCAATGTTGATTTTTGGTCTTGTTTGGGAAGTTTTCGAAGCTGAAAATTTTTTTAAAAGTGTTAGAATAATTTCCGGACTTTTTTTTAGTCTTTCCCGGTAAATTAAAGATTATTTTTACATGAGTGGGTTTCGAACCCACAACCTTTCCATCCAAAAATCAGACATGCATTCAAAAGATCGGCCAACGTTTTCATCGTTTTTTTATCTTTTATGTAAATAAATTTTTTAAATTAAACTTTGTAATATTTGTATTTTACAATCTTTATACTATTTATATTTTTCTATTAATGATTTAAAATATTTTTGTTTTATTCAAAATTATGCTACCAGTAAAGAGAGAATTGAAAGATAGTATTGCTCGTAGTGATGAACCTCTTCCAAATAAAATGGCTCGTTTAAGTGGTGTAAACAAGGTTGCTGTTGATGTGACGTTAGTTTTTTGTTAATCTTTAAGTCAGGTTTTTTTTTCTTTCTTGTGGTTAATTGTGTATAGAAAATCTGGTAATCTTTAGTTAATCTGGACCATTTTATTGAATTAAAATTTGAAGTAAAATTCCTTGTTCAGCTAAACACATTCCTTTTTTCTATTTCAAAAGCTTTCTTCAATTCTTTAAATTTTATTTACGATTTATTTTTTTACAGTTTACCTTCTGATGAATGGTTTGATCAAATGTATGGTCCTTTGGGTGAGAATTCTGTTCAGTCTTCCAATTCTAGAAAAACTGAATATATGAGAAGGTTTCCTTTTTTTAATTTTTATTAATTTGATATTTAAGAAAGAAAATTCCAAAAAATAATAAAATGAAGGCTAAAAAGCGTAAAACGATTACTTCAACCTCAACATCCTCAGATTTAATAGAAATTGATGTTTCTGATGGAGAGAACCTGAATGAAGTATTTCCTCTATCCTCTCCTCAAACAAGCAAAAAAGATGAAGAAAAAGTCAAAGAAAAGGGAATAATAGCTTCAAAAAATGAGAAAAATAAAAACCAAAAAGATCAATCATTTTCTGATGATGATATTGATTTTGTTGTTTTGTTTGAATCAATAGCTGAGAAACAGTTGAAAAAGGTTTGGATTTTAAACTGTTATTAGCTTGGTTATTTAACATTTTTTGGAGATCCTTCTCTGAGTGGGTCTCTGACTTGGTTTTTTCCTGTATTAACAATAAGAGTCCAGACCCAGCATTTTTTAAACTTCCCGGGTTACAGGATCCGGCCCAGGTCAATGAATCAAATCAACAGTCCAGGCCCAGACTTTTAAAAATCACGATCTTTAATTTGAAGTGCTCATGAAGGACACAACCACTTGGTTGTTAAATTACCCAACACTTGAAATTATTTAGAAATTTAGTTGTCACATGAATTTCCCTTCTAGTGGTTGTGACCATTAGAAATAAAATTTTATTTTGAGATTTTTTATATTGAGATCTTTAAAGTTTACTTTTAGTAATCTATTTGGACTGGTTTTACCTAACATTTTCAAAAAATCCAAGAGTTTTTAATTTAAATCGTCGTGGATATTTTTTAAATTTATAGCGCCTTGATATATTTAGACATTTTTTCTTCTATTTTATTTTAAAATTTTACTCAAAAATTTTTTTAGGAAAATGACCAAGACAATGACGATTCTGATGATCTTTTTGTTTCTTCCAAAAATAAAGTCAAAAAGCCTAGGATTGTTAAAAATGCTGAGAATCGAATGAAAAATTCTTTTGTAAGTTCATTTTTATTTTTTTTAATTTCCAAAAATTTTAAAAATTTTGTAGAAAGAAAGTTTTGGAATTACTCTATATTTTAATCCTGCTTTATTCAAACAAATTTCTAATCATGTGGATAAATTCAAAAAAGAATTTGATAATTTTAATAAATCAATATGGACACATTTTACCGAAAATCTTCAGGTTTTTATTTTCGGATTTATTTTATTTTTTTAATCTTTAGAATGACCATACTTACACGTGGTTTGTTTATTTTTAATTTTTTAAAAATTGGAAGGTTTATTTAAAAATGAGATTGACTGATTTAAACGTGTGTTGACCCAAGAAACAAAGAAAAAATTATTTTTTTTTTATTTTAAAAATTAAAAAAAAAATTGGACTAAAAATTTACCCAAAAACCCCCCTAAAATGTTAATTATCAAAATTTCCATTTATTTTCTAAATATTTTTTTTTAATTTTTAGGAAAATGCGAGTTAGAAATATTTTGGATGATATTGTTAAACAGGTTTATAATAATTAAAAAAATTTTAAATTAATTTTTAAAGGTTTTTCCAAATGAAAATATTACTTTGGTTGCTGTAGGGTCTACAGTTAATGGATGTGGAGCTTTTAATTCTGGTTATTTTTTTTTAGATTTTTTTAAATTTTATTTTTGTAGATATGGACCTTTGTTTATGTATGCCTTGTATAATGGATGGTTATGAGACTCCTAGAAGGTTTAAAATTAATTTTAATAAATTTATTGTTGAGGAGAAGGGATTGTGAGGGTCGTTCTCCCTTTTTTTAATTTTTTTGAAAAATTCTTTTGACTGGGATAATGTCTAAAAGCTGTTTTTGGCCTCTCTTAAGAGCCTCTCTATTCGTTTTAACCTTATTTTTAATATAATTTTTCCAGTTATGCAATTAATCGTCTTAAAAAAGTCTTGAGAAAATTAATCAACAGAAAATCATTAATTCAAGATATTCAATTTATTCCTGCTAAAGTTCCAATTCTAAAAATTAAATTTAAATATCCTTATCAAAAATTGGAGGTTGATATAAATGTTAATAATGTTCCTGGAATTTACAATTCTTATTTGATTCATTACTATTCAAGGTTTTTTTAATTAACATTAAAGGGAAGGGGATTTAATTATTAATTAATGAGAAATGTTAGTTTGATGTTGTGGTGTAGTGGTTATGGTATTAGTAGGCGAGGCGATTAGGTTCGATTCCATTTGCCTCCCTTATTTTTATTTTGTGCTTTTTTGTGACCAATAATTTTTAATTTAATTTTAAAAAATTCTAATACTTTTTAACTTTGCTGATTAATTTTAATATAATTATTTTTTAGAATTGATGATAGATTTCCAGCGTTGTGTTTAATTGTAAAACATTGGGCAAAGAAAAAAGGAATTTTAGATGCTTGTTCTGGTTATTTTAACAGGTTTTTAAAAATTTATTTTTTAATTTAAAAAGTCTGGTAATTGCGGGATGCCTAGGGCATCGCTGAAATTTTTTTGAGTTTATATTTTTTTTTGAAATTATTTTTTTTTAATTTTTTGGGGGTGGAGAGGAGGGAGTTGAAAAGAATTTTTTATTTGTCGAATTTTAATTTCTTTTCTTTTTCTTTTAGTTATTCATTAATTCTTATGGTCCTTCATTTCCTTCAATGTGGAATAGATGTCCCAATTCTTCCAAATCTTCAATTTTTATATCCTGAATATTTTCACTATTTTCGGCCATTGGATGAAATGAAACTTTTTGAGAATTTACCTAAACCTATTCCTGGTATTTCTTTTTTAATATTTTTTAATAAAAATATTTAAGAAATACCTAAAAATAATTTGTCCGTTGGAGAATTATTAATTGGTTTTTTTAATTATTTTTATAATTTTGACTATGATAAATATGCAATTTCTGTTTGTAGAGGATGTATTTATCCAAGGTTTAATTTTTTTTTAAATTTTATTATTTAAAAATTTTTTAATTAAAAGAAGTGAACTTCCACGAAACACGCGTCGATTCAAAATTTTTATAGAAGAACCTTTCGATTTTAAAAATACTGCCAGATGTGTTACAAACGAGGAACACTTTGTGACAATTTTGGACACGTTTAGAGAAGCTGTGGAAATTTGTGCTTGTAATCAACCTCCAAGTCTTAAAAAATTAATTGCTAATTGAAAAGAGGTTTTTTTAATTAAAATTTATATAATTAATTATTTTTGCCTGTTTATTTTGTGTTTTTCGACTTTTTCGGATTTTTTTGTTAAGAGAATTTTTATAAAAATATTTTTATGAGATGCCCGAGATTACCATTTAAAGAAAATATTTTTTTAATTTTTTATTGATCGAAAAAATTGGATTTTTTCGAATTTAGGTAGTTTTTTTAAGCTTCTGTTTCTAGATGTTCCAAAGAAGTTTAAAAAAATTTGAGAAAAACCCTAAAAAAGAATTTTGTGCATTAAAGTAGAGAGTCAACTATAAACTATAATTTTTATTTTTGATGCAACTTAAAAAGCAAATTGTTTTTTTAAAAAATAAATTAATTAAAATAAACTATAAAAGTCATCATCACTTCAATTTTTCAATAAAAGAATTGAACGTCTCAATATATTTAGATAATGAAGTATTTTTATTAATAGCTGAAAAATGAGGGAAATTAATTTTAAGAAAAATTTTTTATTTTTCTAATTTTCGGGGACGGAAATTTGCGGACAGACAGTTGCGGACTCCTGCTTAAACATAGATTATTTTTGTTTCTGTTAGTTTATAAAATAGAAAAATGTTTAAACAATAGTTAAAGTTATTATCCAATACCCAGTGGATATAGGTCCCGAAAATTTGTCGGCTAACGTTTCTAGATTCAGTTGTCTTGTCCCGCTTATTTCGTCCGCAAATGTCTGTCCGCAAATCCATCAATTTTTAATTACCTGAATTTTCTTTTGTAAAATTTCCAATATCTTCTAATTTATCAACCCTCGGTATTTCATTTAAATTAAAATTATTAATATCTTCTATATTTAAAGGAACAGCAATAAAACCAGTTTTTGGGTGTATAGTAAATGGGGCTTTTAATAAATGATTAATTCTTTAAAAATAAAATAAATTTTTTAAATAATTTAAAAATATACCCAATAGTAACTTTTTCATCAAGTCTAGGATAGGCATATTCAAAAACAAAAAATCGCAAAAAATTGATAGCCAATTCATTCGGCATCTGAATTTAAAATTAAATAATTATTTTAATTTTTTTAGAATTTTAGGTTGGAAAATGGATATTTTGGAATTATTTTAGAAATAATTGAAGGTAAATAAATATTTTTTAATTTAAAATTTTGACATTCAAAAAACAATTTATAAGGCTTTTTGGACCTTGAAATTCTGTGGTTTGAGGTTGGACGCTTAAAAATGGCTTGTTATGCCTTATGAAAGGTGAGTGGACGTTTTTGATATTTTGTAATATTCCTAGGGTTTTTTAAATTTTTCATAAAAAAACCTCTTACATTTGGCAATTTAGTCCCCAAATTTTCCTCTTTTATTTTAGCTCGTTTTACTTGGTCAAATCTCATTGTAATTAATTCCCAACGGTCTTGAGGTGTATCAACTCTAAAAAATGATTTTTTAAATTAATTATATTTAAAGTAAACCTTCCAAATTCTCTATCCATAATTTCCCTCATTTCAACGTCTGGACACAAATTTAAAATTTTACTCCATTCCTCTTGTGTGTCAAGCCATCCTTGTTCAAAAATTAAATTTTCAAATTCACCAGAGTCCAAAATACAGCGAAAAGCGAGTTCTGCCATTGGATGAATTCTGTATTTGTTTACTGCCGAATTTTCTTTGCCCTGGATTAGGGGAATTAATTGAGATTTTTGGTAGAAAATTAATTTAAAAAAATTAAAAAAAAACCTGAAGTATAAGATATTTTGCAATAGCTTCTCTAGCTTTATTAGTCAATAAACGAGCTTTTTGGTCAGCAACCCAACAATGTATTCCTCTTCTACCAGAAAATACCCACAATAAATGTTTAAATCCGAATTGGCCTGAAAAATAATTAAATAAATAAAAATAAATTAACATAGTAAGAAAAATTGATTACTCTTTTGGTGACACATGTGGTGCAGTTGGTTGTAATTTGGACTTTGCTGTCTAGAGGGTGTGGGTTCGAATCCCACTCATGGAAAACATTTTTAATTTGACAGAAAAATTTTTTTATGAAAAATCAATAAATTCGTTGTGGTTTAGTCGGAAAAATTAATTTTTAATGTTTAGGGGCCATAGGTTCGAACCCCAGCCACGGAAATTATTTTTATTTTGTTAAAAACAACCAAAAATTAAAAAACAAACTTTTTAGCAATAAATTCAATACTTTAACAGCTATAATAATCCAACGCCAACATTTATTGCATATTGTTGCTTCTCTGAGATTAATAAAGTAAATTTTCTATTCAAAAATTTTAAAAAATACTTGCAACAATTCCTTATTGAGTCATAGTCTGTTAAATCAATATCGAAAACTAGTTCTCTTTCAACTGGATAAAAATCACCAACTTTCTTTCTGTCTGATGGCTATAAAAAACAAAACATTAAAAATGAAAAAAACTAACTGGTCGATTATAAACTGCCCCAATATCAATTTTGGTTGGATTCGTCCTCATAAGTTTTTCTTTGAATTCTTCTTGGGTTCGAAAAGAAAGGAATCTAATATGAAAATCATCTTTTAAAATAAATGCAAATTCTCTGTTTGTAAGAAGATTATCTATAAAATTAAAAATAAAAATTAATTTCTTTAAAAAAACCTTTTCCATAAGAAAGCCATTTTAATATTAAATCATGAGGATAATAATTTAAATAATAATTTCTTAAATAAAATTCCAATTTTTCTGGAATAAAATCCATAGTTGAACACTAAAAAAATTAAGAAAAAATCAAAAAAACAGACGCATTTCTGTTCTTAATTATATTTGAAATTTATCGGCGCCTTTTTCACTTGGCGAAATGTTTTAATAAAATGACATTATATCCCATTTATTTTTCTCTTTTTCTATTCCTGTGCTTTCCTTTTATTTTCTTTTAAACTTTAAATTTGCTTTCATTTAATTTATTTGGCATAATGTTTAAAATTAGTCATTTCCTCCCACTTTTATTCTGTCTCTCTTATTTTGACATACTCTCTTCTTGGTAGAGCAACTGATTTATTGCGACCACTATAAAAGATCAAATTGCAAAAGATCAAAAAAAATATACATACGCTATTTCGCTATTCTCTGCATCTCTCGCTTATGTACGAATTCGATGTTTCCGGGTTCGGAACAAAGGCCCATGTGGTCTGGGATCATGCGTTAGGCATATGCATTATCACTAAATCAATAAAAATAGTTTTTGATAAGGATTTAGCGAAAGCGTATGTTTTTGAACTTTTTTGAAATTTGATCTTTTGGTAGGACACGGATTTATTAATTTTTTATTTTCCTTCAGATTTTCACGTTTTTCATTTTTATTTTTGTCAATTGCGTTTTATGCATTGCGCAAAGACTAATTTTTCTATATTACGTTGCATGCATAATTGCGCGTTGTTTTTTCAATGTTTTTAATGATTTATTGCTGATTTTTAAATTGCCAATTTTAAAGGGATTATCTTTTATTTAACCAATATATTTATTTTTAGAATTTTTTTGTTTCATTTTTAGTATAAATTTAGACCAAAGAATATCAAAAACTGACTTTTTTTAATGAGATTTCTCTGTTTTTTGACCATAATTTCTCAAATACTTAACCAGATATTTTGAATTTTTTTTCAGATGTCTTCAAATTATTCTCTCCACAGGTATAGAGTAGCCTATCATTCATTAAACAATCCAAACAATTCAACGCATTTTGGAAATTATTTTGCCAGCATTTATCTTCATTTTCATGTTTTGGAACGTAAATGGCGCTCTTTTCTTTTTGTTTCAATTCTTTCAATTTTATTTATTTTCTTCTATTTGACGTTATCCTCGTTTAATAATACAACTTTTATTTCTTCAAATTTAACGATTATAGGTTTGTTTGTTTTTAATTCTCTTGCCATAAAGTCCGAGAGTCAAAAATCTTTGAAACATTTCTAATACCGTTTCTAATAACTGACTGGGTCAACGCCGTCCAAGCTAAAGCTAAGGAGTGGGTTTTTCTTTTATCCATATTCCGGTCAAGCATTTTTGTGAGCTCAGCATCTGACTTAACTCTATGAATCCAACCCAGGCATTGGTTACTTCATTTTAAGTAATAGCTTGCTTTCTTGACTACTAACTAATTTCCCAAAACATTTTTTAACTTTTTTACGTTTCCCAAAACTATAAAATCATTTTTTCAGTTTCTGATCTCGAAGAAATCATATCTACAACAACAAGAACAACAATATCCACAGAAAGATTATCTAAAATTAAATCATATGAGGAAGAACAACAAACTCTTAATTCTTCACGACTAATGGAACTACCTCCAATCAATAATACTGTGATTTTGAGGTTTTTATTTTTTATATTTTTGCATAGGTAAAAATCATCGGCCGTCTCTTGACCTTTCCAAAATTTCAAAGTTTACCCAAATGAGTTTGACCCAAATATAATTTTTTTGTTTTTGATTAGAAATACTTCAAAACCTTTGGATTTAAATTCATCAACAATATTTTCAAAGCCTTCAAATTCTGGATTGCCTCTTTGTCCAAATCCTCCGCCTTTTTTGGTTGGCCCAATACCTACATGGATGGACGGACCAAAGATGGATAAAATAGAACAATTATATTCCAATAAAATAAATATTGGAGGGCATGGAATGCCTAAAGAATGTACTTCTGGACATAAAGTTGCAATTATTGTTCCTTACAGGTTTTTTATTTTTTAAGTCTAATAGTTTTTGTCCGCAACCTGATTTGCGGATAGAAGTTGCGGATTTGCTATTTTTGACTTACTTTTTTTTTAATTTAATTTTTTAAATTACTTTATTATTAATTTTAGAGATAGGGAACAACATCTTCGCATTTTTCTGCACAATATGCACTCAATATTGCAAAAACAACAAATCGATTATGGCATTTTTATTATTGAACAAGTTACCGGGCAAACATTTAATAGAGGTTCATTTTTAATATTTTATTTAAATATAGCTTTCAATTTTTATTACCTGATATGTTGTTGTGTGGTCGATCGGTTAATGTGCTGGGTTTGCCGGCTAAGGGGTCATTGGTTCGGATCCTTTCGATGGATATTTATTTTATTTGATTGAAAATAGACTTTTTATGATAAAGAATTTTTTGAAAAATTTTCTGAACTCTTTTTAAAATTTTTTAATTACCCCTCTTTATTTTTATTAATTTTTCTTTTAATTATTTAAAGGTAAACTAATGAATGTTGGCTTTGTAGAGGCTAATCGTTATTATGACTGGCAATGTTTTATCTTTCACGATGTTGATTTAATACCAGAAGATGACAGAAATTTGTATAATTGTCCTCAACAACCAAGGCATATGTCTGTTGCTGTAGATAAATTTAATTATAGGTTTTTTTTAATTTTTAAAAGAATTTTTTCAAATATTATTTTTATAGATTGCCTTATTATTCACTTTTTGGAGGTGCTGGCGCTTTGACTAAAAAACAAATGACAAAAACAAATGGATTTTCTAATGACTATTGGGGTTGGGGAGGTGAAGATGATGATTTTTCTGCAAGGTTTTTTTTTAATTTCTGATGAATGGCCTGGGGATTTTTTGGAAGTACTTTCACTTAAAAGTTATGTTCCTGTTTTAAGCGTAGACAGAAGCGAAGCAAGAAAAGCGTTTTGATCCACCTTGTGACCTTTCCAAGTAAAAAGTCGTGTTTGGATTTACTCTTTTTTATTTAAATATAGCTTTTTACTAACGTAAATTGTTAAGTTGTTGCATGGCTGAATGGTTAATGTGTTGGGTTTGCTGGCTTATGGGTCGTGGGTTCGAATCCCATTGATGGATATTTATTTGATTGAAAAAAATGTTTTTATTTTTTATCAAAAAATCTAAAAAAATTTCTGGGTGATGATATTAATTTGTAAGTCATTTTTTCGAACTGGTCCTCTCCTTTTTACGCTTATAAAAAATTAAAAAAAAATTTTTTTTCAGAATTTCTTATGCTGGTTATACAATAAGTAGATATCCATCAACTATAGCAAAATATAAAATGATTAAACACGTAAAAGAAGCATCAAATCCAATAAATTTGTGTCGACATATTTTAATGAAAAAAACAAAATTTAGATGGAATAAAGACGGTTTAATTAATTTAAATTACAAAATAATTTCTACAAAATTTAATTTATTATATACAAATATTACAGTGGATTTATTAGAAGAGGAATCGAGAAGAAATTTGACTTTACAACATTTGGGTGAAGGTTGTTGAAAATTTTTAAAATAATTATTTTTTTGGGGTTTAAAGAGGGGCTGTAACCTAAAGGTAGAGGAAAAAATTTATTTTTTTTGGCAAAGGGGGGATTTTTTTGGAAAAAATATTTTGAAGGGACTATGGCCAGGAAATATGAAGAAAATATTTTTTTAAATAAGGAAAGGGGATTAAAACTTTTTCTAAAAGCTTTTTGGTTATAGCCCTAAACATTTAAAAGTGTGGACAAGTAATTAAGTGTCGTCCTCAATCGTTCAAAAAATTTTTTGAATATTTTTTTTTAACTTGAAAATTCTTCTAACAACTCCCTGAATTAAAAATTTTGCTGAATAAATGCCTTTAAGCTCTACTGCACTAATTATAGTCCATACTTTCCTTTTTTTGATCTAGCCTTTTCTTGCCACATTTTTCTTTTAATTTTCTCAAGCTAGAAAATTTCTTGACTGGTATTTTTTATTATACCTAGTATTTTGGAGAGGGAAGAAAAATTTTTTGGATCATTTGGGATTTTTTCTAGTTCCTCGGCCTTACAAAAAGAATAAAATAAAAAATACAAGTCAAAAAAATCAATTTTATTTTCTTAATTATTTGCATTTATCTACTGCCTTATGACGGGTTTTATTGTTTTTTTTATTTTTCTCTTCATATCAAAAAAAAGTATTTCCCTGTTATTCTCTTAAACGCGCATGATATTTCCCAAAAATTATTATTTTTAATTATACATTTATTTTAAAAGTTTATTTTGCCCAACAAATGCGAATCTTGTCGACTTTAATTTTATTTGACTATTTTGTGCCTTTAAAATTTTAATTTTTTAAATAAATATAGCAAGAAATAATTAAATGTGGACTTTTGAGAAATAGTGTATGTAGGAAACTAATTTGTGGGAAAATGACATCGATTTCAAATTTAAAAATTCGCGAAATTTTGCATAATGTTTAATTAAAAATTAAATGACAATCTATCCAATAATTTACTTTGAGTCTCGGCCAGTTGAGTCTCGACGAAGAAACTATAAAATTTAAAAATCGGCAATTTTGGCATACTGTAGAATGAAAAATAAAGGGTAGGGGACGATTCAGTATCGCCGTTTCAGTATCGCCGGTTCAGTATCCGCCGTTTCAGTATACGCCCATAACTCTGTTGATTTTCAACCGATCCGAATAATTCTTTTATCATTCGAAAGGTCTCGAATTGGGGATTCTTTTTCTTAATTGGATCGACTTGATCCGAACATTCTACAAAAAGTTATAACCGAATAACTGACTTTTTCTGCCTGTAACATCATTTATTGCGTGTATCTTTTTCAAAAATGATCGGATCAAGTCGATCCAATTAAGAAAAAGAATCCCCATTCAGAAACCTTTCGAATGATATAAGAATTATCCGGATCGGTCTAAAATCAAAAAAGTTATAGATCAAAATCGGCTATACTGAAACGGCGGATACTGAAACGGCGATACTGAATCGTCCTTATCCGAAAATAAATGACATTTTGTCCAAATAAATGAAAAAATTAATTGGGACGTTTGAGTACCAGAATTTGAGTGTAAGTAGTACTTTTCAAAAAATCGATAAAAAATCAATAAATCGATATATTGATTTTTAAAATTGTAAAACTTCAAAAAACATAACACCAACATACGAAACACCTAAAGCAAAAAAAACATACAAAACACCAACAAAACGCAATTTTTAACCAAAATATTTTGCCCAAATAAATTTACTTGAAAAGACACGTATAATATAATTAACAATATCAAATGAAGGGGGAGAAACGTGTCGAAATCATTTTTTAAAATAATATTTTTTTAAACTATAATCCCCAAAAATTTTTAACTTTTTTTTTCTCGGCTTATATTTAACTTC
Organism: Meloidogyne hapla; assembly: GCA_000172435.1. Taxonomy (NCBI): domain Eukaryota; kingdom Metazoa; phylum Nematoda; class Chromadorea; order Rhabditida; family Meloidogynidae; genus Meloidogyne; species Meloidogyne hapla. The sequence goes on along the minus strand of ABLG01000124.1, from coordinate 217,314 downwards.
TCATCAATTCGCTCCCAAAATTCTTCTCAACGCCTAGTGCTGCTGCGCCACACGAGAAGCCTGAAGCATTTCAACTGCATCCGAGACTTTGGCACGAAGCAATTCATCATTTTCAAGAACCATCTAAAAAACAGAAGTCTTAAATGACAGACCCAAGAAAATAAAAAAATATATATAATATACCAAAATCTCAGAATTCTCGTTCTCCAAAATCATTCCAGTAATCTTCCCAGCATCCTCTCCACGGCAATAACGAGATACCAGTGGATACAGTTGCTCGCCAAGAATTTGCTTCTGCTCCTAAAAAAGAAAGAAATCTTATCTTTCCTAAAAAATCTATTAAAAACCTGTTGGGTGTTCGCAGTCAAAAGTTGGTTTGTAAGATTCTCCGGACGTCCAGTAGCCATTCCATGTCCTGCTCCTCCTCCAGACAATTGCGGACCACGTTGCTGGTTCATCGGATTTGGATATGAAGAGTAAGCTACAGCGCTAGTCTGCTGCATTGTTTTTGGCTGTCCCTTTTAAAATTTAAATAGAACTTGAACATTCAATTATTTAAAGAAACCTGATAACGCATTTGACCTTGTTGAGGAGCCATTCCAGGCATGCGAGACTGTTGCTGTTGACGCTGCTGCCCACCATAAGGGCCACGGATTCCACCAGGTCCGCCCATACCACCACGAGGACCTCGAGCGACTTGGTTAGCATACGGCCCAGCGTTCTGTCCCATCATGTAGCCTTGCATTGGATCTAAAAGAATATGTAGTTTTCAATGATTTTAACTAAAAAACAAACGTCCAAAACCGCCATTCCAACGTGGCTGCATTCCACGGAATTGAGCTCCAGGAATGTTTGTAGTTTGCATGAATGGTGGTGTGCGTTGATTCTGAAGAGCTTGAGGAAGGAAGAAACCTCCACTAGCTGGTGCATACATTGTTCCCATAATTCCAGGAGGATTTTGCATACGCATAGCAGCCTTAAAATGAGAAAATAACAAAGAAGAAATAGACCCAGGATGCTTAAGGCTTAAGAACCCAAAAATCAAAATCTAAAAAACTAACCAAGCGCTGCATATATTGAGAAGCAAGTTGCGCCTTACGATCCTCCTTGCGCTGAGCCAGAGCAACATAAAGTGGTTTGTTTCCAATAATCTTATTATTCATCTCGACAACAGCTTTAGTCGCATCATCTGGCTTCTCGAAACAAACAAAACCAAATCCTTTAGAACGACCATTTTCATCACACATAACCTAAAAATTACAAATCATTCCTATTCAAAAAGTTAAAAAAGAAACCTTTGCACTGGCAATAGCTCCGTGTGGTTCAAAATGTTTACGCAAAGCGTCGTCCAAAACAGTATCGTCCAAATTCTTTACGTAAAGATTGACTCCTTGGAAGCGTTGAATACGATCAGCCTTGAATTGTTCATAGCGACGTTTCAGCTCAGATTGGCGTTCACTTTTCTTTTGTGCACGGCAGACAGTAAAATGTAAGTCTGCGCGTCCTGGAACTTCCTTTTCATTCATTTCATCAACAGATCTAGCTGCGCTCTCATGGTCCTTGTACGCGACAAATCCAAAACCTTTCGGCTTTCCTTCACCATCCTCCATCGACTTTGCACTAATAATCTCTCCAAATGCAGCAAAGATCTCATGAAGTTTCTCAGAGGTGATAGCATCGCCAAAATTCTTCACATAGACGTTGGTGAAACGACTTGCAGCATCGCCAATTTGTTTTTCGCGTTGTGATCGAGGAATAAACTTTCCGACAAACCTTTAAAAACAAATTAGAAACGTCAAAAATTAAAAAAACTAACACTTTCTTTCCATCCAAAAGCATTCCATTAACTTTCTCAATAGCCTTATTAGCAGCATCTTCCGTCTCAAAATGGATGAAACCATAACCTTTGCTGTTTCCTTCCAAATCGCAAGCAACTTTGCAGCTCAAAATGTTTCCAAACATTGAGAAAGTGTCGTAGATAGCTTTGGTGTCGATGTGCTTATCCAAATTCTTGATGAAAATATTTCCAGCGCCAGAACGGCGAATGCTTGGATCGCGTTGAGACCACATGATGCGAATTGGTTTGTTCAGCAAAAGGTCGAAGTTCATCGTATCAAGAGCACGTTCAGCTAAAAACATATGGAGGTTAAAAATAGAGAATTTCAAAATAAAATACCATCGGCAGGCTGCTGAAAGTTGACATAAGCATAACCAAGAGAACGACGAGTGATTGCATCACGGCAAACGCGAATAGAAAGAACTGGTCCAGAGCTGCTAAACTTCTCAAAGAGCATTGCCTCAGTCACCTAAAGATGTGAAATAGTGAATTTAAATTAGTAAACAAACATCTGGATGAAGATCCCCAACATAAAGCGATGCCATTGGATAAGATGGAGTGTTCAAAACCGGCGCTTGAGTTGCAGTAGCATTCGCATTAGCACTAGGCGGTTGCGGAGCGACTGTAGCCGACATTTTTTATTATCTAAAAACAAAAGTTTGAATTTAATAAAGTTGGAGAAAGGCAGAGAAAAAAGCAAAGAAAATGTCTAATCTTTTATACACGGTCTTAACCAAGTTCTAAAAACAACAAAAGAACCCACCTATTTTATTTTAGAGCACTGTTTTTGTAATATTTTTTGTTTTGTAGATTTTTTTGAGAATTTTGTTGTTTTTTTAAATTTTTTTGTTGTTTTTATACCGATATATTAAAGTACCAGACCCTGAAAATGAAAGACAATTAATTGAAGAAAATATAATAAAAGGAAAATAAAAGAAAAACGCTCGAAGGATATTGTAAAAGGAAATAAAATCATGAATAAAATTAACAGTGAGGCGCTAATGAATCAATGAGGATTGCGAAATGACAAAAAGCTAATAAGGCAATGAAACGAATGAAAATAAAAGATGACGCATAAATAATGCTTTTATATGATTCAGTAAAGTGTGTTGACGAGAGATAACAGGCGAATGAGAAATAAAGAAATAAACGAAAATAAATCGTTTCGAAACTCAAAAAGTACTGTAGATGAGAGATAGTGGGAAAATCAGAGATAAAGAAAATAAAAGAAATCGCTTCGAAATTTTTTATTAAATTAAATACAAATTATTTAGAAACGCCAGCTGGACCTTCAATAAGGATTTTTTAATTTTTTTAGAAGCTGATGACGCGCCATCATTAAAATCTACTTCCAAAACTTTCAAAAAGGCCACGTATTTGAAATAATTTTGCCACGTTATCAAAATCAAGTGTTTTCTTTTCCTCTGCCCAGAAAGTTTTTTAGCATGTTTAATTAAAATTTTAGTTTTCAGATAGCGAAAAATATTATTGATTATTCAACAATGTCAAGCAACAATCAAAACAATTCAAATCGACGTGAAAAAGAAAACAAAAATTTTAATAATCAAAAGGATTCGACGCCAATAATTTATGAGCCTGAACTTATGGATGCAGAAGATAGCCTTTTAGAAATTAGATCTTCGTTTGGTAAAGCAGAAAAGAATGGAAATATGACAGAAAAGTTGGTTGACACGGTTTGGAATTTTTAAAAACATTTTAATAACTTTTTAATTTTTAAAGGATTTTTACAAGGATTTTGGCGATTTGTTTGATCCTGATGTGAAAGTAAAAAATTGAAAAGATTTTTTGATGAAGAGAGAATGACATTAATGTGTAAAGAATTTCATTTCTCGTTGTAGTAATAAATTTTTTAAATTATTTAAAAAGGTTTGGATTTTTTATTAAATGTTTGTTCAGCCTATTTTAATCCTAGGTTTTAAATGAAAATAAGTTTTAAAATTTTAAAAAGATGTAAAAAGTTATTTTTTCAATCAAAAACGTTTTTCAATCAAAATAAAAAAGTTTTATACTAGTGGGGTTCGAACCCACGCCTATTGTGCTCAAAATACTAACCGTTTACCGACTACACCAAGGATGACGTCAAAACTTTTCCAATAATTTTATCTATATATTGAATTTAAATGCTTTATTAAAAATTTAAAAATATTTTAAAACTTTCAAAGAATATATTTTAAAGTATTATATTATTTATATAAATTTACCCGTCACATTTGTCTACACCTGACCACTTGCTGCTGTTGTTGTTGTTGATTATTTACATTTTCATTGGATTCATCATCACTTGTATTGTTTTCATCAACATGAAAAATTCCCAATCCAACAGAATTTATTAATTGATCCCATATCATTTCTGGTGTTCTTCTCCTTCTATTTTTCTTCATTAGGTCATATTTATTTTTGGTAATGTCACGGTCTTCGGTTTCTTCTATTTGGTCTTTTTCTGTTATTTTCTTTAATGATGTCTGGAAAATTTTTATTTTTACAAATGTTTGAGAAAATTGATAGCTGCGGGAATGCCTCTACGAATCCCCAATTTTATAGAGAATGTAAAAAATCATCTCTATGTGTGAGATAATCTACGGGAGAACCGTTAAAAAATCCCATCTTTTGATGAAGTGTCCCTCCTTCAAAGAATCCCAATGTTCTGCACTTATCAAAGAATCTTATATCTCCAGAAAACAACTATTATATCCGCCCTAAACTCTAAAAAAAACCCATTCCCCCAATGGGAGAGTCCAAAATAAAAAAAATAAAAAAAAGTAAACCGTTGAAGGTTCCCAAAAACGAATAAATTTATCAATTCCTGAACTAGCAATTAGACATCTATCAGGATGGGGTTGAACACAATTGACAGTAAAATTGTCTCCCTAAAAATAATTAAAAAGATTAAAAAAATAAAATTCAAACCTTCAAAACTTTAATAACTTTCCCAGTTTTTCTTTCCCAGATAAATATTGAGCCACAATCTGAAAAAAGTTTCTTTCTTTAAAATTCTCTAAAAATCAAATTAATTAAAAGAGGCAAAACACTGCCTTCCAAAACAACGTCAGAAAATGTAGTGAAAAATGTGATATTTTTAATTTTAATTCAAGGAGGCCACTGGACCAGAGACTGGCATGTGCTTTTGGCGACAGCTGCCTTTGACACTTTTTTAAAAATAAATTATAGCTGACTCTGACAAGTTTGTCAGGCGGTGTTTTGGAAGACGGTGTCTTGCCCCCTCTCAAAAATTCCCTTCAAAAAATAAAAAAAACAAAACAAACCACTTCCAGCAATAATATATTGATCATCGCCACCAAACCAACTTGCTTCTTTAATATCCGTATTTATATTTAAATGTCCAGTAAATCTATCCAAATAATCTCTATTGTTTAACCTTTCCGTTGAAGACCAATTTAAAGATTCATCTAAATAAAAAAAAAAATAATTAATAAATATAATTAAAAATAAACCATTTTCTTCTTCACTAATTTTTCCAATTATCTGTTCAGCAGAAGTATCTTCAGGATGCAATTTTTGATAAAATGAGAGGCACTCCTTTGCGAGCTTAAAAATTAAAAATAAATGATTTTAAAAATTAAAAAAAAAAAAACGAAAAATCAACGAAGACAGTCAATAAATGAAAAGGATGTTTCTGAAGCTTCTTAACGAAAAAAACTTCAAGAAAGTTTCAGAAGCATATTTCACAAAAGAAAGGTAAATGAATGTAACAGTTTTCCGCAAATGTCGTCCGCAAATACCTGCCGCGCTAGATATTTTTCTAATCGTGTTTTTAGCTTGTCTATTTGTTAGAAATATGCTCAGAAACTTATTTTTAGAATCAATTTTATTTTTTTTTTATTTTTTAGAAAAAATTCAAAAACATCCATAACCTCCCCAAAATCACCCCCTCTCAAAAAATTAAAAAAAACCTCAAATTGATTCAAGGCATACAAATTTTTAATTAAATTTTGATGAGCCATTTTGCAATTTTGATTTATTCTCAACACAGATAGATAATCTTTAATTGCATCAATTAAATCACCCTTCCAACTTCTTTCCATAAAACAACGTCCTCTAGTTAATAAACATTGAATTATTAAATCAGAATTATTTAAAAGATGTGAAGATATTCGATCAGCAATAATTTTATTTGTTGAGGAAAGAGTAAAAATTTGTTTGGGCAATCTTTAGAAAAATAATAAAAATTAAATAAGAAAATTAAAAATATTTATACTGCAGAGCGGGATCGAAACATAGATTTTTAAAAAATTTCGTAGTCGAAATTTCGTCCAGCTCTGGTAACAAATTTGGGCCAATTAAAAAAAATCCAAAAATTCTGATTTTTTTTTCAGATTTTTTAGAATATTTTAAATAAATTTGCGCTTAGCCCAAAATTAACAAAATTAAAAATTTAAATAAAAATAAAATACCCATTTTTGATAAGATAAGAATTCAAAATTTCAGAACAATTATCTATTGCTTGAGAAAATTCTTTTTCATCAGCAAATTTATTAGTTTCATTAAAAAATTGTTCAGTAAAATTGCTATTGTTTTTGATTGATGTATTTATTTCTTGGATTGAGCTGTCAAGTGGAAAATGCTTGTCATCAGCCACAAAACTTAAAAAAAATCATTTTTTAGAATGATAACTTAAAGGACGCCCCACAGAAATTTGGTTTAAAAACCAAAAAATCCAAAAGTTTGGCATAATCTTTATTTTAAGAAAGACACACATTTTCAAGGCAGAGGTCTCAAATGTGGTCTAAAAACATTAAAAAAAATAAAATTCCAAACCTTTTAATTGTCGAAAGAATATCAGGAGAATTATCATTACTCTTCTTGACATCAAAAATATAAATATTATCAGAACCAGTATTTACCAAAATTTCATTTCCAATTTTATTAAATTCCAAACTTGTAGACAAAAAGTGTCCTTCTGCATTTACTGACATATGAGCTTAAATTTTAAAGATTAATAAAATTTAAATAAAAAATAAACAAACATGGCAATAATTTGATTATTGGCTCGTTCATATTTCTTTTATCATAAATTGGAACTAAAGCACTACTTGAACCTAAGGCCAACATTTCACTTGAATTTTCATTTATAGCTATAGATTTTAAAGGTCCATATTCTTCAGCAAAATCAAAATCTGATGTTTTGTTGTCGCGAAGGTCACAATGTCTTAAAATGATTAAAGAAATTATTTTTAAGAAAAAAGCAATTTATAGGAGAACACACAAAAGAAATACTAGAAATATTTTTTAAATAGCCCGGTAAATTTTTTTAAAACATTTATTTAAAATTTTTCAAATAAAGAATAAATTTAAAAATTTTATCAATATCAAGAAATATCATTTTAAGAGAAACAGAAAAATGTCCGTGAAAGGGAATCGAACCCTTGACCTTTTCACGCTGTAGTCCAAAGGCTTCACCACTACACCAAAATGCTTTTAAACTTATTTTTTCGATATTAGTGGTAACGAAATTAAAGCAAATATGCTTATTATTGCTTGCAAATGATTTTGGAATTAAAAATTAAAAAAACAAACTTTAAAACTCCATCTTCAGAAACAGCCCAAAAAATTCTTGGTTCTTCTCTACAAATTGCCATTTTCTTTACTCTTCCTTTGCATTCCCATTTTTGAATATGACACAAAGAATCTGATGACATTTGATCCAATTCGTGTAATAAAATTAGACTATCACCGGCAGCCGATAAAATTAAATGATCATGAGCATGAGGGACAAAAAGCACAGAAAAAATATTATTTGAATGTAATGTTTGTAAACGACGAAGTAAAAGACCATTTTGATGCCAAATAATTAAATTTTGGTCATCTGAACCACTGGCTAAGAGCCTTGAAATTTTTGGAAATAAAGAAAAAATAATTAATTTAATGTTACTAACGTTCCAGAATCATTCCATTTTATTGAATTTACACAGCCATCATGGCCCTAAAAATTAAAGAATTTTTTTGATTCTTTAAAACCATCTAGACTGAAGGGGAGGGAACTCGAATCCTATCAAAAATTTCTGTTATGAGCTCCCTGTGACGGGATCAAGTGATTTTCAGGATTAATCACACTGGGACTCTCTAAAAGTTCGGACCATCCCATAAAATAAAATTATTCGGCCCAGAAAATAAAAGTGCAGTCCTAAGAAGACATAAAGAAAGTAGCCAACCCGTCCAAAGAATTTAAAAAAATTATTAAAAAACAAACAAACATGTAGCGTGTAGGTGTGTTGAATTGACTCAACATTCGAATCAGTAACTATAAACTTTCTTTTTAAAGTTGAAGAAAGGTGAGGATAAACTTCTCTTTTTGACGTACTGCAAGGTAAATGTTCACAATCAATCATTATTTAAATACTAAAAAATTAAAAAAAAAATAGTTTAAATAACGAAAAAAAATTTTTTGTAAGAAAACAATTAGAAAAAAACAATTTAAAAAAAAATAAAATATTTTATTCTTTAACATTTTCGTTACAACAAATTTTTTCTCCATTAATTACAATAAGTAAATTATAAAAATCTTTTTTGCTCCAAAATGTGGCGGGTTTCCAACTACACCAACCTCCAGCCAAAACTTCATCAATATTGTCTGGGCCTTTATAATGAGGGTCTAAAACTAAATATTGACAATTACCAAGTCGAGGATTGTAATCAATTCCTATTATTGTATGTGCTAGCTGTCCACCTCCTTTAAAAATAGATTAAATTAGAAAAAAATTTTTTATAATTTGAAATTGGCAATTCCAAGGTTTATGCTCCTCTATTTTTATTTACTCTCCGAAACAAGTCTGGAGGTCAAAAAATAATTAAAAATTATTATTAATGGTCAGAATCCCTCATAAAAATTATCAAATAGAAAAATTGACTCAAATTTCTAAAAAAATTCTTAAGAGTAATAATTATTCAGAAGACCCCAAAAATCTAATTTTCCGAGTATTAAAAAATTCTAAAAACTAAAAATTTAACCAATCATCACTGGAGCACCACCATTCTCAAAATGAAAAATTAATGCCCTCGCATGTTCAGCCAAATCTGTTCCACATTTAGAAGTTAGAATTTTAGAAGTGATATTAAACATATTTTGTAGACAAAAACTTAATTCGAGTGAACCAATCCATTTTTTAGAGCCAAGAAAATTTGAAGGTTTATCGCCAATATTGACAAGACACTGAATTTTTTTTTTAATTTTAAAATAATTTTAAAAAATAAATTAGAAAAAATAAATATAAATTAAAAAGTCAGTCTAATAAAAATAAGCCAAATAAATTAAAAGTAGAGAGCAAAAATAAATAGAAAAATAAGAGAATTTAGGTTAATACAATAGAAAAAAAGTGTATAAATTAGAAGTTAGCAGCAAAAGTAAAATAAAAAAGAGGAGTTTTGAAGTATTTAAAATAAAGATAAAATGAATAGATTAGAATTGAGGAGCAAAAATAAATAAATTTAAGACAATATTCTAAATAAGTCAAATAAAAATAACAAATCGTAAACACAAAAAGAAATAAGAAAAAGACTGATAAATTAAAATCTAGTAGAAACGAGTTTCGATAACCAATCCATTTTTTAATAATTATTCACTAGGGTTGTATAGGACCCTAGTAGAGACCGATTGCCTAAACTACCAAAGATTGATTGGAACGAAGTTTGGTTTAGACAGAACAAAACGCGCAAAAAATGACTGGGCATAAAGTTTGGAGTGCAAGAAAACCCCAAACCTTCACCCAAGTTCAGAGAACGAACTCAAACTAGCCAAGCCTCATTCTCAGATAAAAACTGAAAAATAAATTCAAAAAAACCTGTTGTATCTCTTTATGAGTAGGTATGTTTTTATCAATATATTCCTGCTGTTTTAGCCAAGAACAAACTGTTTGGAAAGATCTATAAGCACAACCCCAACCAGAATCGTCTAAAGAATTTTGTCCATAATGAAAATAGCCATACTTGCCAGTTACAATTGAACATTTATTTTTTGGTTGAACTTAAAAAAGAAAGTTTAATTTGAAAAATTAAAAAGAAAACCTTTAAGAAACTCGTGTGGATTATAAATTAAATTAGGAAATTCATCTTTATCTTCTGTTGCTGACATTTCATGTAAAAAATAAATATACAGAAACTTCAAAAATAAGAAAACTGATCTAAAAACAATCTAAAAAATCAGAGAGATAAATCAAAAACAAGATACAAAAAAGAGAAAAAGGAATGACATTTTTTGAAATTTTACATTATGACATTTCGACAAGAAAAGACAAAAAGACAATTTATCTAGAAAATGACATTTTATCCAAATTCTACCTTCTCTAACCTTAAGGGCTATTGAAATGATTAGAGAAAGAGGTAGATTAGAGAGCCTATTGAAAATAAGAAAATAGTGAGTAAAAGAAGAAAATAATGAGTAGAAGAAGAAAATAGTGAATAAAATCAATTAGATAACAAAACCTCTAATTTTCAATGGTTTTGTCAACTGAATAGGATGATAATTCTTTACGTTCTTGATCCTTTAAATCTTGTTTTAGCTGTTTACATGAGTTTTAAATTTATTTCAGTGATCAATAATCATTGCTTAAAAATGGTGGAAGCTAAAACAACTTTATTTTTTAATTTCTAACAAACTTCTTTACATGGGCAATTGTTTATCGAGATCAAGGAGAAGAGTAGCCAAATCTGGATTAGATGAACAAAATGCAAATATTATTTCTAAAAATTCTAGTAATGCAATGGTTTGCTCGTCTTATCAATACAGGTATTTTAATTGACATTTGAAACTTTGTTGTAGTTGGATATTATTTCGTTTATAAGAGTAGAGGGTTGTGGGTTCGAATCCCGTTGGTGGTCTTTTTTTCCCTTTTCTTGAAAAATTGGTGTTTGTTCATTATATCGCATAAACATTAACTTTTGATGCCTTTAAAATTCTTTTCAGTTTGTTTATTTCAGATCTGGCTCGAAGACTTTCCCTGACGCTTTTACCAACATAATAGACTCCAATCAAAAATTGCTTGGGCAGCAACAGTTGAATGATTCTCCCCAAAATGAGCATAATCGTAATTTTAATTTTCGATTTAAATTAATTTAAAATTTTAGCCTCCCCTGAAAAATTAATTGCAATGTTTTCTTATGAATCTCGTTCTGAAGGTGATCTCGGTTTTGAAAAGGATGACATAATGTATCTTCTAGACAATACGTTTGTTTTTTTCTTAAAACTCCTTGCAATCAATTAAATTTTAAAGCAACCCAGATTGGTGGTACGTCAAAAACTCTAAAGGAGTTCCTGGCTATATTCCTCGCAATTTTGTTGCCTTTCTCAAAACGCCAGAATCTTTTGATTGGTTTGCCGGTAGAATATCTAGAAGTGTTGCAGAAAGACTTGTTGCTGGCAAACACTTACCTCCCGGGACTTTTCTCGTCCGTGAAAGAGAGTCAGACAAATTAGAATATGCCTTGACTATACGGGATATTGACCAAGGGTTGGGTGTTCCATGTGCAAAACATTACAAAATTAAAAAGATGGAGACCGAATGTGGATTTTATATTACAAAAAGAATGATTTTTCCTTCATTGGAGGCTTTAGTTAGTTATTATTCTGGTTAGTTTTAATCTTTTAAGGTTTTGATTATCTTTCTTTTTGAGACAAATTTTCCTTGAATTCCCCAAAAAATATTTCAGACCGTTCTGATGGCCTTTGCAACAAGTTGACACTTGCAGCGCCTAAAATGACTCCTGTTGGCCCTGATTTGTGTTATGATACCCAGCAAAATTGGGAGATTCCAAGACATGAAGTTCAACTGTTAAGAAGATTGGGTGAAGGAAATTTTGCTGAAGTTTATTATGGCCATTGGAGAGGGAAAGTTGATGGTTCGTTTAATTTTTGCTAGAGATCGAGCTGTGCCTGGCCAAGGCTTGGGTTTTTCCTGGACTACAGGCCTAGGAACCGGTCCAGGTCAATGAATCAAACACAGATTTATGGCCCAGACTTTTTGACAATCTCTATTTCTTGGATTAGTCTTCTTACAAATATTTTTAGTTGCAATAAAAATGATGAAACCTCGAACAATGAGTTCTGAAGATTTTATTAGTGAAGCAAATACAATGAAACAATGCCAACATCCAAATTTGGTTCGCCTTTTTGCTGTGTGTACAAAAGAAGAGCCTTTTTACATAATTACTGAATATATGAAGAATGGAAATTTACTTGACTTTTTGAGGGCGGAAACTAAAGAAGACCAACAAAAATTATCTAGTCCTAAAAATCCTTTGACAATACAAGAATTAGTGGTTATTTGTGCACAGGTTTTTTTTAAAACTAATTTTTGATGTTTTTAAAGTTTTCTATCTAAAGGTAGCTGATGGAATGAAATATTTAGAAGAGAGGAAACTTGTTCATAGGGATTTGGCTGCAAGAAATGTTTTGGTTGGAGAGAAGTAAATTTTTTTGTTTTCCTAAACCTTTTTATTTTTTTAAAAATTATTTTTAGAATATCTGGAGTTCCTATCGTTAAGGTAGCTGATTTTGGACTTGCAAGGAAGCTGATGGATGATGAACAAATTTATGAAGCCCAAACGTCTACTCAGTTTCCTATTAAATGTAAATGTTTTTATTTAAAATTTTGGACTTTTTTGACTTTATAACTTTCAAAATTTCACGAATCCTTATTTTCAGGGACAGCACCAGAAGCAGCAATGCTAAAGATTTTTACAGTAAAATCGGATGTGTGGTCTTATGGAATTCTTCTTTATGAAATTTTTACAAAAGGGGCAGTTCCCTATGCAGGAATGTCAAATTCTGAAGTTCTTGTAAAAATTGAAAGTGGTGAAAGAATGAAATGCCCTTATAATTCTAGTTTGTTTTTTAATTATTTTTCTTTAAATAATCTTTTTTAATTTTTAGACCCAGATGAATCTGTGCTAATAAAACGTATTTATGAGCAAGTAATGCTTAAAACATGGGAGCAACAACCTGAAAGACGTCCAACTTTTGAAGCTTTGTATCATTATTTTGACGATTTTTTTGTTAGTAATCAGCCAAATTACATTCCACCTTAACGCAATTAATTGAATTTTTTGGTCTCAATTTTTAGATCCTTTTAATCCTTTGCCTCGGCTTTTTTAATTTTTATAAAATTAAATACCTTAATTTCTAATTTTTCTGTTTTTAGGTTCTTTTCCTTATTTTTCTATTTTTTAAAAATATTTACGTGCATTTTTACAATATTTTTTAAACTTATTCGTGAAAGGTTTTTTATCTCCATTTTCGGTGAATAAATATTTGCCTGAATTATTATTTTCCATTGTTTTTTTTCAATTCAAATTTCTTTGAATCATTTTTCTATTAAAACATTTTAATTTTAGAATTTTACCTCTTTTCTAAATAATTCTGGACCATCCTTTGTCTCAATGGGCAAATGTTTTTCACGCCAAAGCACAGTCAAAGGTAGTCATGATGATTCAGAAAATTCACGTTCATCAGCTGGAATAAGTGACAGAAGACGAAGACATTCTGTGGACAGTCAATCTGTGGATAGTAGAGATTTGGATTCAGTACATAAACAAAGATATGTTGGGCCAAGACAGCCACATCAACAGCAACACAAACTTTCTGCTTCTCAATTTGGTTATTATAGAGCTGCTGGAGGTTTTTAAATATTTTTAATTTTTGGGAATTTTCAAATGTTCTGGTTCAGCAACCCTCCATCAAGTCCTAGCATTCAAATTGTACTTTTTTTACATCTGATTTTCATTTTCCCATTTGATTAATATCTACTTTTGTATTTTATTCATTCTATAATTCTTTTTTATTCAACTTTTCTTTGTTTTTTATTTATTCAAATGAACTTTCTCTTCTTTTTCCCCCCCTAGTTTTTCCAATTCTCCCATTTTTATTTTTCACAACTTTTAGTTAATCGGAATATCCGCTTCACTACCCGCTCATCTATTTTTCTACCTTTTTTTATTTATTTCTGGGGTTTCCCTCACCTTTTCTAATCAAAATAAACATCTCGTTATAATTCATTTTTATCAAACTCTTCTATTTCTAGCACTTCCAAGTGGTGCAAATCGTTCAAGGTATCAACCTGGAGATGGCCAAAGAGCTCCTTATTTTGGCAATTATCCTCGTCACTATATTGTTAATGGTGAAGGCTCTGGAAAATCAACAGCAATAACATCATTAGGTGGAAGTCCTTCTGTTGGAATGGCCGGAAGAAAACAACAAAATGAAACAGTGGAAGGAGGTTTGAAGAGGAAGATTTTGTTTAAGAGTTGGAATTTAAATAAGAATTCGGATTTTTCTGATTTTGAACCAATTCTGAACCAAGACTCTGATAAATCTTATTTTATTCTTTAGAATCCAAAGTTATCGCCATTTACGAATACCAAAATCATGTAAAAGGAGATATTTGTTTTGACAAGGGTGATGTAATGATTTTATTAAATGACAGGTTTTTTTATTAATTTTTTATTTTAATAAAAATTCTTTTTAGTAATCCTGACTGGTGGTATGTCAGACACTTAAAAAATGGTGAAGGATATGCTCCAAAGAATTTTTTGGCTAAAATGGAGTCTTTAGAGGTTTTTAGGGAATTTTCTTTATTTTTATAAGGGTTATCTAAAATTTTAGTCAGAAGAATGGTATGCCGGTAAAATCCAAAGGAGCACCGCAGAAAAATTGGTTCTTGCTGGCAAAATGCCTCGTGGAACGTTTCTTGTTAGGAAACGAGAAGGAGGGGAATATGCACTAACAATAAATGATTTAAAGGACGATTCTTTGGATGTAAGAATTTTTTGGGAATTTTTAAAAATTTGATTTAAATTTTAAGGTAAAACACTACAAAATTAGACCTTTAGACAATGGCTCAGGCTTTTTCATAACGACGCGTAAAGTATTTCCGACTGTTCGAGATTTGATTTTTTATTATTCGAGTGGGTATTTTTTTGAAAAATTCTGAAAAATCAGAAAATTCTGATTTTTAACAAATTTTCTTTTAAAGAAGAACCTGGTGGTCTTTGTTGTCGTTTAACCTATCCAGCACAAAAAATAGCTCCAATACGCCCAGATTTGAGTTATGATACAGCCAAAAATTGGGAAATACCTAGAGAAGAACTTCAATTGGTTAAAAGACTTGGTGATGGTAATTTTGCCACAGTCTATCTTGGAAGATGGAGAGGAGTTATTGAAGGTTTTTTTAATTAAATTTTTTGAATTTTTATTAGATGGTTCTGGGTGATTTTCAAATTTAATTGACGAATTTACTTATCGTCGAAAAAATTTAAAATATTTTTTTACCAAAATTATGAGTTAAATAATGAATTCAGTTAATAGTTCTCATTGGTTTAGTGGGTTGAGCCTTTGTTTTCAGGGTAAATAAAAAATTTCTTTAGTCTGTCAGTGATTATCATTAAAGCTCAACAGGCTTGAAAGTTCCATGTTGAAAAAGTTATTTAACTCTCTCTATGAGACAGATTAAAAAATTCTTTTAAAAATTAAAAAAATTAGTTTTTTGAGTTTTTAAATTGTTCTGAAAATTTTATTTTTTAGTAGCAGTAAAAATGCTGAAGCCTGGAACAATGTCTGTGGAAGCATTCCTAGAGTGAGTTTTTTAAATTATTTTTTTATTTTTATTTTTAGGGAAGCTCAAATTATGAAACAGTGCAATCATCCAAAATTGGTTATTTTTTTATTTTTCTAAAAATAATTTTACAAATTGTTTAGGTCAGATTATATGCTGTTTGTACTGTTGGAGAACCTGTAAAAATTTTTTAAATTATTTGTAAAAAATTTTAAAAATGTCTGTTTATTTTCAGTATTATATAATAACAGAATTTATGCGCAATGGAAGTTTATTGCATTATTTACGAAACCTCAACAGCAGATTAAGTATACACGCTTTGGTTGATACATGTGCCCAGGTTTATTTATAAAATTAATTTTTGAGTTAATTATTTAAGTCTTAAATTTAAAAAGAGTGGAAAACTAATTTTAAATCATTAGGGATGAAATGTCCATTTTAGAAATTTTTTTAATTTTAATTTTCTAAAATTCTTTTAAAGGTAGCAAGTGGAATGATGTATTTAGAAAGCAGAAAATTAGTGCATAGAGATTTGGCTGCCAGAAATGTTTTGGTTGGAGATAAAATTTCTGGCGTTCCCGAAGTTAAGGTGGCAGATTTTGGCCTTGCAAGGAAGCTAATGAATGAAAATATTTATGAAGCACAAGTTGGGGCTAAATTTCCAATTAAATGTAAGAGATGAGAATTTAAACGAAATTTGAGGTTTTTTAATTTTAAAAATAAATTTTAGGGACAGCACCAGAAGCAGCTCAATATGGCAATTTTACTGTTAAATCGGACGTTTGGTCTTATGGGATTTTGCTTAATGAAATTTTTACTTTTGGAACGGTGCCATATCCAAGTTTGCTTTTTAATCAAGAAAAATCAGAATTTCTGATTTAAAATCAGAATTTTTTTTATTTTAAATCAGAAATTCACACAACCCAGACTTTTTTCACTAATTTTCCCTTCTTTCTAGCAATGCACAACAAAGAAGTTATAGCACAACTAGAAGAGGGCTATAGAATGCCTTGTC
The DNA here is from genome assembly GCA_000172435.1 of Meloidogyne hapla. Taxonomy (NCBI): domain Eukaryota; kingdom Metazoa; phylum Nematoda; class Chromadorea; order Rhabditida; family Meloidogynidae; genus Meloidogyne; species Meloidogyne hapla. The sequence goes on along the minus strand of ABLG01000124.1, from coordinate 200,882 downwards.
CAAAAGGATGTCCAGAAGCTATTTATTTAGAAATGTTAAAATGTTGGGATCGCAATCCAGACAAACGGCCAACTTTTGAATATTTATTTACATTTTTTGACGATTTTTTTATTTCAAGTCAACCAAATTATGTCCCTCCAAGCGTTGATGGTGTACCTTTTGAAGTTCATTCTATGGATACAGACGAAGGGTCTTCTAGCAGAATGCCAAAATAAATTAATTTTTCTTAGTTTAAAGATTGTTTAGTAAAATCATTGCAGCTTGTAAATTTTTTCATTCCATTTCCTCTTAATTTGCGTGCCTTTTATATTTAATTCTGCTGCCATCCATCGAAATATCATCTTTCACAAATGATACTAAAAAGCCACTTAACACATCATAATTTATATATTATTAAATGATAATAATTAATCACTCAACTTATATGCATTTTATATAGATTGTTAACATTTTGAATTTTATTCGGAAATTTTTTAAAAGTCAATATACCGATTTTATTGATCCTTTTGGCTAGTAAGTTTCACTTTTTGGTTAACGGTCACGTCAGTTTTATTCAAAAACAATATAATTTAAAATAAATTATCCTGGCAATACAATTGCTTTAAAAATTGGTCTAAATAATTCTCCAAAATATCAAAAATTAAAAAAACCTCATTTATGAAGGAATCCTTTTCTCATCGTTCTCCTTTCCATCAGGCGACTCTTCTCTTTCGTCCTCTTCAGTTTTGGCATGCAACACAATTTCGGCTTTCTTTGACCGAGCATTATTCAATTTAGAGAAGCAAGCCTGCACAGATACTCTAAAAAATAAATTATGAGAAAATATAGTTTATTCACCACTCCAGGGACCCCAAATAAGAAATGGCCCAAGGGAAACCCCAAAAATAAATAATTAATAAAAAATTTAAAAAGAAACCTAATGTCTTCGTTCGTATTTCTATCCGTAATTAACAATCGCTTATTGCGCGCAACGACATTTCCTACCTTCACTTCGTTAACGAAAACATCATAATCTAAAAAATATTTTTAAAAACAAATTAAATAAAAAATTACGGTCAATAGAGTTCAAAATTGGAATTGTATTTTCCCAGCTAACCAAAACGTTATTGGTGTTTTCTATATTTTTGTAAGTTAAATGGAATGGCGTAGGCAAGAGCAACTCTGCAAAAGCTTGATTTTTGTTTATTTGAGTGGATAAGGCTGATTCAACTTGCTGAAATTTTTTTTTGAAAATTTAAAAATCCCAAAAAAGTTTCAAAAAAAAACCTCCAATCTTCCCGCCAATTGTTGCAATGTTTTTACATTATCCTCTCCAATTTCGAGTAACATAGCATTTTGCTGGTCCAATTTATCAACTCGTTTTTGTAATAATTGAATACGTGTTTGTTCTGAAATTGTTGGTTGTTGTTGTGTTGGGGCAGTGGAACGACGACGAAGTTTTTGAGTCAAAACAGAGCGGAAACAACCTCCTTTGATCTAAAAAATTTTTGAAAAAATAAAAAATCCTAGAAAAGGTGTTCCCCTGGGACCGCCCAAATAACTAAAATAATTTTAAAAAAACCTTTTTCTTCTCATTCGCTTTACCCAAAAGAGGCACTTTAATATTCTCCGAAGTCTTCAAATTATTTGAAAGACGAGGTGATGGATGAGAAAAAGTAGCATTTCTAACAATTTGTCGAGTTCTTGAAGAAGAATCATACTTCGGAGTATTAATTGAAGTACTTCTAAGAATTTCAAACTGCTGGGGATCTTTAGGAGGTTGAGTAATTGTATCAGCAACGGCAGTTTTGGTTTGAGCGGATTGAGTTCTGAAAATAAAATTTATTTATTGCTTTTTTGTTGTGAACCTATTTAAAATACATAAAAATTTATTAAAAAAATTTTTAAGTGTAGAAATATTTTATATTTTCAAGAAACATTTTTTCCTAACAAACGAAAAAGGTTGTACATGAATAGGATTCGAACCCTCAACCTCTAAAACAAAACGCAACAATTAACTAGATGCTAACCAGTTACACCAAAACAACTTAAATACTTTTTTAAATTTAATTCATTACCTATTAATCAAATTTTCATCTATTTTAGTTGTTTTAGGCGTCATTTGTGCAGAAGCAAGAGAAATCGTTGTAGGAGTAAAAACAGCAGAACTTGCAGTACTTGTATTTCCCAAATTTTGTTCTTCTTTATTTGAACTGAGAACCGTATTAACACGCCAATTTTTTGTAGTTTTTTCTTCTTTTTGATTTTTAGCAGAAGATGGAGGAGAAAAATTTACATTTTTTAATATTGTTCCTCTTGTAGGTGTTGGCGTTGGATTAAATCTACTTGGTGATATTGTTGTGGATAGAAATGGTTGTCTTTTTCCAAATGTTAATGAAGGTGTGCTATGATGATGGAGACGAGAATCTTTATATTCTCGACGTTTTTGGATTACCTGGATAAAAATTGGGACAAAATTCTGAGTGGTTTCATCCCAATTGAAATCAAATCTCTCCAGTATTTAATCCCATAAAACTCTTAAAAACTTAAAATAGACAAAAAAACTTTAAAAACCTTTTTCATTTTGTCCCCATCAACTCCTTCAATTGGCAGTTCTTTCGAAACAAGTGGACATTCAAGCAGCAAAAAGGCACAGAGCTGAGAATGTGAATTACTGCCAGGACGGAAAGAGCGCGTTTTTCCATTAGAGTGAAGCCATTCACCTGGAGATTTTAAATTTAAAAAAAATCAAAAACATTCAATAAAAATTTGTTCAAACCTTTAAGCATCTCCCCTTCACTTAAACAAACACCATCTAGAATTTTCAATTCCCCAAGAATACATGAATATACAAAAGGTCGATATGAAAATTTACATCCGTCTGGTGAGACAAAATTGTTCCCCAAAAGAGTCAACGATTCCTAAAATTTAATTTTTTTAAATTAAATTTAAAAAAATAAACCAAATTAGTAAATCCTCGTAAATAATTGACTTCACACAAATCCGACACCAAGTTTCCTCCTAAATCGAGAAAGCGAAGATTTTGAGAAGGAATAAGTGAATGAATGTTTTCAAAAGAACGAATCTAAAATTTAAAAAAATTAAAAGATTAATGTTAGGTAAGTCGAGGTGGGATAAAATGTCATCTCATAGTTTATTTTCTAAAAGTTTCCATAAATGTAGAAATTAATTTTTTAATGTTGGTGTTAAACCATTATTTCGTTTAAGCTAGTTGTGGTGATATTACAACAAAAAAGCCATTAATCGAAATTAAAATCTCTTACCAAATTCCCGTGTAATCCTAATTCAGTTAAGGCCTCAAGTTTGGATAAATTTGGAATTGCCCTGAGTCGATTGCAATTTAGTATGAGAGTTGACAGATGATGAAGTTTGTCAAGTTTGGGAAGTGTCTAGAAATTGTTAAAAACCTCTTAAAACTTTCAAAAAACCTCAATTCGATTATGTGAAAAATTAAGCCATTGGAGATTAACAAAATTATTAAGATATCCAAGAGAATTTATTCGATTATCTGCCAAATTTAACTTTGAAAGGCTTTGCACTAATTGAAGGAATTGTTGAAGTTGGGTAAGCTCATTTTGAGAGGCGTCAATCTGAAAGTTTTATAAAATAATTTGAGTTCTAGTTAAACTATAATCACACAAGAAAACTTTAAAAAAAAGTTTGTCCGCAAGAAAATTGCGGACAAACTTTTCAATTTGCGTACAACACATAAAAAAGGGTTTTTCACTAAAAAAATAAAAGAAACCTCCAGGCAGTTCTCCAAAGGAAGGAGAGAACAATCGATAGAACGCAAAGAATTCCTTGAAACATCGAGTCTTAAAATGTTCCTCTTCAATTTGTATAATTCAGCACATTTTTCTCTAGGCAATGATTTAATTAATTGCTTGTCGGACCAATCAAGTAAGCCATTTTCATCCAAATCAGGCAAGTCAACAGATGGAAAATTTGCTGTATTGTCAGCAGAATCATTCAAATTTTCTTTAGTTGAGGCAGACAAACTAGAAAGAAAATAATAGAAATATCAAAGAAATTCCCCTCACCTAATAGACGATTCAATTTGTTCAGGAGATTCCATTTGTTGACGAATTCCTCCGCTTCTTGCTGAATCCATTTAAGTAAATACTTATGTGTATAAATAAAGGAAACAATAACTAAAACAGAAAATTAAAAAAATCCAGAAAAACTTTTGAAATTTTTGAATTTTCGGCGAGACTCAATGGTCCTTTACCGTTGAAATTCTATTAAAAGTTTGTACTGAAAAGAACTGAAAAACAGTAAAAATAAAAAGATAAGTAAATAAAGAAATTGGAAAATGCAAATATTGAAAAAAATCTGTTTTTTATTAAAACAAAATTGAGCGAAAAATTAACAAAACAAATAAAATAAAAATTTTTAATACAACACAACTCAATTCATTTTTGATTGGACGTTTTCTCGTAGAAACGATAAAAATTTGTTTTTAAGGTTTTCCAAGTCTCAAACTTGAAATTAAATTTTATTTAATGATATATTGAGAATATTACGCAAATATTTCTTTCTTTTTTTTTTTACTTTTGAAGAATCAACCAAACTAATCGTTTTTAAATTGAGGCAAGATTTCCAATCTCTCAGAAGACACTCGTGCAGATTTACGCTCCAAAAGCTAAAGTCTTCAAGATGAGTTTTTGGCCATCTTCTATTTTTTTTGGATTTATCTCTTTTTTAAGGAAAGGTATGCTTGAGGAACTCTTTAATAGAAATGCAACTCATTTAACTAAATAACGCAAACACCAGACAAGAGGAAAGGAACTGAAAAAATCTAAGGTTTACATAATTTATTTACAGAAAATGCACAACATATACATTACAGACATATATAGACAGAAATTACATATATAGAAAATACAGATATCACAAAAATATCTTTTTGTCTGTTCTTTTTTCATTTCCTACATTATAGACAGCATCTCATGACCACATCTTGACGATCACATATGAGCACAGGCACCTTTGCTAAAGTGAAAAAAAAATTAGAATTGAATTTCAAAGTCAAAATAAAATTTTTACCTTCCGTCCTTTGTGCCATCTCCTTCGTGACAAGTCATATCGCCGTGTCCAATCGCTTTTGCCGTGTTGAAGTGAAGAACGCTATGAAATAAAAAAAAAGTTCAAATTAAAAAGTTCAAATAAATAAACTCACAATTTACCATTATTGTCCTGTTCGATTCGCCATCCTTGGGGTGCACTCTTGTTGATTTTTTCAGTGTCCGCCTTTGTCATCACAGCAAGTATTGGTTCAAGCAGTTGCATTCCACCGAACACCATTCCAACTCGCATAGAAGAGATCTCTTGATTCCGCTTTTCGAGTTCCTCTTCGAGTGCCTTCACTTCGGGTTCGTCGGCAATTGATTCACGGCTTGCGGTGGTGCGGATCTCAACTGGACGGCTTGCGGTGGTGCGGATCTCAACTGGACGGCTTGCGGTGGTGCGGATCTCAACTGGACTCGTGACAGCTTTTACCGTCGGGTCCTCGTACTCTGCAAAAATCAAAAAATTAATTAAGAAAGATAATTAAATAAATATGTGTGAAACTAACCGTCCATGATGGTTGTAGAGGCACAGCAAACGTAGACTTGCGATGATGTGAAGAATGGGATTGAAGATTGGGGCTAGAAAGTAGAAAAATCCTAGACTTTTATATAATGATATTATAGGGGAAACTCGTTCTATTAGGATTTTTTACTGGAAAGCAGCAAACTTAAAACTTGGAAAACACAATTATAAATTACGAAATAGATCATAAATATATATAGATTTGAACTTTTAATTGTTTTTCCATTCTTCATTTAATAATTGCCAAAACACTGGATAAAACAAGCAATGCTCCAAGAAAACTGAAAAATATAAATCAGAAGTTGTGTATAACCCAAATTAAATATAACAAATTATAATTAAATAAATGAACGGCGGGGTTTTTTGGAAACTGTTACCAAATTCACATATTTTGGGATTATTGAAGAAATTACTATAAAAAGAAATTCTATCAGTAACAAAATCTTTCAATCTCTACTATCGTCAACATCAACGCAAACATCGTCTACGCTCCACTGCCGCCAACAACGAAAATGCTCGTCTCCAACATCAAGTCGTGGAGGAAGCAGGCAGTGCTCATCAACATTATGGCGCTCTACATCGTTCTTCTGCTGCTGATTCAACAAGTCAACACTGAAGGAGTTAACATCAAGCTCGACATGGAGGAGGATGCTTCGAAAGCATCAAAGGAAGGAAAGGTGAGAGAGAGACATTTCCTTAGGCTGATATTGTTTTCTAATGTTTTTTTTTTAATTTTAAGATTGGTGGCATTGCTCTGTTGTCTCAAAACCCTCCGGCTAAGACGAACAACGAAACCTTAACCAATGAAGCTACAACCAAAGCCACAACCAGCAAGAGTCAAAAGAAGGAAGCGCGGAAAGGAAGACCGGTAAGAATCAAAAGAGAGTTGATAGATTCAATAAAAAATGTTCTCTCTCATTTCAGTTGATGAATGCCATGCACAAACTTCAAAATCTGGCAGGATACTACGACGTCGACGAACCTCCCCTCACTCCAGAAGAGAAAAAAGAAATTGTTGCTAATTTTTTTGGTATGACGTTTCTGCTTATGCTGGCCGGATGTTGTTGTTGCTGTGTTTGTTATGGAGCTATTTTCTATATGATCATCAAGGCGGCAAAATAAGAAGGAAAGCAGGACGAAAAGAGATGACAATAAAGAATATGTGAGGGATAATAAAGGAAAAACACAATAAAAGAAAAACACGATAAATAATAATAATTTTGTGTTTCATGTTTGTTCTATGCTTTTGTATTGTCTATATATTGTTGTTGTGTTTTTGAGTTATATAAAATAGAAAAAATACACTTTTCCGGAAGAAACACAAAATTAAAAGGGAAACATAAAAAACAGAATTTGTAAAATAGAAGTTTCAGGAAAATCAGAATTATTTTTGTATTTTGAAAATACACATATTTCCGGAAGAATAAAATAAAAACATTCCGGAAAAAATACAAGAAGGTTCCCAGAAAACCAGTGAAAAAATAAAGTTTCCGGAAAAAATACAAAACAAGGAGAAACCAGAATTAAAATAAAAATTAAATGTTTCCGGAAAATACAAAAATTGTATTTTTACCTTATTGTTAGTTCCACCAAAGCTGACGGAATTACCAGAATGCTTTCCATGTGGTAACATTTCATTGCTCTTTTGAATCCTCTCTCCAATAGAAGGCCATGGTGATATTTGTCTTCCATCATTATTATCAAAAGCTTCATTCCTTATCCTTGAATGAGACTTTAATTAAAATAAAATAATAAAAAAATAATAATAATTTATTTAACCTGTTGGCCTATAATTGGAGACATTTGTTCTTGATTTGTTGAAAAATAAAGAGGGGAGGAGAAAGCAGAGTTGGATAGTGAAGGTAGACGATTTTGATCAACAATAAGGCCATTATTAACTGAAAATGGAAAAAAATATATAATTTTTGACATTTTGAAAGATTGTGAACTTTTTGACGTTTTGAACTATTTGACGTTTTGAAATAATTTTTTATTTTTTTGAATTTTTAAAAATCTCTCCCATACATACTTGGTGTTTGAAGAGATATCCATTTTGTTTCGGTTGGTCCAGCATTTAATTTTCCACTCAAATCCGTCATTAAGGTATTTGGTTGTTGCCCATTATATAAATCTATTTGGCCTTTTTGCTGACCGCCAAGAGGTGCTTGAGCGAAAGGACGCCATTCGGGAACAAACAAAGAGAAGCAGATTTGGCGAAGAATATTTAGATAATTCTCGTCACGAACAACTAAAAGGAATAAGAATAATTAAAAATTATTTAAATGGATTAAAGTTCAAATAGGTGAAGTTCAAAACTCAGTTTACCATTTTAACGGATAGAAATCAAAATGGTAAAATTCAAAATGGTCAGAATAAAAAATGGTCAAAACTCAAAATGGTCGAGACCCAAAATGGTCAAAATTCAAAATGGTCAAAATTCAAAATGGTCAAAATTCAAAATGGTCAACTTTAATGATAGCGTTGAACGTTTCTTATCGACCAAATGACTTTGCCCCATATTAAATAATAAAAAAGTAACCATCTTTTTGTATGCCCCAATCAGGCAAACAAAAATCAAAGCATTCACTGCACTTTTGACTTTTTTGATCACCACTAGTTTTGGATAATTGTACCCAACGAGCACCTCTACATTCACCAATCTTTTATTTAAATTAAATAAATTTGATTTTTCTAAATTAAAAAAAAAACCTCAGGTTGAAATAAAGGAGGTTGATTAAGAGGAATTCCAATAAATTGCCAATTCTGCTCCCAACCATGAAGTTGATTTAATTTCTAATAATTTAAAATAAATAAACTATTAATAAAAAATAATACATTAGCGCCAGCTTTTGCAGCTTTTAATAATTCATCCAAATCGCCAATATTTTGCCTATCCAAATCGAGAACAAAACAAACAAGCATATAACGATTTTGTTGTTGTTGAGAATTTCCGGAACGTAGTGACATGTCCAATATTGCCACATGATTCTAGAAAGAATGATGATAAAAATGTAAAAATGATAAAAATGTAAAAAATCAAAATGGTCAAAATTAAGATGGTCAAAACCAAAATGGTCAATCTATCAAATGGATTTTGTCTACTAAATAAACTTGCGAACAAATTTTGCGGACAAACTTTGCGGACTAATTATTAAATAATTATTCATTCCAGTTTCCCTAATTTCGTGTGATAATCGCAAAACTTGTCCGCAAATCTACCCAAAAATACCAAAAAAATAAAATAAAAAGAAAACCGTTTGAAAATCCAAAATAGAAACAAAATTTGAGCGAAAAGGAGGAGTTCCAGTCAGTTCTAGTCTTGCCTGCTTCCCCAACTGGCCAACATCTAGACGGCCATGAATTGGTGTAATTACTTGTTCTGTTCCAAAGCGAGATTGTTCTGGGGCTATCCAAACAAATTTGTATGTGCTGAAAGAAAAAAAAGAGAAAAATAAATATTTAAATTAATTAAATTACTTTGGGAAGACTTAAATGGCTGCTTAGAATACCTGAAAAAAATAAAAAAAAACTTCGAGTCTCTAAATCCTTACCAATAACAATTAGAGCAATTATAATCAACAACAAAATCGCCAAACAAAAAATTCTACATGAAGGTTTATTGTTCCAAAAGTCACGTATTTCCTTTAAATTTAATAAAAATCGTTAAAATAAGAAAAAAAACCTGCATTCGATTTCTTTTCTTTTTGACATTTCCATCCGGTTGTCTAAGAGATATTAAACGTCCTTGTTGTCGAACACTGCTAGGAATAGAACTCTGATCAGACGGTGATCGTTGAGTTGTTTTTGGTTGTGCCAACAAGGGGAAAGGTGCAGGTGCAGAAGAAAAGATTAATTTGGTGCTCTAAAAAATACAAAAAAATACAAAAATATTTTCAAAAAAATTCCGGAAAATACATACATTTTGATTGACTCTCCCACAGCGGTTGTAGTCATAAATATCTTCATTTCTTCTTTCTTTTCTTCTACAATTCTGATTTAAATAATTATTGTTGTACTCTTGTCTATGTATTTTTTCTTCATATGGCGGAGGTGGTAATATTCCAATGTTGTTAATATTTGAGGAAGTTGGTTGAATATTTTGCCAGGGAAGTTTAATCCAATTAATAGCTGAAAGAAAAAAATTAATTATAGAAAATATATTTACGGAAAATACATTAAATAATTTTCCGGAAGAATGCTTTTCCGGAAAATATATATACTTTTCCGGAAAGAAAATAAACTAAAAACTAAAGAAAATACGTTTCCGGAAAATACATAAAGTAATTAATATTTTCCGGGAGAAAATAAAATAATTATATTCATAGAAAATACCTTTCCGGAAAGAAAATTCTGATTTTGTTTTACTGATGTTTTTGTTGTTTACCAACTTGTTGTTTATTTTATTCTCCCCAATATTAGTTAAAAGGTTTGCCCAAGAGTTTCTATATAAATAACCACCAGAATTACTTTGTTTTGATGTTTGCGATGTTTTTTGTTGTAAATAATCGCTTGGGCAATTTTCATTTAATGCAGAAATTGAAGAGAAGAAGGGAGAAGATTGTTGAAATTGGCAATTATTTTTAGTTGTGATTACGGGTAAATGTGTAGATGTTGAATGAATTGAAGAAAATGTTGAGGGACAGGAAGAGGAGGAAATTGAGGAAATTATCGAATTTCCTGATTTGGCGCTCATATTATAAAGGGGCTCCATTTAAAAATTCTCTCTATATGGACACCTTTTTTTGATCAAAGATTAATAGAAAATTATACAAAGAAGAGTGCAAGCGATCGATTAGAAAAAAAATGCAAAGCAGTTTATATTTGGGCAAGAGAGATGCGCAAACGATAATGGCATGAACGCGAACAGAAGAGAGGATGAGGAAAAATTAATTCGCGCAGAGGTAACCGACCCTCAAGCCATGCAACATTTCTTTTTCTCAATTTTATTGTTTTTTCGTTTAAGAAGGTGATCTCGAGATGAGGGAAAGAATATTTAGAAGAAAAGATGAATAAAATGGGTCAGTAGAAAAGAGAAAAATTGAAAAAAATATTTAAATAAATACCTAAAAATAAGACCTAAAGCCTAGAAAAAAAATTCCAAGAAAAATCTAGTCTAGGAACTATGTAAAGAGCAGCACGCAGTCCACTTGCTAGTAAAGAAAAATCTTAAATTATTTAAATAAATATTGCAAAAACGACAGAGACTTGACTGATAAATAAAGTCCAACGGTCAACAAAAAAGAATAAAACTGACCAATTGCAAAAATCTACAAAGAGGACAAACAAAAATGTTGTTTTGAATCGTATTTCGACTTGTGTTTGCTTATTTAAAAGGTAAGAAGAAAATTGGGGTCAATTTTGTGTTATTTATTGGACTAGTCAAATGGTAAACACTCAAATTTTTAATTATAATAAAATTCCAATGATAAATAAAAAAAATTAAAATAATTTATAAAATGCATTTATAGGAAGAAAATTAAAGAAAATACATTTCCGGTATTTTTGGTCTTTCCGGAAAATACATTAAGTGAAAAGAATAAAAACATTTAAAGAAACCTTTCCGGAAAGAAAATACACTTGAGAGAGTAAATAAATACATCTCCGGAATATATTTCAAGAAAAAAATACAGGAATTTATAAAGAAAATAACTTTCCGGAAAGAATACAGTTATGGAAAAGAACACCCGGATAAAATATAAAAAGCTTTTTAAAAGACTTAAGGTTTTTTGTTTAGGCTAGTAGAATAGTAATTTATTTAATATCTACAGGTTTTTATTTTTTTTGCAAATTATAAAATTGAGATTTTTTTATTTGATCTAGAGTTTAAGTTAAAGTCAATTATTTACTTGTAGTCATGAGGTTTTAGTTATGAAATAAGGCATTAAAAGTCATGATGTAGTCACAACGTCTGCAAGCAATTTTTGTCATTATCAGGTGTCACAACAACTTGTAAACTTGCAACGGAAAAATTAAGCTCCTGAAGATATTTTAAGAAAATTAATTCATTTATTTAAATATAAAAAATACATTGCAAAAACCAGTTTCGATAGTTTCAGAAAAAGCAAAGGCAAAAATCAACAAATCCAGATCAGCGTCAATCCAATGCCTATTGTCAGTGAACTGAAATATGTGAATTTTGTACCTTGATCTTTATTTTAATATGGAACTAGATTCATTGGGTATTGCAGGTTAAATCAAAATTCATGTATAAGTACAAAAATAAAGAAAAATCAATAAACTTGTGAATTTAGCCATAGGTCCGTAAATTTTACAGCAGCATAAGATAAAACAAGAATACAAGATTAAAAGTGGAAAACCTTTTGAACACATTCAATAAGCGACGTTCGAGCACCACATGGAGAAATCAAATAAGAGCCAATAACATCTACAAATCGAGCGCCCTTAAAGTCGATAATAAAGGCAAATGGCCAGCGGATGCAAACTGGCTCCTTCAAAAAAATTAAAATGTTTAAAAAAAGTTAAATTAAAAAAAACCTTCAAAACCAAGGCAAATTTGTTTAAATATTGGTCAATTGGAACATCAAACTTTACACCGCCAGAGTTCAGAACACGTTTAATAAGTGTAGCTTAAAATAAATGTTTATGGACAAGTTCGCAAACTATTCTAACCTGGATCACGAATAGGCAAATTCATAAGTTCCTGCCCCGAAGTTCGCAGAACATAAACGCAGAGAGCTTGACTAAATTCCAATTTTAATAAATATTTGCCTAAACAGCCACTTACTTCGAAAACGTCTTTCCATCAACAAAATTGCAAATACTCAGAAGTTGCTTACCAGGTCTGGCATCAGGTCTGCCGCAGGGACAGCGGTCATCTAGAACATCCATACGCGCATTCAGTTCATCAAAACGTTGATTGATAAGAAGAAATTCCCGAGATACATAAACTCTGAATGCGCCAAAACGTTGGTCAAGTGAGGAAAGGCGATGAAAGACAGAAGATAATCGATGGTTTAAAGTTGAAAAACGAGAAGCGAAAAAATTGAGTTGTCGTTGTTGACCACTTGACGACCAAGTCGATTGACTCGACGACCAAGTCGATTGACTCGCCGACCAAATCTGTTGATTCGAACACCTAGTTGTCGTTGTTGGTGACTATTTCGGCTGACTTGGCGAATTAATTGACGTATCAAGTTGTTTGTATTATCATCGTTCATTTTTAAAGTTACACTAGAAAATATTAAAAATTTATCATGAATTCAAAAAAAATTCAAAAAGTGAAAAGTATTTTTTAATATTCTCAAAAAGCAGCTAAAAAATCAAAAATAGAGAAATTAAATAAAAAAATATCGTTAGTGAATAAATACAAGCTTTAGGAAATAGAATTTATTGATTAAAACTTTTGACATTTTGAAAGTATGTAAAGGAAAAATTTCATAATGAAAAAACACAAAAGAACGAAAAAGAACAAAAAATGTAAAAGATTGGCAAAACGTTTGAAATAAGGATCGAATGAAATTATGATTCGGAAAATCAAGACCGGAGAAAATTGGAGGCTAGGGGGTTTCCATTCTGTAGTTTTTTTTACAATTTTATTTTTCACATTATTTTGACTTACTCCTACCAAAAAAATATAGAAATGTGTTTGGAAAATGCTATAAATTTCTGAAAAGAAAGAAACTACATAAAAATACAATCAGATAAATTAAAAGAAAACAGAAAAAGACATCTTTGGTATTAAAGTAGGCAAATGTCTGAACGCTCCAACAAGTGTTGGATGCAATTGAAAGGCACAAAATGGCGACTTCCTTTTTCTAACTTCAAAAGTATTTCAGAATTTGGATCAGCCATGTTTGGTATAGGAATATCTTCTAACTAAAAACAAATGATAATTAAAAATTGCCTTATTAAAAAACACATTTTTCCGGAAAGAACACATTTCCTGGATTTATGTATATAACTTTCCGGAAATGTATTTTTGATTGGTAGAAATCTAAATACATTTATAGAAACATTTATTTTAATATTTCCGGAAAGCTTTGTTAATGTATTTTCTTTTATAAGTATTTTCTTTTAGGAAAAGTATTTTAGAAAGAAAATAAATTCCGGAAACACAACTTGAAATCATTCCGTAAAATTAGAAAAAAAGTAACTCAAAGAAAATAAAATACATTTCCGGAAAGTTTATTAAATTAAATTACCTATTTTCTTTCCGTAAAAGTTATTTCATATACTATAAATGTAAAATAAAACACATTTCCGGAAACAATTATTTAATATTTCTGGAAATTGGTTCTCTTTTATAAAATTATTTTCTTTCCGGAAAAGTATTTAAATAATTACCCCGTCTTTTAGCACCTCAATAAATACACGTATTGAATCATTTTCAGAACTATTAGATACAATAGGTAACCATTTCATACTTGCAGGTATGAGTTTAAGGAAGGAATCGTCAAACAGGGCAGAATTAGCGTTTAACAATTTTTGTGCAAATTTTAATTCTCTAGCGTCTAATAATTCAGCCTGTAAGGAATCTAATGACTTTCCAGCCTTGTATTTGGCTAAAGCATTTTTTAGACGTTCTGAATGGTCTTGTAATGACTGTGCAGGGTTTTGTTCGATTTTTTGAAGGCGTAATCTTTAATTAAAAAAATATTTTTTAATTTCTAAGGAATCAAAAACGTTTTTTAAAATTCGAAAATTTTTTTTTCGAATTTTCTAAAGATTAAAAAAATTTAAAAACTCAAAAAAGAAATTTTTTAACTCAAAAAAAAATATTTTAAATTCAGTTTTTGGGTCAAAAAATATTTCAAAAAATAAATAAAATTTTTCAAAAATAAAAAAAATAAACCTCAAATAAGAATTAATTAAATATACAATTCTACAAAGTTCCATTTTGTGTAGAGAACAAGCCAAACTTTTCTTATTTGGATTTCTTTCCATTATTCTCTCAATTAAATTTTTTTGTAAAAGCATTTTGTCAACCAAATCAAGTTTTTCAGGTAAAAGTTTGGGAGAAGCTGATTCGTTTAAAAATGCTTGTGTTAATTCTCTCAGGACCTAAAAAATTGAATTTAATAATTTAAAAGAATCCTAAAAGGAAAAAGCTCTAAAGAACTTTAATTATCCATGCCCAAAGGGGGGGGGGGACAGAAAATTTAAGGAATCAAGACTATAATCAAAAAATATAATTTAAAATACTCAAAGGAACCAAAAGACGGGCAATAATTAGATCGGAGATTTGAGACGGTCTAGTTCGTATTTCTATTCTAAAATTTTCAAAAAAAAATCCTAGTAATCTAATTGACTAGAAATTAGAATGAGACCAGAAAAACTAAAAAAATATAAAACACCTCGAAGACCAGACCGATCCCTAGAAGAACCTATCCATTCAGAGCGCCCGAACTCCCAAGAATTATTTAAAAAATAAACTAACATCAGCAGGGGTCAAATACTCATCAGAACCTTCAGCCTCATCACTTTCCAATACTTGATCAACAACATTATTTGAATTTTGTAAAAAAGCTTCAGAAGATGTTGAAGGAATATTTTCATCAAATTCATTTGACATTCTCTATTAAATATTTAAAGGTAATATTTTTATTTTTCTAATTAAAAAAATTGATGGAAAATAAAACCAAATAAAAATTAAAAAAAAAAAATTTGTTGGTCCAACATCTCTTTATTCAAACAATTAATTTAATAAGAAAAAATAAATTCAGAAATTAAATAATTCAATTAAAATATGAGATGTTAAGTTCCCTCCCCAAAAAAATATTTTTAATTCAAATTCTTTCATTCTTTTCAAATCTGACATTCTTCTCACATCAGTCTTTGTTTGCTTCTGTGATTAAAAATAAAAAAATTATTTTATTAAAAGGAGTGGGGCGATTAATCCCACCAATCGTTCATGGAGCCCATTACCGAACCATTTGAAAATTAATTTTGCTAACCTTGATGCATTGGAGGTGTAGCACTCGTTGGATCAGCCGCAGCTTGTTGCTGTTGCGCCATATCTGCTTGTAGTGGTTGTTGCTGTTGTGTACTTGTCTGGGCTTGTGGATGTTGTGATTGTGGATAATACTAGAAAAAAAAAGAAAAATATTTTTCGAAAAACTTAAAAAAATATACAGGTTGTTGTCCAGCAGTCGCTGGATAAGGATGTTGCTGTTGTTGTTGTCCATAAGGTGAATATTGCTGTTGTGGAAGTTGCTGACGTTGCGGAGGTGGATTTTGTGTAGGGTACTGGTACTCATACTAGAAATTTTTTTTATTTGTTTAAATTTTTTAAGAAATACCTGGCCAGGATAACCAGCCATTGGTGGACGTTGTTGCATTTGTTGTGGATAATACGATTGAGGTGAAGGAGCAACTCCACGTGCCGAATAATATGGAGGCTGTTGTTGTTGTCCAGGTTGTGGATAAACTTGCTGAGGATATTGAGGATGTTGCGGTGGTATAAATTGTTGTTGTTGTTGTGGAGGTGGTTGGTTATAAGGAACTTGTCCTGCTGCTGGTTGTTGTTGTGGAGGATAGTAATCAGGTTGACCTTGGGCGGCTAAAGAAAGTCAAAAAATGATAAAATTCAAATTAAAGCAATTTTTAAACGGAAATTCAAAAATCTCTCAAATTTATGATTAACTAACCATATTGTGTCGATTGGGGAGCATTTACCATTGGAGTTTGCTGTTGAGTTTGATTTTTATTATTATTTAATTTTGAAGCATCCGAAACAGAAACTGAATGTTGCTGAGATGCAGAATATGCCTGTCTTGGTGAAGGGGTCGGAACAGCTGGAGATCTTAAAGGCTGTGAAGCAACAGATAGGGAAGTTCCTTGTTGATATTTTGCTTGAAAAGCGGCAGAATCACCTAAAACAGTCCAATACATATTTTTTTAATTAAAATAGAAAACCTTCAATATTTTGTTCCTCAGGTGGAGGGACGTGAGTTTGTTGTCTTTGAGTAATAACAGCATTAATATTTTGTGGTGGCAATATTGGTAGGGGGTGTGAAGGAACTCCAACCTTGAAGAGATTAAATTTAAAAATCATTAAAAAATTTTACTTCAAATCCTGGAGGTAAAGTAGCAGGAATTTTCCCTTCAGAAGCCAATTGATGGTGTTTATCTGCTTTAGCCCGTTGTTCAAGATAGCGAAGCTGGTCAAGATGGAAAGCTTGACGTTCTGTGATTAATTGCTGACGTTGTGCTTCCAACTGTTTTTAAAGTTTTAATTTAAAAAATTTTAAGAAATAAGCTTACAGTTTCACGTTCTCTGTCCATTATTTGCTCCAACTCTTCAAAATGTTTCAGTTTTAATTCCAACTGAAAAAATTGATTAAATGACAGTTTATAACGCCGAAATTAAGATTTAAAACAAATTAAAAAATTTCTTAGAAATTAATTCTTCGAACCTTTTTCATTTGTGTTTCAACTAATTGCGCAACCAATCCTTTCATTCTTCTTTCCTCCACTCCAGCCAAATACTTTGCTTTTGCAGCAGCTGCCCCCAACGCTGTGGCTGCTGCAATTTGGATATTTTCAGACATTGTAGATTCTTTATTTTTTGTTTCAGAAGAATCTTTTTCTTGTTTTTCATCTTGTTTAGCTTCTTTTGCTTCATTATTTTGATCAATTTTTGAAGATGTACTTTCAGTCATTTCATTTGTTTCTTGTAAATTTGCTTCTTTCGGCACTTCGGATTCGTCTTTATTCTTAAGAAATAATTTAAAAAAGAATTTTTATAATTAAAAAACCGTTTGTTTAGAAGAAGCATCCAGTGTAGAAAGAGCAATACTATTATCAATTTCTCCATTATTTTGTTTTGCATGAGCCTCAACATTTTTTGCATGTGCTTGGTTTAAAAGTGGGGGAACATCTTCTTTCATTTTGCTGTATTCTTCTGAAAAAATAGAAAAATCGCAGGCTGGGGTAGGTGAACAATATCTCGTCTCGGTCCGATCTTATTTTATTAAAAAATACAAACCTAATGCAGCCTTTGCCGCAGCAGAAGCTACTCTAGGGTCAACAACACTCGCCAAAAAAGAAACTGTTGACATTACGGGATTGCCTGATTGACTGAATGGGACAGGTTGGTAAGCCAATGGACCCAATACATTTGACATTTCTCCTCCCTTAATTTCTTCTTCCAAAAACGGATCTTGTATAGGTAATTGTAAAAAGTGCATAATACATTCATCTTGGGTGCGAGTTCCAACATGATCCGAAACCTGGAAAATTTTACTTTTTTTATTTGTTTTCATCATAAATAAAAACAAAAAATATAAGATATAAAAGAGAGATGACGAGGTTCACAGTCTCCGCCTAGACAGTGAAAGGCGCGGTATAAGGAAAATCCAAAAAATTTTTAATGAATGTAACTTCTTAGAAATTGTTATGCTACTAATTGTATATAATTAAATAACCTGATTCCAATCGTCCTTATACATTTCTAAACCCTCCAATAAAAGTAACGTCTCTTGAGGCGTCCATTCCTTAACTGCGCTTTTTCCCTAAAAATTTCAACATATTAAATTTAAAACATCTTCCCACTCTTTGTTGCTTCTGATACTGATCAATTTTCAATCCTGGCTCATTTAACAATTTTGCTTCCAATTTTTTAGAAATTTCTTCCTTCGATTTTTCCTCTTCTTTTGGAACTGTTTTTGCCTCTTCCCCTTCTACACCTTCTTTAGTTAAACTTTCTTTAACACCTTCCTTATTTTCAGAGACAACAGGCAGAGGTTGAACACGTTGACTTGGTTTAGCTTCAGTATTAATTGTTGATAATGGTTGCAGTCCAAATGGGGTATCAGCCAAAATCATAAAATGAGAAGTTGGAGGAACGCTTATAGGTGCTGGACGACTTTCAGAATCAACTTGGTAATTTATTAGACCCCATTTTTGAAGAAATTCGTGAATTCTGAAATAAGAAAAATGGAGGATTAGTTAAGAAAACAATGAAAATATTTTTCTAAAAAAACCTAATTATAGAAGAAATATCTCCACTCAAGTTCCGACGACACCCAGTTGCTGACAAATATTCAAAAGGATTTAATCGGTAAGTGTCTATCATAAAGTTGCGGTAAGCAATATAACTAAAATGAAAATAAAAAAATTTTTAAAAGAAAAAATCAAAATGAAAATTGAAACGTTTCAGGTGTTTTGCTCTTATTTCGGCCGTTGAAAAAATCAGGGTGGGCGTGTTTTTCGATTTGATGAACTCCATTATAGTCAAACCAAGCAGCATAAGAGGGTACAACAATGTAGTGAGTTTGTTCAATAACATTTCCATTGTGGTCAGAATGTTGAACGGCCGTTTCTTCGTCAAGGTCAGTGATTTTTTGAGATTTTGAAGAGCCAAGATCTGCGTCTTTGTCCTTACCTGGAAGATTGAAACGAAAAATATTAATCAAAAAATAAATAAAATTTACTTTTTATGGTTGTAGAAGGTGTCAGTCGACTATTTTCATCATCATCAAAACGTTCGTCGCCTTCTGCGTAATCACCTTCATCTCGTTTGCGTTTAAATCCCCTGTAAAAGTTTAATTTAAATTTAACTAATTAAAGGAATTCTTACTTTGGAGGCATGTAGATAATTAATTGGCAATATTTTCTAAATAAAAAATAAAGCTTTAAAAATAAAACAGAAAAATAAGCTTTAAAAAAGAAAGCGCTTCCCTCAAAATTTTTAAATTATTGATTTAATGGGACAAAAAGGAAAATATTCTCAACTTACCCTTTTGAAAATTGACCAAATAAAGTTGACGACGCTTTTCTGTATAAATGTCTAATTTTCAAAATATCTAATTTAAAAATGTCCATTAGTGAAAAATTAGCCGTTTAGTAGTGTTAGCAAAATATCAGCGGGAAGTTTATTTTTTAAATTCTTTTCTCGAATTGATTTTTCTTTTTATTTTTTTTTGTTTTCTTGTTTTAATAAATTTAAAGTTTTACATTCTAGTTGTTATCAACGAAAACTCTTTATTTCTTTTATTAATATGCAACAAGCTGCGCATAAAACAGTTCAAGACGAAGAAGGTCGACGTGCACAAACAGCTTTTGCCAAATTTTTGAGAAGGTTTTAATTAACTATTATTTTATTAACATTTTCTTTTCACAGTTATGAAGATAAAGATGGATTTAAATTATATATGGAACAAATTGATGAATTAAAAAATCCTGGGCGTAATACTTTATATGTGAAATTCTCGCATATTTCTGCCTATAGTGCTGTATTGGCTTCATCTATTGAATTACTATTTCATCAGTAAGTGGTTTTTATTCTGATTTTCAATGGTGGTTTTTATTCCTTTTATTTTAGACTCTACCCATTCCTTTGCAACGCAATTCGCGATTTAGTTATCGAAAGATGTGACAATGACGAAATAATTAAACATGGTCGACTGCAAAGAACTGAATTTTATCTTGGAATTTTGGACGTAAAAACAAAACATTCAATTCGTCATTTGACTGGAGACAAAGTTGGAAAATTAATTAGAATTTCTGGTCAGATAGTTCGAACACATCAAGTGCATCCAGAATTGTGTCTTGGAACTTTTGTTTGTGATGATTGTGGTGTTACTATTAGAAATGTTCATCAACAGTTTCAATATACACAGGTTTTCTAAAGTTTTGTTTTAGTTGGTTGTTTTGGTCTATTTTAATGTTGCTCTGTTTTAAAAGTATCGGGCATGTTAGGTGTTCTATGGGTGAAATAAAGCTAGATGGAGCCAAAAACAACGATATGGATTCTATCAGACTATGAAACTTATTTTAAGTGTATCCCTACTTTCACAAGCCAACTTTTTTTAAATTTTAGTAGTTTTGTTCTCATTTGCCTTATTTTTTATAGCCAATTAAATGCGAAAATCAACAATGTCAAAATCGCAGTCGTTTTATGTTAAACGTCTATGATTCGTTATTTGTTGACTTTCAACGTCTAAAAATTCAAGAAAATCAAGACGAATTACCTCTTGGCTCTGTGCCTAGAAATGTTGATGTAATTATTAGAGGTGAATCTGTTGAGACTGCCCAACCTGGTGATCACTGCGATTTTATTGGAACTCTTATTGTTATTCCTGATGTTGCTATGTTGGCTACTCCAGGTTTTTGGATGGTTTTTATTGGTTGGGCTTGACTGCTTTAAGGGATTTTTATGCAGAAAAATTGATAAACAATCTTGGATTTTCTGACATTTTTCACAATCTGCAACTTTTATCCGCAAATTGGTTATAAGCATTTTATTTTTCACTTGGGATCCTAACTTTTTCTACCAAATATTCAGAAATGTTGAGAAGCCCAAGATTCGAATTTCGTGACTTTCTTTTATTAACGACTTTCTCGTCTTTTATCTTCTCTTTTCAGGTGTTCGTACTCAAGTTAAAGCTCAAACTCGAACTAAAGATGCTGATAGGATTGGTCTTCGAGGTCTTAAATCTTTGGGCGTTCGCGACCTTACTTATAAAATTGCTTTTCTTGCTAGCAGTATTCAACCATCAAATCCAACGGTTTTTAAATTTTTATTTATATATTCATTTTGCCTTAAAATTATGGCTTGACAAAGTCCACAGGTCCTGTTCGCAACTCTAACAATTATTTTTGTTACTAATAGAGTCCATCTTTATCCAAAACTCGTCTTTTTGCGGACCTGTCATATTTGCAATAATTTTGCGGACAAAACTTGCGGACTTTTTTTATTGTTTTTATTAATCAAATTTTCCTTTTTTATGCTTTTATATTAAAAACATTTTATTTTCATAGTTTGGAGATATTGACTTTACTCATGAAGAAGTTACAGCAAACGAACTATGGGAATCCTTACCTTCAAATGATCAAGAAAAATTAAAAGCAATGACAGAAGATGTTCAAATTGTTGAAAATATGTGTAATAGTCTTTTCCCCAATATTTTTGGAAGTGAGCAAATTAAATTGGGAATACTTTTAATGTTATTTGGTGGTGTTGCTAAAAGAACTGCTGGAACAACTTTAAGAGGAGATATAAATATTTGTTTGGTTGGAGATCCTTCTTGTGGAAAAAGTCAATTTTTGAAGTAAGAAATTTAATTCTAATATTATTGAGATTAATTTTTTAACATCAGGACTGTCGAAAAATTCTCTCCGCGTGTTGTCTATACGAGTGGAAAAGCATCCAGTGCTGCTGGATTAACTGCTGCTGTTGTTAAAAGTGAAGATTCTTTTGATTTTGTTATAGAAGCGGGTGCCTTGATGTTGGCAGACAATGTTGGTTTTTTATTTTAAAAATTAAAAGGGATTTATTGAAAATTGCTATGGGATTTTGACTTTTTTTTACGGAAAAAATGCTAGTCGTGATTTAATAAGTAATCCCTCAACATTAATAAGGAATTTATATCGTGAAAAATTCCAATTTATTTTATTGTTGTTGTTGGTGTAGTTGGATGCGTATCGTTTACCAAAGGAAATAAGTTTGTAAGGTGTTGGGTTCGAATCCCATCAGTGGAAAATAATTTTATTTTTATGAAAAAATGTTAACAATAAATTTTTAACAATTTTTTAGGGTGTTTGTTGCATCGACGAATTCGATAAAATGGATCCAAAAGACCAAGTAGCTATTCACGAAGCTATGGAACAACAAACAATTTCAATAACTAAAGCTGGAGTAAAAGCTACTCTAAATGCAAGATGTTCAATTTTGGCTGCTGCAAATCCTATTGGTGGAAAATATGATCAATCTAAGCCTCTTCGTTATAATGTTATGTTGACAGCTCCAATAATTTCTCGTTTTGATCTTTTCTTTGTTTTGGTTGATACTAATGATAATTCTGTGAGTTGATTTTTTATTATTCGAGAGATTTTTTGTTACAAAGTGCAGAGCTTGGATTTTTATATTTATAAAATCTGGGCGCGGTTCGAAGCTCCTCTTCCCTATACTTACCGGTAAGACTGCATCCGTTTGAACTTCTTACAATAAGCATTGTTAATGGGTCGGCACTTTTAACGGTTTGCTCCCTGTTGAGATTGAACGCAAACAAAAAGCTTTGGGTATATAATTCAAGCGATGGAGGAAGACTAGAAAGATTTGAGGAAAAGAACCAGCCTCTGCTTGGCTAAATTGTTCTTTTAATTAATCTTGGGATTCCAATTAATTTAAATTTTAATTTATTTTAGTTAGTCGATTTCGAAATAGCAAAGAAAATTCTAGACAATCACCGTCGTGCATTTAATCGTCAACAAGCTAATACAGTTTATACAATGGAAGAGATTAGAAAATATATAATGTTTGCAAGATGTTTTAAACCCAGGGTTTTTTAAATTTATTTTAAAAATTATTTTTTTCTTTTTTTAAAGATTTCTGAAGCTGCAGAGCGTACATTAAAATCGGCTTATTTAAAATTTCGTTTAAACGATGATGGATCTAGAATTAAAGTGACAGGTTTGGATTTTTAAAATTCTAGGGAATTTTTCGTAAAAGAATTAATTTTTTAAGTTCGTCAATTGGAATCTTTAATTCGTCTTTCTGAAGCTTATGCTCGTTTAAAATGTGCTCCTGAGGTTATAGAAAATTTAAAAAAAATTTAAATTAATTTTTTTTTTGCGAATTAAGGTCCTCCCCGATCACGTTACTAAAGCAACCAAATTACTTTCAGAAACTATTGTTCGAATGGGAAGTAAACAAATAAGTTTGGAAGAGGAGGATGATGTGAGTTTTGTTTTTAAATTATTAGAATTTTAAAAAATTGGCAAATCTTTTTTTATTATTTTCAAAAAAGTCTTCCTTAAGACCAACACAACACATTAATATTTTCAGAAAAATATTTTTCCATTATTTTATGTTTATTTTCTTTTTGAAGGAAAGGGTTTGTGGTTTGCTTTAAAAATAGCTTTTATTTTTGTCTGTCACTTCCTAATTTTTGCCTGTCCTTGGTTAATGTCCCATTGGACTCTTTGATTGTTGGTGGGCTCATTATTTTTGCTTTTTTTCGTTTTTAGAATTTTAAATATTTTTTCTTAAATTCTTTTATTTTTCTACAATTATTTTTTGCATTTCTAAATTTGCTGACCGACATTTGCGGATTTTTAATTTTCTCTAATTATTTTTTAATTAATTTAAAGGATGAATTTATGCCTTTATCTTCCCATCATCCATTAAATGATTTAACAAATAATTCTCAACCTTCATATGGCCAAGAATTAATAGAAGAAACGCACAATGAATTACAAAAAATGGATATAGATCCAATACATTTAACAATGTCAGATGTTGAATTTGGAAGAATTACTGAAATGATTGTTGTTCATATGAGGGCAGAAGAGGCAATACATGGAGAGGAGGAGGATTGGAAAGGTGTTAAGCAATCTCAACTTGTTGAATGGTGGGGAATTTATTTTTTGAAATTTATTAAAAAAATTTTGAGAATATTTTCATTATTTTTAGAATTATTTTAGAATTTTTCAGAATTATTCTAAAATTCGAAAAATTTTGTTTATCAAAAGTTAAATAATTTTTAGGGTATTTATTAGTATATTTTAATATCAGAATATTTTTTTTATTTATATTTTTGTATTTTACGTTTTTTAATTTGTATTTAACAAAATTATTTTTTAAATATTCTGATTTCAGTAATATATATTTTTGTATTTTTATTTTATTTCAGAATTTATTTATCTTTTTGTATTTTCAGAATTTTATTTTTTGTATTTTATTTTTGTATTTTTTATATTCTTTGTACTTTATTTAATTTCAGAATTTACTTTTGTATTTTTATTTTTTATTTTTTTTTGTACTCTTATTTAATTTAAAAATTTACTTTTGTATTTTCTATTTTCAGAATTTTATTTTTCTTGAATTTTCCGTTTTGTACTTTTATTTTTGTATTTTTTGTATTTTTATTTCAGAATATTATTTTTGTATATTTTCAGGTATTTAGAAATGATGGAACCAAATATACAAACAGAAGAAGATTATAAATTACAAAAAACAAAAATTGAGCGTATAATACCAAAATTAATTAGAAATAAAGTAATTATTCGAATGGATGATGGAGATGATAATGATGTTAATACTGAAAATGCTATTCTTTTGGTACATCCTAGCCATGTGAGTGATGATTAAAAGTGAAGAGATTTTTGAAGAAAAATGAGGGAAAATATAAATTAATATTTTTTGGTATTCATCCTACGAATTTTTACAAGGTTTTTTTTTGAGTTTTTAATTTTTTTTAAATAATACCAATTTTTATTTAAAAAATATTTTTTTTTTAATATTTTAAAAATATATTTTAAAAAAATTTTTTAAAATATTTAAAAAAATAATATTTTATAAAATAATTTTAATAAAATAATTTTATAAAATATTATTTTTTTAAATATTTTAAAAAATTTTTTTAATAATATTTAAAAATTAATTAAATAAATAAGCAAGGAAACAAACTGTTCAACAATTTTTTGGAATATTTTATAAAATTTCTAAATTATTTTTTTAATATATTTTGGGCCTTTTCACCGTATTTTTGAATTATTATTTAAAGAGTATTTTTAAAAATTAAAAAAATTTTTTTTTAAATTTTTAAAGAAAATTCTGGGCTGACGTTTAATCCAAAATTTTTAAATATTAATTTATATTATTTTTTGAATTTTTAATTTTTTAAATTTATTTTTTATTTTTCTTTTATTTTTTGTGTAATATATTGATTATTAAACAATAAATATTTGAAACAAATTTTTAAATTTTATTTTTATTTAATATTTATGATCGTTTAGCGATGCAAATATATCTTTTTAATTTTTTATTTTGTTTAATTTTTATTTCATTTGACCTTATTTTTAATATTTATTTTTAATTATTTAAATCCTCTCAATTTATTTTTGTCTCTTAAAAACCTCTTCAAATTGTCCACCTGGTCATCATTATTTATTTTTATTATTTTTATGGCCCTTTACCTTTTTTTTAATAAAACCAAGCATTTTTGGGGACTACAAATCGATAAATATATTTTTTTATTTTTTAGAGGTGGCCCCTTATTATTATTTACTCTTTTTTTATTGAAAGCACACTTTCTTTCCTCTTCTCTTTCTTTTCCCCTTGAAAATTAGCGTTGAGGGGTAACATTTTTATGTTTTTTATTTATTGTTTTTTGCATTTATTATTTTTTTTTTATTTTCTTTTATTTTCTCTTTTAAGAAAAGAGTGTAATTAAATTTAGAATGACCACTTAAACCTTCTTACCTGTAGGTAAGAAAAATTGAAAAAAAATTTTTTTTGGAAGCAATGTGTTCAAAAAATTTATTAATTTTATGGAAAGATGTTTAGCTCTCTCCCACACATGATTTATAAAAATATTAAACAACTGGTTAAAACAAAATTATTTATTAACTGGAAATGTTTTAAAAAAAAGATTATTAAGAGAAAAAGAGAAAATAAATAAAAGTTGAAAAACGACACTTGCGGACATGACATTTGCGGACATTACCAAAGTTTATTGAAATTGGAACAAACGGCCAGTGGGTTTATTCAGTACCTTGGCCTAAGCGTATATTACTATTTTGTTATTATTTTAGACTTTTAATCTTCAAATTTAATTTTAAATAAAGAAAGTTTAGAGGATGTCCGCAAATGTCTGTTCGCAAATGTCGCTTTGATCATAAAACAAAAATACGTGGTTTTTCGTTAATGTGGGAGAGAGAAAGAGAGAGAATATATTTATTTTTAATTCTTTTTTTTTCAACTTTTATTTTTAAAGCAAAAAGCGATCCGGCGCATCCGTAACACTACCCCAGTTTTTACTTTTTTTATTTTCCTATTAATCGATTATTTTAAGCAAACATTCACTGATTTTTCCCCTATGCGCAAAAGTACGGGAAAATAAAGAAAAAATAAAATGTTGAAAAAATAACAACAGAAAAATAAAGTACTTTTCCGGTAAAAACGTCTTCATTACTCACATTTCTTTTATTTTCCCTCATTTATTTATTTTATTTTTCTGATAGAAAACTGATCCTTATTTTCTTTAGTTAATTTCCTTCCAAGATTTTCATAATTATTATTTTCTGTATATTCTAAATATTTTTAATTTTTACAAAATTGCCTTTTGGTATAGTGGTTAACACACCCGACTTGCACTTTCCGGAACACTCAGGTTCGATGCCTGGCCGGTTTATTGTATTCCTTTACAAAGGTGGCATGAAAAAAAATTAATTTCAGAGTTTTTAGATTATACCAAAATATTTCAAAATTTTTTTTCAGACGCTTATTCACCAGCTTTACCCCTTCATTTATTTGTTCTCTCCCTTGATCTTTTGAGTCTATCACTGTCGCAATATCATTTTATCACAATCAATCTTAGTTAAATTATTTTTTAGTTCCAATAGAATTAAACATCCGTTGCTCTCCTCTTCTGCTGGTTCAAAAACCGGATAATCCTTTTTACACGCATTTGGCTCTCTCTTTCATCTTCCGCCATCAAATGAAAATCAATTATACAAAAAAGACACTTGTACACACAACTGGCTGTTCCCTTAAAACTATTAAAACTCTTCTTCCCTTTCTGCGATTTGCGCCGATTAGTCGGTCGGTGCGCTGCTTGCCCTCGTTCTCCTTTTTTTTCCTCCCCTTTCCTCTTATTTTTTCTTATTTTCTCCTTATTTGAGTGACGACTGGAATGACTACTCCGAATTAGTAAAAGTGAAGAATTTCTTCCCCTTCTCTTTTTTATTCAAATAACAACAACTAAAAATATGTTGGCCAACAATAACTAAACAACAACAATAAAAGTCACCACTATTTTGCAATATATTGCTCTTAAAAGGTATTACACTAAAAAATGTTGAAGGGGAAGCGGTGCGCGATTTTTCATGATTTCTTTTATTAATTTTTCTAGACCTCCCTGGTGGGGGGAATTTTCAAACTAAAATTTTCATGATTTTTCAGAAAAATTTATTGTCATAATTTCGAAATGTCGAATTTCAAAATGTCACCAATTTCAGAATGTCAATTTTTCGAAACGCCAAAATTTTTCATAATATTAATTTTCAAAGTGTCAACTTTTCAAAATACCAAATTTTTTTCAAATTGCCTTTTCTTAATTTTACATAAATTGCGCGCATCCCTAAAAATAACTAAAACTTCTTAAGGTCATTAAGCCATTCAATTATATAAATTACCCCATTCCTCGCTGGATCCCCAAAGTCTATCGAATAAATGACCTTGGATTTTGTAGAGAACGCCGCATATACTGCTCCTACAAATGCAATTAATAGCCGGGCCCATAAAAATAAAAATTCTTTTACTTTCTGCATATACTTTAGCCTTCTTTAAGAAATCATTCTTACTTTTCTTTCTTTTTTCCTTTAATAAATTTTAAAAAAATTTTTTATTCTTTCAACTTTTTTATTACTTTGTTTTCCAACCTTTTTTTTTAAACTTTAATTTTCAAACTTTCGCCAATAGGTTAAAAATCAGCCATTTCGTCAAAGGTGATTTATTCTTCCAACAACGAAATGGCTAATTTTCACTTTGTGACGAAATGGCTAATTTTCACTTAGTGACGAAATGGCTAATTTTTCACTTATTGGCGAAATGGCTAATTTTTTTCAACTTTTTCAGTTAACAACTCTTTTCAAATGTCTTCCACCAAACTCGAAAAAGTTATTGGATGCACAGCATGTTCACGCTCACTTGCAGTAAACCCAAAATCTGGTTTGATATGTTATCCTGCTGGTTCAGCCATTGTAATAGTCAATCCACACACTCAATCAAAAATTAATCTTTTGTCGCCTGGGAAGTGCCATTTGACTTGTACTGCTTGGTAAACTTTAAAATCTTTTTTAAATAAATCTTTTAGCTGACAAAATGTCTTTATTAAAATGTCAACAATCGAAAAATTACTTTTTCTGGTAAATTTTCTGATCTTTTCGTTTATGGGCGTTTTGTCGCTTGGACGTTTTGTCAATTGACCCTTTTTAAATTGGACATTTTGATAAAATTAAAAAAAATTTATCCAGGTCACCATGTGGACAATACATCGCCACCGGAGAGGTTTCTAATTTCTTTTTGATTTTGATTTTCTGTTTTTCTTTAGTTTGGCACAGATCCAAAAGTTAGAATTTGGACACTAAAAAATTGCAAAGTTGAACCTGAGGTTAATTTACTGCCTTTTGTTTTGCTATTAAAAATTTGAGTTTTTTTCAGTGTGAGCTAATTTGGCATAAACTTGGAATAAGCTGTGTGGTGGGTTTTTATATTTCTTTTATTTTTTTTTATTTTTAAGGGTTTTTCGCCTGATTCTGATTTACTCATTTCTATTGGAAATAATGTAAAAATTAATTAGATTTTTAAAATAAAAATTTTTAAAAATAGCATGACAAACAAATAATAATTTGGGAATGGAAAACAAAAAGAAAATTGGCTGAAAGCCGTTTAACATGTCAAGTGAATGCTATGGCGCAATCTGCTTCTGGAAAGATGTTTGTTACTGTAGGTTTTGTATTTTTTAATTTTTATTAATTTTTTTATTAAAAGTTTTCCGGAAAATATATTTTTTTTTTAAATTTAATTTCCTTTACGGAAGATTCAATTTTTGCTTATTTATTTTCCGGAAAACACATTTTCTTTTAAATCAATTTCTGTTTTATTTTATTTTTCCGGAAAATACAGTTATGAAAATATTATTTCTTTTTAATAAACCTTTCCGGAAAACACATTTCTTTTAAATTTATTTCTTTTCCGGAACATACATTTCTGAATGTATTTTCTAATAAATTGTTAAAAATGAGTTTGCTCTAAAATCATAGTACTTTAATTATTTTTTTCTTAATAAAATTCTAGGTTGGCGTTAGACACGTTAAATTTTGGTATCTTGAGCGAAATGGTGACAACAACAATTCTATCTTGCTTCAGGTTAAATTAAAAAAAATATTTTTTTAATTTTAAAATAAAATTTAGGGTCGTTCAGCAATACTTTCTGAACAGAGGAACAACACGTGATTTTAATTTTTTTTTTATTTTAAAATTATTTTTTCAGCTTCATTGCTTGTTGCTGTTTACCACCCCAAAGAACTTTTGTTTTGACACTAACCAGGCTTCTAATTGAATTTGTTGATAAAAGACTCGTCAATTTATATCAAATGGGTGATGAAGTGCCTTTAGCTTTAACAACTACTTCAAATCTTATTTTCATTGGATTTTGGAATGGAACGATTAGAGTGATTGATTCAACAAATATGGAACCTGTAATGGAATTACCAAAGCCTTTACCTCTGCAAAAGTATTCGGCAGAATGTGACGGGACAACAAACAGGTCTACGCCAGATGAAGAGCTTAAGTGGGTAAATATTGTAAAATTAAGTGTTTTTGTTATGTTTTCTGGGCTTTATAATGGTTAATTAGTTATCATGGGTTTTATTATGTTTTTGAAACTTTATACTAATAAGGTAATGAATCCAGTAGCCACAGATCTCGAACACAAAAAATTTTTATGGAACCCAAAGGGAAATTAAAAATCCGGAAATCAAATAACACACCTTTATGGGACGCATACATTCTCACAGGGCGCGTATATTTTTTCTGTTTAATTCTTAACTTTTTTGAACCTAAACATACACAAATTTACCTTTATGTCACCAAAGCATGTACTTTTAATTTTATATTTTTATTTCAACAGATATCCAGATGTACATTCTCTAGTATTCCATAAAGCTTCGGGTGTTTTAAGTGCATTATATAGGTTTGGATTAGTATTATAATATTATTTTCTTTTTGTTTTCAATTAATAAAATTAAAGATTTAAAAATATTTTTTTTCTAGCGACCGCTCCCTTTACCATTGGCAATTGCAAGCATCTTCCACCTCATCTTTAGCTGGCGGGGAAGAAGGACAACAACAAGAGTCACCAATTCAACAAGTGGTTAAACTAAGGTTTTTTATTTTGTTTTTAGGAAGGAAAGTAGTTTTGAGGGAATATTAATTTAAAAAAATTATTTTTTGAAGAAAATTTTTTAGACACATTTCTGGTACCTGAAAATTTTTTTAACTTCTATCGTTCTTTTTCCTCATTTTTTTCTCTCTAGTTCTCAACATTTCCACGTTGGTCCAATTTTTGATTTGGAAACTTGTGATTCTCCATTGGACGGTGCAAACGATTTTTTCCTCACAGCGGGAGCTGATGAAACTGTTCGTTTTTGGTCTTTGTCTTCTTCACAACAAATTAATTCAGCACTCAATTCTTCAAATTCTTCACTATCACCTGAATTAAAAAAAGTTCTCTTTTTAAGTTCAGAAAGTGGATTATTAACAGAACAACTTGATA
This sequence comes from Meloidogyne hapla, assembly GCA_000172435.1. NCBI lineage: Eukaryota > Metazoa > Nematoda > Chromadorea > Rhabditida > Meloidogynidae > Meloidogyne > Meloidogyne hapla. The sequence continues at coordinate 170,046 of ABLG01000124.1, read as the reverse complement.
GTAAGAATTTTTCAATTTTGAAAGTTTTTTTTTAATTTTTTAGAAAATTTTGGTGGTCTTCTTTCTGACTCGTTAGAATCAACAACTGGTGTGCGCTGTCTTCGTCTTTCTCCGAATGGTGAACATTTGGCTTGTGGACGGAAAAATGGGAATATTTGGTTTCTTTTATTTTTTTAAAAAATTTTTCTAAAATTTTTTCTAAAATTTCAAAAAAATTTCATTATCAATTTTTCAGTATTTTCGATCTTCGAACGCCCAATTGGCCTATACTTGTTGAATTTGAAGCTCACGAAGGAGAAGTTCTTTGTCTAGATTATAGCAACTTCAACAACAACTCTTTGACTTCTTCAAAAGAAAGTTCTGAACCTCAATTTGGTCTTCTCCTTGGTTCGGCTAGTAGAGATCGTCTTATTCACATTTTTGATGTTGAACGAAATTATGCTCATTTATTAACTTTGGATGAACATAGAGGACCTGTGACTACTTTGAAATTTATTAGACCATTGGTTAGTTGAAAATTTTAAAATTAAATTCTTGCGGACAATTTTTGCGGACTTTTTTAATTTTTTCAAAAATCCGCAAAAATTGTCCGCAAGAACTTCTTTTTTCTAAATTTTCAAAAAAATATTTTCAGGATTCTCCTCTTTTGCTAGTTAGTTTTGGTGGAGATCAATTATTAATTAGCCGAGAAATATTTACCGACACATCAACAAATCGTCTCTCAACAAATATATTAGTCCAAATAGATAAATGGCCAAATGAAAAAACTCCAAATTATTTGGCAATAATTGAAAACAAAAATATTTTAATTGGATGTCAAAATAGGTCATTGTGTGAAATTGACCCTAAAAATGGCCATTTGCTTCGTACCTTGGACGAAGAAAAAATTTTTGGGAAAAAACAAGAAGAGGAGCAACATCAAGGAGGAATTCGAATTACAAAGGTTTTTTTTTTTAAATTTTTTTATAAAAAATATTCTTTTTTTTTTTTTTAAAGATATGTGTAGACCCTTCTGGTACGTTAGCAGCAATCCTTTGTTCTGACAGAAGTGTGCACCTTTTTGATTTAAAAGAAGAAAAAGAGTGTGGAGGAGTTGAAAGCAGCTGTGGCGGTAAGCTATTTTTTTAAACTTTTTTTTAAATGTTTTGTATTTTGTGTTTTGATTAGAAAATATGGGGAAAAATTACATAGTTGTGTTTTTGTTAGATGAAAAAATACAGAAAAATGTGTTTTTCAGAATAAATCATTTTCCGGAATTTAATTTATGGAAAAACACATTTTCCTTTAATTTAAATATATATTTCCGGAATTCTCTTTCCGGAAAAATGTATTTTTAACTTTGATTTCAGAATAAATAAAATTACTAAATATTTTTCCGGAAAAATACATTTCTTCTAATTTCTTCTATTTATATTTTTAAAAGATGTTTGTTTGTATTTTCCGGAAAAATACTTTTTAGAAAAGTAACCTTTTTTAAATAATTAAAAGCAAAAAAATAATTCCTTAAAAACAGAAAAAACACATTTAATAATTCTAAAATACATTTTTTATAAAATACATTTTCTTTATTTATTCTGATACGCAACTGAACATACAAAAACACGAAAACATACATTATTTCTTCTTTTTTCCTTTTAACTTATTTTCCTTAATGTATGTTTTGTGTATGTTTTGTTGTTGGTCATTTCCTTTTAATTTTTGTGCATTTATATTTATTTTTGTACATTTATTTTTACATTATTTATTTATATACAGTGATTGGCCTTCCATCAGACTGTGTCACTGGACTTGCCTTTTTGCCTGACTGCAGGTGCACAAACATTTTTTGTTTTTATAAAAAATAATTTTTTTTAAATTTTTAGACGTCTGTTGCTTGTTACATATTCGTTAGTTTTTTATATTTTAGTTTTTTTTGATTTTAAAAATTTTTAGTGGCTGTATTGCTGTTTGGCGTTTACCTTCAACACTTCAAAGACGTATTCCTCCCAAAATATCTTTGCTTTCTGAACAAACGTTAGTTTTATATTTTTTGTTACTTTTAATGAACCCAAAGATTATTTTAATTTATATTCTTGACTTACAAAATTTTTTAAAAATTTTTCGAAAAATTCTCGTAACTCAATTTTCCGGTCATTTTTATTCAAAAATCTTTAAAATACTTTAATTTTTATTTTTACACATTTTATTCTATGCTTATCGGTTTGATCACATTCTAAGGAAGAAAAATAAAATAAGAAAAGAGTAGGAAAGACATTGAAACGGGTGGATGGTGTTGGAAGGGATCGTTGCCCCAAATCGCCTCGTTGTTTAAAGGGCAGAGCGCGTCCAGCTGCATTTCTTACTCCAAAAATATTTTATTTTTTTTTTCGTTTGCTACAAAACTTTTCTTTCTAATTCAAAATTATCCCCTTCTCAATAACAAAAATGCGCGTCTTTTCGCTATATAATCGTTTATATATTAACCGATCATTTATTTTATGTATATCCCCACACAGAACAAATTATTTATTTTATTTATTTTTATTCATTGGCATTGTTAATTTACATTCATTTTGCACTTTTTCATATTTTCAAATATTTCCTTTAAATTCCCCTCATTTGTTTCCTCCACCCATTGGAAGAATTCTTTTATTCCCTCTCACACGTCTTATCTTCCATTTTTAATCTTCTTCCCTTTTCGTCTTCAAATTCTTCCTTTTTTCTTCACGAAATTCCCCTTTTCTTATTTTTCAACTTCCTTCGTCCTCCCTCTATGGACTCTTCCAAACCCTTCTCTTCATCTTACTTAATTTTATCTTTTTTCAATTTACAGAAGTGGTGCCAGCCCAGAAAGTCCCAGTATAATAACCACAACAGACGATATTCTATCTGATCAATTTTCAAATTTGGCCAACTTTATTGAACATCCACCAGCTATTTTCTCTCTAAGTTCTGTCTCTTCAAACATTGCCAAAAGACCTTCAACGCTGCAAGAGGCTGATGACGAATTGGACAGTGGAATTGGTGGAGGAGAAGGTGGAGGAAGTGGTGCTGCCTCAGCAGATCGAGGACAACAGAAAAAACAACAACAAAGGTGGGGAATATTTTTTAAATAATGAATAATAATAATATGTGCGCTGGTAATAAAAGAGTTTAATAAACGCAAAAGAAATGTAAAATACATTAATAATGTGTTTTGTATTTTTCTGAAACTTTAGAGTTTAATTTTTATTGTGTATTTTCCGGAACTGTTTTCAAATTTAATTTATTTACTTTAACTTGTGTATTTTCCTGAAACGTTTTGAATTTTATTTATTTACTTTTTGTGTATTTTCTGGAAGCGTTTCAAATTTTATTTTTGTGTTTTCCGGAAAAGTTAAATCAGAATAAGTTTATTTACTTTAATTTGTTTATTTTCCGGAAATGTTTTTAAATTTTATGTGTTTTCCGGAAAATTAAGTCATAATAAATCAAAAATACAAAATCCATGAGTCTTGGAATTTATTGTGTGTTTTTTTTTATTTTTTTTGGCGCACATCTTTATAAGTCGGTGATGTGTAAAAAGAAAAATGTTAAAAAAAAGCCATTGATGCATAACAAAAGTTGAATAAAGGGAATATTTGTTTTTTATGTCTGATTCATTCTGACCAAATTTTTTCTGATCATGAAAAAAATATTTTTTTAATTAAAAATAAGGTTTAAAAATTATTTTTTTTCGAAACTAAAATTAAAATTTTTGGTAAAAAAACAATTTTAGAGACCTTGAACTTTTTATATAATTTTTGTGTCTATGTACTTACCGTATTTCCTCTAATTGATCGGCCCCCTCCAGTTGAACGGCCCCCTCTAATAGAGCGGCCCTTTGGGATGGCATTGTAAAATAAAGCGGCCCCCTCCATTTGATCGGCCCCCTCTAATAGAGCGGCCCCTCTTTTTTATAGCCATAATTAAGGCTGTCAAAAATATTGACGAAAAATCGCAAAATATGGATGAAAATATGGAAAAAGTGGCAAAATATGGAAAAATATGAAACTAGGAAATGAAAACCCATCCTAAAAGCTTCAAACCAAGCTAAAACATGTTTTTTGATCGTTTTATGGCTTCCCTAGTTCAGGAAAAAAATATGGATTTCCATATATTTACATGTAACTCAGAAATTGACGTTATAAATGTTAGTAATTCTGATGAGGAAGAGTGACCAATTAAAACAATTTTAATTGAAACATAGAGCGGCCCCCTCCAATAGAGCGGCCCTTTGAGAGTTGATTGAAAAATAGAGCGGCCGGCCGCTCAATTAGAGGAAATACGGTATTTAAAAAATCTATAAAGATCGCTTCTATTTTCCCCTTCCCTTTATTTTCTTTTTAGCCTTTCGGCTGGCCAATCGATTTTTCTATCACATTTATTTATATAACGCTTAAGAACGAACGTCGATGGTAAAAAAAAGATATGCGGTTAAAAAGACTGGTATTAAAATATATTTACCGAAACCACAAATTTTTTTTAAATTTTTTTTCGGCTGTCACTACCACCATTGCGCTTAATATGCCTTCCTTTATTTTCCTTCCTCTTTTGATCATATGAAATCCAAAATACATTTTTTTTCATTGAAACTTGTTTAAAGATTTCCGGAAAATGCATAATAGAAAATACATTTTTTAGAGTTTGTGCTTTTTTTAATTTTTAGAATTTGTGTTTTTCCGGATTCCTTTAAGAATTTATTTTAAAATGTATTTTTCCGGAAACTTTCAGAATTTATTTTCTAAATTTGTATTTTCCGGATCTTTTAGTATTTATTTTAAAATGTATTTTTTGTTATCCTTTAGAATTAAATTTTGTATTTTTTCCGGAAACCTTTTAGAATTTATTTTTATATTTTGTATTTTCCGGAACTTTATTTTCTTTAATTTTTAATCTTCTAATATTTATTTTGCTTATTTTCAGTTTTGAAATTAAACGATTGAACCCATTGGACGCGTCCATTTTATTTTCTAAACAAGAGGAGGAGCAAAGTGAAATTGGAGGAGAAGGTGAGATAATTTTTATTTAAATTCCTCAACTATTAAAAACAAAAATAAATTAAAGAATTTATACAAACAATTTTACAGTTATCAATTCAATGATTTCGTCGCATTCCCCTATGACTCGGCCGCAACGCTCAAATGTCTCTAATCCGCATAATAGTATTGGTGCTCCACAACAAAACAAACAACACTTTTTCCAGCATAATCAACCAATACAGGTTAAATTAGACAACTTAATATAATTTATTATTTCAATTTTCACTGTTTCCGGAAAATACATTTTTGTTGAAAATTAATTTTGAAAAATACACTTAAAAATACACTTATTAAAATACATTTTCAGAAATAATTAATTTCTTCCGGAAAACTTCCCGTAAAAAAATTAATTCTTAAAGTTTCCGGAAAATACAGAAATTAATTTTTGTATTTTTACAGTTATCAATTCAAAAATACTTATATTTTTCCGTAAAATACAAATCAGAAAATAGCTTCCAGAAAACACGTTATTGTAGATAAATTTGTTATTTTACCGGGAAACATTAAAAATTAACTTTTTTTCTTTTTCCAGCATACTCCACCTCAACAACAACATTTTTCTCATTTCCCCCTTTTATATACTCATCCTGGCCAACAGCAACATTTATTAAATGTTCATCAACCACTACAACAGCAACAACCAAAAAATAGTCGTTCAATGTCTAATTTACATTCTACAAATATTAATAATGGAGGACAACAACAACAAAATAGAGAAAGACGTAAATGGAATGTTGGGGCAAATACACAACAACAACATCAGCAAAATCAACAAGCATTACATCCAGCACAAATGTTTTTACAAAATCAGAATGGAGGAGGTTTATCTTTTTATTTTTGTAGTTTTTTAATGATAATATTTTTTAATATTTTTTAATTATTTTTTAATGCTAATAGGTTAATTAAAAAAATTTCCCTTTATTTTCTATAAGTGGGAGGGGGCTTGAAAAAAATTCTGGTTAAATTTTTTCTTAATTAAAAAAAGAGAAAAAAAGTCAAATATTAACTTACGTTTCCTCTCCTATTATAAAAATAATATTTATTATCTCCCCTAAATTTTTAACCTCCTTCAATCTTTGTGTTTTTTTCTCTCCCGAAAGAAAGGACACATATCACAAAACATTTTATTTAATTTATTAGTGAACAATTAAATTTCACCTATTAAATGTTTATTTTTCCCATTTCCTTAATTTTTATTTTTTTCAGTCTCATCTTCACCATCTCCTTCAATGTATCTTCCTGTTAGACCTATCCAACAACAACAGCTTTTAACTAAAGATATTATAAATTCAAATTATTTATCTGTTAATGAAGGTAATCAACAACAACAGCAACGCTTTGGTATTGGTAATTCTATTTCATTAAATGCTATACGTTCTGGAATGATTGAAAAGGTTTGTTTCTATTTTTTTAATTTTTTGGGGGTTTTCAAAGTAATTCTTTAGTTAATTATAATTTGTTTTATATTTATTTATTTCCTTTGATTACTTAATAAGTTTTAAAGATATTTCTTATATGTTCGTTTGTGGTATAGTGGTTAACGTTGCAGACTACACAATTAGTTGAAGGTTCGAATCCTTCTGGTGCATAATGTTTTCCTTTTGTCTTTTTCGTCATTATTCTTTCAATAATTCTTTTTTTTTTTTGGAAACTTTTTTCATTTTTTTGTTAATACGTTTGTATTGGAATCTTGTCTTTTAAATAATCCCAACAATTTTGCTTCAAACATTTATTTTTTAAATATATTTATTTTTAAATTTATTTTAAGCAACAACCACAACAAGATTATGGCAATCGAAATTCTTTATCTCGACGTTTTCTTCAAACAAATATAGAAAATGAAGACAAAAAAGATTGTGTTTGGAGACCTAATCAAAATACAAAAACATCAATGCTTGTAAAAAAGAGACGTTCCTCAAATCTTTTTAATACATCTAAAGGAGGAGATGAAGGGGCTGCAGCATTACCTCCACAAACAACATCTTTTGCAGGTTAATTTTTTTTTCTACTTAAAAATTTATTTTATAGCACCACAACAACAACAATCATCATTATTATTAGCAAATAGTAATAGTCCTTGTAGTAGTAGCCAAGCAAGTACTCCAAGTGGTGTTAATGATTTTCGACATTCTCCTGATGGAATGACAACAAATAATATTAGTTCTGGTGTTGATCAAAAATTTGGTTCTGGTGGAGGAGGAGGAGCTCGACTTGCACTTAATAGAATTAAACAAAGAAGAATGGCTGCAGCAGCTGCTAATAATAATAATAATTCGGATTTACCTCCTACAATAGGTTTTCTTTATTTTTTTTAAATTAAAAAAATTCTTTTTTTAATTTTCTAGGTCGTCAAACACCACCAGCCCCTCCTCCACGTTCACGTTCCCAATCCCCTTCTCAATTGGCTATGGCTTTGTTGGCTTCTGAAGCAGCGGCTCTAGCTACAGCAAGGCCACAATCTCCATCTGTTCGTTCGGTTTGAAATTTTAAAAAAATTTCTGAAAAATCAGAACTTCTGAAAATGTTCTGATTTTCATAGGTACTTTCGGGTAGTTCTCCTTCAACAACTTCTCGTTATCAATTGCGCCTTTCAACAGTTGGTAGTGGTGTTGGTTCTTCTTCCTCATCTCGATTACGACAAGCTAGACAACGACTTAAAAAATCACAAGAAAATTTGGCTTCATTGCAAACAGAAATTAATTTAAATAATGATGAGGAGGAGGAACCTTTGTCAAGGTCTAGATCTATTGGAAATTTATGGATGACACCAACAGCTAGAAGACGAACTTCTTTACATTCTACTGATGATAGGTTTGTGAGAGGAATTTTTTAATTAAAGGAAAAATAATTTTAATGGCTGTACTCCTTGGGGTGGTTACGTTTCTTTAACTTAAATTAATTAATTAAATGGTCTCCTAAAATCGTGAAAATTTGTGGAGATATTCCCCAGAGTGTAGACTATCTCTATTAAAAATTTTAGAATTTTTGGTTAATTTTTTGAAAAGTTATTGACAAAAACGCAAAAAATATCGTCATTTTTCCAACATGTTCTTATATTTTCGACCAGAACTCCTGAAATATATTATCAAAAATTCTGAAATTTTTAGAGGATAAATTTGACACTGTTGAGGATTTCTAGATTAAATTTCATAATTGTTGGTCAAGTAAACCTCAAGTTATATTCAAAAAATTAACATTTTTCTGCAAAATTCTGACTTTTTCGACCAGAACTTCTGAAATATTTAACCAAAAATTTTAAAATTTTGGGAAAACATAGTTAACACTATTGACGATATCTGTACAAAATTTTATGATTTTAGGTTCATTTTTGATTATTTTATAAGCGAGTGTTTTCGCTAGGTCCACGTCCACGATTTAAAAATTTTCCCTCAATTTATTTTTTATTTTTATTTTAAATAAAATGTAAATTTTTATAATCCTTTTATTATTCAAAATATTTTTGTTTAAAATTTATTTTTAAATATTTTAGAACACAACAAAATCAACGAGAAATAGCCAAATCTACAACAGACTTATTAAATGGACAAAACAAGCCTTTGGGAAGAATGTCATCAAAAGAAGACGATAAAAGAGGATCAAAATTAGGAAGATTAGCAGAATCTAGACAACGATTGGCACAATCAATTAAAGATATTAGAAGAATAAGGTTTTTTTTTAATTATTATTATTTTTTAATTTTTGCGGATTTTTTAAGAAGTCAGCAATTTCTGTCCGCAAATTTTTTTAAAAAGAAAATTTTTGAATTTTCCCTACTTAGAAAAAAGAATTTTATTTTAGCTTTTTTAATTTAATAATTATATTTGTTTTTCTTGAAAATAACCCTTTAAAAATAAATTTAAAAAAGTTGCGGATAAAACTTGCGGATTTTTTTTAAAAAAAAGGAATTTTATTTTTTTTTCTTTTTAAAATTCAATTATCTGTATTTTAGTGAACCAGATATTCAACCGTTGTCTAAAGAAAATGCTCAAATGGCAGAAACTCCTTCATCAATATTTAGGGGGGGTCCTAGACGTGGAGTACAGAAAAAGGTTTTTAAAAAAATATTTTTAAATTGCATTTCGGGCAAAACTTTTTTGGGTCAATTTTCATTTGGGCCAATTGTTTTTTTTTGATTCAAAAAATATTTTCAGTTAGACAAACAATTACTACAACAAACACCACCAATTAGTGCCCGTTCTTTTCAACATTACAATCCTGGTGATTGGTCAACGGAATCCTCTACATCATCTACTAATATTAAAACAAATTTGTTTCAAACGGGAATAAGGTTTTTATTTTAAAAGAAAATTATTTAAAAAAATATTTTTTTGCGGACTTTTCAAAAATCCGCAAATTTTGTCCGCAATTTTCTAAGAATTTATTTTTGACATCAAAATTTTTTAATAAAATTTTTAAAAATAATTTTTAATTTTTCTAGAAGTGCTACTTCATTAACTCCAACAACTCCAATAACAACAACAAATAATAATTCTTCTGCCCATTCTCCTCGAAGCAATTATTTGGCACAAAAACTTGCTAGCCGGTGGGTTAATTAATTAATTTAATTTTTTATTTTTCTCTTTATTAAATTTTAATTTTCTAGAAGTGGTTCTGGTGCTGATTCATCAACAACAACACCATTAACGACAAGTCGTTCTTTCACTTCAGAATTTAATCAAATATCTAATAATCTTGCTTCCTTTCATTTTACTTCTACAGGCTCAAAAAGTTGGTTTTAAAATATTCTTTAGATTATTTTAAATTAAAAAGGAATGGCATTGCATGCACAAGAATGTATAAAAGAAATGCAACAAGCTAGTGACAAACTTCTTGGAACGCGGCAATTGGTAGTTTTAAATTTTAAATAAATTCTGATTTTTCAGAATTTATTTCAGAATTTTATCCCCTTACTTTTCAGATACAATTTGATCCAACAATCGATTCTGAGGTGATTTTCTCATTTAAATATTCACTAACTTTGGCGTTATGTTAATATTAATAAATAAATGACATTTTATCCCAGGGGCAATTTGAGTCTGAAATTTTTATTTTAATTAAATTTTTAATTAATTAATTTTTCAAGGAAAAGCTCCAATTACTTTTCAATGTAAACAAAGCTGTCGCTGCATTTTCGAGAAGATTGACACTTGAAGACGAAATTGGAGGACAACAACAACATTTAATGAAAGAAGACCAACAAGGAAGATTTGCAAATTCTCGAGAATCGACAAAATAATTTAATTTGTGCCTTGTGATTTTATTTTAGAAAATGCGTGACCACGCAAAGTCTTAAGAAAAAAATCTTCAGAGATTTTGGCGATCAGCAAGTTTTGACCGGCGCCGGTCAAAAACCCCCTACTTCTCTTCATTTCTACTTAATTTTTATTTTTTCAAAGTTCCCACGCAAATTTCTGCATATTATTTTTAAGCCATTATTGATTTTTATATCTTGCAAAGACTTAAATGTGAATTTAATATATAAATATATTTATTTTTGGTATTCCATATGTTGGTTGATTTTTAGTTGGTGTTTCGTATGTTCGTGTTATGTTTTTGGTGTTCCGTGTGTTGGTTTTATGTTTTTGGTGTTTCGTGAGTTTATTATATAGAGGGTTTATTATAGCGAGAGATTACTTTAGTTTCTTATATAGAGGGTAATATTATAGAGGGAGTTTGAGAGCTGTTTATGGGTTTATTATATAGAGGGTTATTATAGCGAGAGATTACTTTAGTTTCTTATATAGAGGGTAATTTTATAGAGGGAGTATGAGAGCTGTTTATGGGTTTATTATATAGAGGGTTATTATAGCGAGAGATTACTTTAGTTTCTTATATAGAGGGTAATATTATAGAGGGAGTTTGAGAGCTGTTTATGGGTTTCTTATATAGAGGGTAATATTATAGAGAGAGTTTGAGAGCTGTTTATGAGTTTATTATATAGAGGGTTATTATAGCGAGAATTTACTTTAGTTTCTTATATAGAGGGTAATATCGATTTATTTGATTTTTTATCGATTTTTGAATTTTGAAATTAGAAATTTTAAAATCAAATCGCTCTGACTCAACTGGCCGGTACTCAACTGTCTATTTAAAATAAAGAGACTAAGTGTCATTTATTTTTATTTTTGTCATTATGCCAAAATTACGTTTTTTTTTAATTTTCAAATCAAAGTCATTTCTGCTAAAATAATTTTAAAGGACGACAAAAGGGTCAGCGATATTAATTATTCAAAATGGTCAGCAGTACAGTTGGTTGCAAAATGGTAAGCAGTACAGTTGGTTGCAAAATGGTCAGCAGAACATTTTTCGAAAAATGGTCAGGAGAAGAAAATGATCCAGAATGGTAAGCTGTACAATTTTTTTCAAAACGGTCAGAAGCAGATCTTGTTGCAAAATGGTCAACGCGTAGATTTTAATGATTTTTAAACAGAAAAGAATGTTTATAAGACATTGTTGACCAAGACAAACCGAAGATGTAACAATGCGTTTTTATTAATATAAAATCAATCTCCGGTTATGACTTGCCCAACAACGGCTTTTTAAATTAAAATTAAATAAATAAAAAAATAAGCAAAAATTTTGTTAAAATAAAAAAAGGAAATGAATTGAGCAATAAATAAAAATTTTTTTAAAGGCCGCGATTGGTAAGAAGCAAAAATAAAAATGGAGGAAAAGCGGCCACCTTAAAAAAATAAAATAAAAAAGTCAAATCATAGGACGTCCCATACAAAAATTATTCTCTCAAAACCCATTAAAAATATTTTGAATGTTTTTATTTTATTTAAAAAAAAATATTTTTTGATTGGGATATTTAAAGCATTTTTATGTAAATGTATTGCACAGAAATAAAAAAATTGGGAAAAAATTTTAAATACAAAAAAAAATTTTTTGGGTAAGTAAAACATGAGAACCAGCAAAGTTTAGACCCTCATAACTCTATAAATAAAAGTAATTTTTTAAAGACTTTGGTATCATTAAATAGAGGATTAAATTTGCTACAGAAATAAAACAAAAATTAAATTTTTTTAAAAAGAATTCGAAAATTAGAGTCCAAAACCCTCAAAAATCACCCAAAATTTACCCTCAAAAATCACCCAAAATTTAGAGAGACGTTGTGGACGAAAGTCCACAACGTTTTCTAAAATTTTTTAAAATTCCAGTTTTTAAATTATTTGATAGCTAATTTAATTCTCTATTTAATGAAACCAAAAATAATTTAATCGGTCTATTTTTTCTCGAGTTATAGAGTCAAAACTTGACTGATTTTTAGCTTTAAAAATAAGGAAAAGTGTCGAAACTTTGGAACAAAATTAAAAATAAATTAAAAAAAATATACCAAAGTCCTCCAAAGAAAATTCAATTTTCAGGTAGTTTGAATCTAATTGTCCTCATTTCCTTTGATATAATTTGTCCAGCTTTTTTGCCATTTAATTTTGTTCTTCTTTCAGTCTCATCTAACCAATAACCAACACGACTTACGGCAAGGAAGAAAACAAAACTAAAAGAAATATATTTAATCTATTTACAGTAAAATATTTAACGGATTTCCCTTGGCATTTAAAAATTTATTTAGAAAATCCTAGCGTAACCAGAAGGAACAAAACGAGGCAAGAACTTTAGAAAACCAAAAAAAAAGTTAAGAAAGACCGGTAAAATATTTCAGTTTTTTCAAAAGGGAAAAATGCCAAAAGTCCTCGCCCGTACCTTTGAGTTACCCTCATCATTTAAGATTCAGAAAAAAATATTTGGGAAAATCAGAAACACACTCCAGGTTATTTAAGTCTCTACTTGAGAAAAATCTATAAAATAACTCCCCAAAAGTACTGGCAAAACCATAAAAACCCCAAAACAATTAAAAATAATTTTAAAAAAACCTGCAAAAAATAATTAAAGTTCCAATAACAATTAATCTCAGTTCTGGGCCAGTAGCTAAAAACCCAAGCAATGCAAGTCCTAATACATAAACAAATGTGGCTAGAACCAAACGATGAAAATGTGAAGCTAGTAGAGATCCAAGAGGGGCGAAAAGTACAACAATTGGAACTAAACAAATAAAATAAGAATTTAGAAAGAAAAATTTAAAAAAAAAACCTGAGCAAGTGAAATAATTCCTACAAAAAGAAAAATTTTTTTTTAAATTAAAAAATAAACCATGCAAGATTAGAAACTTCAGACATAATTAAATGTCGCCAGAAGAAGCCAACACAAGTATTTGCCTTTAAAAACACAAAATGTTTTTAAAGGAAAATGAAAGAAAAAACAACTCACAGCCATCAAAACAACCTAAAAAATTAAAAAAATATAAAATAAATTTTAAAAAATTTAAAAAACCGATGTTGGTGTAGCAACTTTTTCACTCAGCCTGAATAGAAGAGTTAAAACAGAAAATGCGCAAATGTCAACACCAGAGCCTGCAAAAGCGCTGCAAAGTCCTAAAGAAAAAAAATAAAATTTAAAATTATTTAAACAATTAATTTTAAAAAATTATTTAGATCAATAAAAGAAATTTTTTGAGACTTAAAAATAATTAAAATCGAAAAAACGGAAAAAATAATTATAAAAAAAGAAAATAATCGAATAAAATAGCAAAAAGAAAATAATTACCAACAAGAGGATTCGAACCTCAATGGAAAAGTAGTGCAGCCAGTAGTGCTACCCACTACACTACCACTGCTTATAAAACTATATATAATATTTTAACTTAAATGCAAAATAAACTTTTTCTTTATTCTAATAAAAATTAATTTAAATAAATAAAAACCTCCAATAAATCCTGCAACAAAAAGAACTGTGGCCTTCCACCAATTAAATTGTGAAATACCAGAATGTGTTCTCCGCTTCTTCTGGGTATTCAAAACATATAGAGAAATAGCAAAAGAAAACCAAATGCTGACAAATAACCTTTGAAAAAAAATTTTTTTTAATTTTTTTAAAAATTAATTTTACATTTTCTTTTCAGAACCAGTTAATAAATAATCAACCCATTCTAATCCAAATATAATACCAGCAGTTGAACCAATTGTGCATAGAATTATTGCATGCCTTAATTTAATTAAAAAAATTATTATTTTTTTTTTGTTTTATAAAATTTTTGTTAAATTTTGAGGTTGTCGTTACTTAACTTAAACCCCTCGATAGGTTATGAATTTTTAAAAATTATCTTTAGTATCCCCGAAGGTGTTATTTTTATAAAAATTATTTTTTAAAATGTCCCAATAGATTTCTATTTTTATTTGAGAAAAAAACATAAATTTACTAAAAAAATCATAAAAAATAGAAACTTTCATTTTGTAGGTGTTTTTAGGATTTTTGAAAAATTTTTGGAAATTAAAAAAAATTATTCATGACTTTTTGAAAGACGTTAGAATATTTAAATAAATTTTATTTAAAAAAATTTAAAAATAAACAAACAAACCATTCCAATTTTATTCTCATCCAAAGTATAGTGAACGCAGCAGAAGTCATACCTAAAAAAATTTTATTAAAAAAATTTAAATTAAGAAACAAACAAACCACAAGATTGAACCATTAAAGAAAAGTCTCTAGCAATTTCAGTTTCAATGTGCAACAAAAGTGTCATGACCGGAAATGCAACAGCACCACCACCTTCTGAAGTCATTCCAGCCACAGTTGCTCCAACAACCATTGTTAATGGAAGTTCGTAATGAGTCGGGAAGAGACGAAAAAAGTTGTAGCGAAAGGCTAATGTCCACCACATTGTCTTTAAAATGAAGAAAAAGTTAAATCGAATTTTTAAAGTTTAAAGGTTAAGTTTAAAGAGAAGAATTGGAAAATGCAGGGCTGAGTCCGTAATGCCCAGTAGTGAAGAAATTAAAAGGAGTGGCCGTATATTTTCTAGAAAAAAGTTAAGGAACAAATTTTGTGACCGCGAGAAAAAACCACACGGCGTTGACATTTTAAAAATTCATGGTATGAGCGTGACCTAGCTTCGAAAAAATTACTCAACTTGCTGGAATACGTGGCAGGATTGAAAATTTTTCAAAAAGTCTTTCGCTATTAAACATGCATCGGTCATTAATTATTTAAAAATTTCCAAAAAAAAATAAACCTGCATAAAAAGACAAGGAAGTAGAAACCCAATATATTTTCTGTAGCGATTAAAAACATCTTGCAAAAATCCTCCATCTTCTTCTTCATCATCAGAGCACAATTCGTTACTGTACAGTTGACCTTGAATAAATATGAAAAGTGAATTTGTTGTTGGAGAAAGCGAGTAGGAGGAGGACCTCCGGGTGAAATGATTGGTTTTTGAGAAAATAAATTTCTGACGAGTCCACATTTCGAAAATTTATAAATCAGGGATGGCTAAAGCGGGAAAGACAGGAATCGAAACGTAACGTTTTGGCGCGCACGGTTTGGCGCGGGTAATGTTTTTACTATTTTGGCGCCTAATGTTTTGGCGCGGATGGTTTGGCGCGAATGGTTTGGCGCGCACGTTTTGGCGCGCGTTAGTTTTAAATATAATTATATTTGAATTTTGGCGCCATTTTTTATCTAACTTAAGTTTGTCTCTTTTGTTGATTAATTTAATTTTTTTTTTAATTTATAGCTTTAAGATGTCTGAAATTAAAACAAAAAGAGAAAAAACAAGATTTTTCATGAGGGTTTCCTGTTTACCTTTGATAAATTAGTGGCGAATGGTGAACAGAAGGCATGGCGGTGTGAAGTCAAAAATACATGTAAAGCAAGAATCTGGAGTGATTTAAACGACAATGTTTTGGTTGATAAGACAGGAACAGTTCAACATTCTCATATGGCAAATCCTGCCAAAGTACTCAGCCAACAAAAAACAACAGCATTAAAAAGAAGGGCCAATGGAAGCAGGAGACAATGGAAGCACCGGCCATGCTTAGAGCTGGAATTATGGATAACGTACCATCCCCAGCGCTTTATGCCATGCCAAATAAAGCATATTGATGAATTTCTCAGGGGTATGGCCCGGAATTGTTCTATGTCCCATTGAATTTAACAACATATTTTATTTTCTTATTTTTATTTAGTCAACTTTTAGTTATACAAATAAATTTTTATATTTAAATATAATTATATTTAAAACTAACGCGCGCCAAAACGTGCGCGCCAAACCATTCGCGCCAAAACATTTGGCGCGAAAATAATATCGCGCCAAAACATTACCCGCGCCAAACCGTGCGCGCCAAAACGTTAGCAACCCACAGGAATCGATGGGGAACCTCAAGCCCCGTCAAGAATGATATCCTCCACCTCCACAGTAAAAGTAAAGAAAGTTCCAAACCTTGTAGAAAATATTTACGGAAGAAATGCTTTGCTCTATCAAAATGTGTCAAGTTTGCTTCCTTAAAGAATAAAACTTTAAAAAATATTAAAAATAAAATACTTGTTCAGATGGAAGGCCTTGAAGGTTCTCCACTTCACATCCTTTTTGAGTTGCTGTAGAATTTAAATAAATAGGTATTAATTCATTAGTAATTGTTAATCTGTTTTGATCAATTTTGTTAGAAGACATTTCTTAAAAAGAAATTAAAAAAATAAAAAAATGAAATGAGGAAAACAAAAAACAAATTCAAACTAAATGAACGGAAAGAGAACATTTTGAATGATAAAAAAAAATTTGTAAAGGATCAAAAATAAAAAAAAAATAATTTTGCCCAGAAAAATAAAAAAAGTGACCACACAAAAACAGAAGCGAAAAATTTTTGAAACAAAATACAGACACAATTTCAAAGTGTAAACAAACAATAATTTTTTCAAAACGCCCAAAACAAAAATGATTTTTTTTCAAAACACCAAAAATTGATTTTTTCAAAATACCTAAAAACGATAATTTTTTTATAACACCAACTTTTCAAAATATCTAAAATTATAAATGACAAACAACAAAAAATGTTGTAAGGGTGGATTAGTTTATTTCATCTTGCCCTTTAGAAAAAAAATTTTTTTTCTTAAATTTCCTAAAATTCCTTTTTTATAATAAACAATAGAGTGACACATAAATTGACTCTTTACTAAAATTATTTAGAGCTGATTAATAAAATTTTGCAAAAAAAGCAAAGATTACAAGACCACCCTCTTTAAAAAAATGTAAAGGTCAATTAAATAAATCAGAAAAATCTACCAACTTAAAAATATAAAAAAATGAACAACTGGTGAACGTTTAGAAACAATTGAAAAGGATTGGCCATCCACTAAATTAAAACCCCTCTAATTTTTTTAAACTATTAAAAAATCGAAAAATCACTTAAAACCCCCTAAAATTACCTAAAAGAACCCTTCTAAAAATATATAAGAAATTTATTCAAAAAATTAATTGAGGTTTCTGAAAATTATTTTAAAAAATAAAATCTAAAAAAAAACAACTTTTCTAGCCAAACAAATCCCTAATTGAAAAGAGAAACAAGAAACAAATCCAGGCAAATCCAAAGCATTTATTGAACATTGTTGGTGTTTAAAGTATTCCGTGCATAGCGTAATAAAGTGAAGAGAACAGTGTCGGTTACACCAGGAACTCTAAATTAATAAAAATATTAAAAAGATTTGTAAATTAAAAAATCAGAAATTTAAAATTAAAAAACGTCCATTTAGTTTGCATAGTCGAGTTACTGAGCCCTTTTTCGTTTTATAACTTTATTGGGTTTAAATAGTTTCGAATAAATCTGATCAATCGAAAGCTCTAGAAACATGTATTCTTTTTCCTATTTGGATTGGTCCGATCCGAACAGCCCATAAAAAGTTAAAGACTGATAAAAATGGAAAATAATGATGGAAAATCACGATTTCCACATTTAAAAACTTGTACCACTTCAGAGAATAATCGGATCTGAACAGTCCCTTTGGTAAAAGAAGCAGAACATCCACATCTTTCGATTGATAAAAAATTTATACGAAATGTTTCAAACCCAAAAAATTTAAGGTTCAAAAACGCTCAAGGACAAGACTGACAGAATCAACTTGTCTGCTCATGGAATTTTTAACATTAAATAAAAATTAATTTCAAAAAAAAAAACCTTGCCGCTGCCGCCAACGTTTTCGGTTTTGCTTCATTTAATCTTTCACGAACTTCAGCTTTAAATTCTCCCTGTTCAAGATAATTTAAATTTTGAGGTATTTCCAAATGCATTTCTTTTTCTAATTTTTCTATTCTTTCTTTCAATTCTTTATGTAAATGTGAATAACGTTGTTTATTAATTATTCTTTCCAATAATAAACGTTCTCCAATAAATTCATTAAAGAAAGGCCAAATAGTTGCTAGCCTTTCTATTCTCAATTCTGGATGTTTTAAAAGTAATTTCTTTGCAGAATAAACTGTGAAAAATAATATTTTTTTAGAAATTTAAATAAAAATGTAGTAAAGGTTCAGAACATTGGTCTCTATAGGAAAAACCAAAGAAAATTTTTTTTCTAGTTTTTCTTCATTAATTTCGTAAGTGTTGACTCAATCGAAACTCTTCTCATCGAGTTGCGAGTCTAATGGTTTCAAAATTTCATGCTTGGATGAATTTAGACGGGGCACGGTTCGGGTTTGTAAAGGAAGGTCCAAACCTATTATTATTAAAATCTGAGTTTATATCCAAGCCTACTGGTGAAAATCCAAAATCATTTCCCAGGGACCAATCTTCGTGCCCATTTACCAAAAAATAAAAAAAAAACCTTGACAAGTTTTTCCTGTTGTATTTAATCCTTCTATTTTTGCATTCCACCCATCTGAAGTAAAACGTAAAGAATCTAGCCTTTCATCAAGCAAATCAAGACGAGAACACATTTGTTTAAAACAAGACCAACGATGTTCAGAAACCATGCCGGCTTCATAAGCCATTTTGGTGAGACGTAGATCAGCGTTATCAGGCCTTTGAGAAAATAAAAAAATTGTAAAGAAAAATCAGAAAGTTGTAGCAAAAGTGTCATCTAAGGGCAACTTTTTTCATTTTATTTTCTTGGTTTTGGTTCCAGACCTAAAGGGCTTTGTGTCCTGAAAACAAACAATGTGCTTGAACACAAGAGTAAACAAAGTGACCAAAAACTCTAAGAGTAACCAAAAACCAGGAATAAACAAAAAATAGAAAAAAGGAGGCCCTTAAACGACAATATTACCAAAATTGTAAAAAAAAAGAAAAATAAAAAAAATAAAAAAAAACCTCAACTCCAAACGATTTTCTGACCGTGAAGTAAATATTCTATAAGCTTCAGTAACACCATAATTAGTCAAATCATCAATCATTACACCAATATATCCTTCTGTTCTTGATATTGTTAAAGGATTGTAAACCTTTTCATCTCTTTTGTTATAAGCTTTTGCTCTTTCTGCTGCATTTGCTCCAGCTATTAATCCCTGTGCTGCTGCTTCTTCATAACCTGTTGTTCCATTTATTTGTCCTGCCAAAAAGAGACCACAGACTTTTTGAGTTTCCAATGTTGGGAAAAGTTGTTGAGGATGAACAAAATTGTAACGGACAGAATAACCTTAGAGAAAATTTTTAAAAATTTTTAAAAAATTAAAAAGAAAACCAGGCTGTGTAACTTCAACATTTTCCAATCCTTCCACTGCCCTCATTATTTTTACTTGAACATCCAAATCAAATCCAAGAGCGCATCCTTGAGGGTAGACCAAATCGCTATCCAAACCTTCTGGTTCGAGAAAAATCTGAAAAAAATTTCCTTCTCAAAAATAATAATTAAAAAAATAGTTACTCTATGCTTCAATTCAGGAAAACGCAAACATTTGGCTTCCAATGACGGGCAATATCGGGGTCATAAAAATGAAGGGAAATATATTTTTAATAAAGTAAAATTTTAAAAATATTACTGAATCTCTCTATAATTAATAAATTAAATTTAAAAAAATTTTTCCAGAAAATTAAAAAAAAAAAATTTTTCTTGTAATCGGAAAAATAAAAAAATTGCTCTTTCTCTTTAAATGTCTTCATATAAAAAGCTTCTTCAAAAAATTTAAACACACAATTTCTATCGTCCACAACAACAAAAAATCAATAAAACAACATCTACATTTCTCCCAAACAAAGATGAAGTTTATTCTCTTCAACGGATCTATGAAACAAACAATTTCCACCACCATCATAATGTTCGCCATCGCTTTTGTGTTGCTTGGACAGATCAACGAAGCTAATGGCTCTTCAAACATTACAAGAATTGAAGTGAAGAATACTTTCGAATTTCCTTATGTGCCAACTGGTGTGGTTGTTCTTCTGGTTGTATGCATCTATTGCTGTGTTTGTTGTTCTATATGTTCGAGATGAGTGGCGCCTATACAAAGAAGAATAAAAGTAGAGGAAGTATCAGAACAACAAAACAAGAAGATAATCAATGATAAAACGATAAAAATATTTTTCTTTGTTTGTCTGTATATTTATTTTGCCTTGTAAATCGTCTATATTTATTTGCCTTATAAAGAGAGTGTTAAATTAAATTCTAAAATTTGTGGCTTAAATTTTGTTGAGTTTATAAATCTAGAAAAATAAAAAATATTGCTAGATTTTTAGAGTAAGACTAAAGACAAAAAATTTTTAATTGAAAAGAAATTTTTAAAAATCCAACATTCAATATTCCATAGAAAATTACCCTAAAACTCATGCCAGACTTACTCAAAAAAATCTAAGAAAATCGTCGTTTTAATGGAGAACCTTTGTTGAAAAAAAAATTCAGTCATATAACGAAATCAAACATCTTCTCTTATAACGTCTTCATATAAAAGCAAACAAACTTTATCCAAAAACAACACATTCTTCAATAAAGTTCAACACTCTCTATCAACAACAAATCAAAAATGAAATCTTTTCTCCTCAACGGATCTATGAAACAAACAATTTCCACCATCATCATGATGTTCGCAATTGCTATTGTATTGGTTGGACAGATCAACAAGGCAGAAGGGGAGGACAAGGAAGGCGTTGGCTTCGAGAATCAGGTCAGAAAAGTTTTTAAAATTTTTAAAAAATTCAAAAAAAATTTTAAAATTTTCAAAAAAAATGTTTTTCCTTCTTTTTTTAGACCGATTTTCTTCTTTCAAACACTACTATCAACGAAACAACTCCAGCAATCAACATTTCTTCTACAACTTCACCTACCAACAACGACAGCATCTCTTCGAATATTGAAAACAAAATTAAAGTATACTACAAAACTTCTGTCGAATTTCCTTTGTTGATTACTGGTTTGATTATTTCTGCTATTCTCTACATTTGTTATTCTGTTTGCTGTTTTGCTTGTTCGAAATAAGAGGCAAAAGAAGAAAATAAAAGAAGAGAGGATAAAGATGAAGTTTCAAATCAAAAAATAAATAGGAAAGGACACATATTTGTTGATAAAAAATAAAAAAATCTTTATTTTTTTTGTTACCTTTTTCCCTATAATTTGTGTGCCTTATTTTTTGTTGTAATTCATTTTGTGGATATAAATAAAAAAAAATTTTAAAAATACATTTTCTTTTTTAATAAAAAAAAAATAAAAAAATATTTTCCAAGAAATTGTTTTACAAAAAAAAATTCTAAATTAAAAATAGAGATTCTCAAAAAAAAATTTATACAAAAAAAAATAAATATTTATAAAAAAAAATCACCCACCTTTAATTCCATCATTTAACGCACTAATTAAAGAATGTTTTTCATCAATATTTTCTTTCACTATTTTAACCAATAAATCATTTGTATAACCAACATAAGAAGAAACTTGTAATTCTTTTGGTATTCCAACAGTTGAATTTAAAAATGAAAAAGGAATTGGTTCTTCATCTGACAATTGTTTTGTAAATTTTTTATAATTTATTGTTGATGATAATAAACGTGGAGGTGTTCCTGTACTTAATCTTCCTGTTTTGAATCCAAGACGAGCAAAAGTTCTGAAGAAAAAAAATTAATAAAAAATAAAAGAATTTTCTAGAAAAAACAACTTAAGAAAATAAAAGAAAAATCACAAAATGCCAATTTGTCAAAATGTCAATTTTTCGAAATGATAAAAAAGTCAAAATGTCGAATATCCGAATAAAGTCAAAACACAGTATTTACAAAACGCCAAAAAATAAAAAATTAAAGCTCAAAATGTTAAAATTCAAAATGTCGACTTTTCAAAATGCCAACAATTTCATAATGTCGAAAACGGATTACCGTAAGGGGCCAGAAGTCCGAAACCCCAAAAATAAAAAAACTAGAAAACAAACTCTGCCAATCCAGAACTCGGTCCTTCACCCATCCTTCCACCAGGAACACTTTTACCACCCCAATTAAGTTCTCCTTTAAGAAAAGTTCCTGTAGTAATAACAATTGATGGAGAATAAATATTCTAAAAATTAAAAATAAAATTAATTAAAAAAAAACTTAACAATTCCATTTTTAATTTTACAACCAATAATTTTATGTGTTGAATTATTTAATGAAAAAGTAGCTTCTTCAATTATTAAATCTTCTACTGTTGATTCTATTATATCCAAATTTGGGGTATTTTCGAAGATTTCCTAAAAATAAAATTTTTTTAAAGGTTTTTAGTTGTCAGAAAAAATTTTTCGGGACCAGATCTTCGGTTTTCTTCAGAGTTTGGTTCAACAGACTCGAAAAACCAATCGAAAATATGATCAAAAGAATTTTAACTTTTGACCATTTTGACATTTGACCATTCTTAAACTTGACCCTTTTGATAACATTTGGAAAGCCCAAAATTAGCCACTAAATGTCCAGTAAAACTCAAAAATCTTTAAAAATAAATTCTTAACCTTTTGCATAGCCTTTTTGTAAAGTTTTCTATCAATAAGAGCACGTAGTCCAATAACAGCAGGTCCATGTTTTCTATTAAGAACATGAAAATGAATACCAGTATCATCACAAATTCGAGCACAAATTCCGTCCATTGCATCAATTTCTCTAAGTAAATGGCCTTAGAATATTGAAAAAAAAAATTATTTAAAAAAAGAAAAAAAACCTTTCCCAATTCCTCCAAAACTTGGATTACACGACATTTCTCCAACGGTAGCCTTTGATTGAGTAATTAATAAGGATTTTGCGCCTTTACGAGATGCAGCAGCTGCTGCTTCACATCCTGCATGACCACCTAGAAATTAAAGAATTTTTAAAAATTTCTGAAGGTTTAAGTCAAAAGCGAGTGACAAATTTGTAAAAATCTTGTATCAAGTATAACAGCCTGCCCTAGAAGAATTGCCTTCTTAAAAAGAAATTATAGCTAATCTATTAACTCAATAAATCGATAGAAAATTATTTTAACACTTATTTTGAATATTAAAAATTCAGGGGCCTTGGTGGGGTTCGAACCTTCATCCTATAACAGTTAGAAAAAACATCTATTAAATTTCTGAAAACTTTTAAATGTTTTTGATTTTTCTGAAAATCCACAGAACCCAAAAAATCCAAAAATTAAATTTAAACAGACCTCCAACAATAACAACATCATATTCCAATTTCCTTGTATCAACGCAAAAATAATTAACAAAAATAAGGCGATGATGGCAATTGTACAATAAATATTTTCTAATTGCTATCCTTGCATTTACAAACATTTTTCTTTGAATAAAAATTAAAAAGCTGTAAAAATTATTTTAAAAAAATTAAAAAATGATTAATTGTCAATTAAAAACAATATTTTAGAATGAAAATCAATTAAATAAATTTTATTAAAAATTAAAAAAAAATTAAGGCACGCAAAAAATATTAAAAATGGCAAAATGTGAATATATGAGATTGCACGAATTAAAAAAATTAATTAAAGCTGGCAAGAATTTAAAAAAAATTGAGAATTATGGCAACAAGGAGAGATTAAATTAAAAAAAAACCTTTTAAGGATTAATAAAAGAGACTAGAATATAACGAGTTCCTTTAATTGTTGGCAAACCTTCATGTAAATGTGTTAAACGTCCAGGAAAAAGCATTGTCCAGCCTTTTTAAAAATTTTATAAATTTTTTAAATTTAAATATTTATTTTTGGAAAGCATAAACTTCAGGTTAGAAGGTTCGAACCTTACCAGGGCCCCATAATATTTAAAATTCAAATTAAGCAACCTAGTGATGTTAAAACGTAATAAATCAAAATTAAATGTAGAATTTAATTTTTAAAATTAAAGTAAATAATTTTCTGAAGTTCCTAGCAATAAATAGAAAACTCCAAAAAAATTCCCATTTTGGGATCAAATGTCAAAAATTTCACTAACCAATTTTATCAGCCTCAACAGTACAATTATAACGAATATAACGAACACCACCACCCTCATAATCAATTCCACGTCTGTTAAGAGCCATATCAATGCTGTAAGTACTGGCATCATGATGAGGGCGAAGAAAAGGCTTAAAAATAATTTTTTTAATAAAAAATATTTTTAGAAAAAAGAAAACCTGTTCATCCGGTCTATATCTAACAACAAACATCATATTTGCATGAATTGGCTAAAATTTTGAATTGAAAAAAATTAAAAATTAAAAAAATACTCTTTGATAAAATCCAATAAAAACTTTTTCTTGAATAGGAGCTATATAATCATCCAATATTTTAAGCCATTGTTTTTCTAATCCAACTTGAACCATATGAATATCACGCGTTGGAACATTTTCATAACCTCCTTGTAAACGAGCATCCTAAAAAATAAGAAAAATAATTAAAAATTGTTGGTTAAGTTGGAAAATGTTCTTTTATTAACAATTAAGGGGTGAAGGTTCGAACCCCACCAGTGCCCCTTAATTTTTAAAATTAAAATTAAGCATTTTCACGATCTTAAAATTAATTTTAAAGACTTTTAAAGATCCTAAGTATTTTTTTTGAGACATTTTAAAGCCTATTCCATCAAAAATAAGCTTTTAAAATAAAAAAAACCTTGTTAGAACCATCAGACCATTGCCCATAATTTTCCATTATTTGTATAAGTTCTTCACAAAAACGGTCCGACAAAAAAGGAAAATCATACACATCAGTACATGCCTGTTCTATAATTGTTCCATTAGCTCTAACCTTTTCAAAATATTCTGGGTGAATATAACGCTTCTCCCATAATTGGCGATTATCTGGAAAATCGTATAATTCCAAATTGATTTGCGCCAAATTAGAAAGTTGAGAAAACCCATCCGTATCGATTAAATAACCATAAAAATAAGGTTCCTCGGATGCATCAATGTAGAGGAAATGACCCTTAAGATTTTTAAAGAATTAAAAAAAAATAAAATTCAACCGAGGACCAGAGTAAAGAAAAATAAAAAAATAATAAACAAAAAACCTTGTCTCTACAAAACTGAGAAAAAGCAATATCAGAATCCAAATTAGTATTCCAATTGTAAGATTTTTCCAATAATTTAAATTTTTTTGAAGAAATTAAAAAAGAAGAGCCAATAAAAGGAACATTCCAAATTCCTCTTCGAATACCTTGGACAATATCAACATAATCGAGAGATCGAGAGTAATAACCAGTTGAAGATATTGCTCCCCAAAAATTGCTAAAAAGTGTAGATGGACGGAGAAGTAATGGAGCTAAAATTCCTCTGAAAAAAAGAAGAAAAATGAGGGAATTATTTTTTAAAAATTCTGAAAAAATCAGAAGTTTTTCTGAAAAATCAGAATTTTAATTACTAATCAAAAAACTTAAATTTCAACTAACTCCGATCAATTTCAATTTAAAATATACCTATAATTGTCATCTTCCATAGCTTTAAAAACCAAATTCTTCAAGGCAGAAGGATTAAGATGAGAATCAGCATCAACAATGAACAAAAATTCTGCCTTCTTCTTTTCTGCCAAAACACTAAAAAAAGAAATATTTATTTAATTGAAGAAAATCAAAATTTCAAAAAAGCCTAAAAATCGTAAAAATCAGAATTTTCGAAATTTAAGAGAAATCGAGAAACCAACCAACCGCGAGCCCAACATACCGCTTACAAGGGAACATATGTTACTGTAACCACGAATTTGGTATTTTTTTGGTACCATTGCGATAGGAGGACCCCCGACTTCCTATTGCGAAGTGACATCCGTTTTCTTGCAAAAAAATTTTAAAAAAAAGTTATGGCCAGTCAAAGTTGGACCGCTAGAGTCTGGAATTAAAGGGTAAAGGAATAATTTCTCTCTTCTTTTTCCTCCTCAAAAAGCCAATCTGACCATTTTTACTCACCTCTCTTTATTTCTCGCAGTTGACCATTTTTACTTTCCTCTTTTTATTACCCGCGTCTGACCATTTTACATTTTTCGCATTATTGACCCTTTTGTCCCGCTATGCCTTCTTTCTCAGCTACGTAAAGAAACATAAAGAAAGCAGAGAAAGGGAAAAAGAGAAATAGCTCGCTTCTCTTCTCTCTTTTCCCTATACTCAAACACTCCCAAAGACCGAAATTTTGACTGGCCATAACTTTTTTTAAAAATTTTTTGCAAGAAAACGGATGTCACTTCGCAATAGGAAGTCGGGGGTCCTCTATCGAATGGTACCAAAAAAAATACCAAATTCGTGGTTACAGTAACATATGTTCCCTTGTTAGTGGAAAAAATAAAGTTTACGAAAGTCAAACCTCCTCAATTTTGGTATCATTCGAAGCGTCTCGACGAGCGCTATCGAATGGTACCAAAATTGGCGAGATCTGACATCATTAAAGAAAGCTATGGCTTTTGAGGTAGGTTGGGTTCGCATCGGCAGGCTCCGAAAAAATCAGAATTAATTTTAAAATCAAAAAAAAAATATTTGTTAAACCTTACAAAGAATTAGTCCTCGCAATATATTCCTCCAATTCCAAAGAATTAATTACAGAAAAAGACCCATAAAATTCTTCCCATTGACGTCTAAATTCTTCAACCATTTCAAAATTATATTTTTGATTATTAGACAAATAAAAATGAATTTTTCTTTTTGGATAGTCCAATTCTGATATTTTAATTAAAAATTCTTCAACATAAGGAATTGGTTTTTGAATAAATATAGCCAAACAAATTGTTGGTAATAAATATTCTTTTAAATTATTTTGATGGTTTATTGACTTAAAAATAAATTTTAAAAAATAATATTAATTTATAGGGATTAATATAAGCAAAAATAATGGTCATTTTCTAGAATTTTCAAGAAAAAAAATTTTAAAAGAATTCCCAAAAATTTTTTTTTAAATTTTCCAAAATTGCCAAAAAATTCTAAAAAACTAAAATACCTCTTTTTGAACATAATTTTCAGTCAAATAATTTTCCAGTTGATTAAGCACAATTTTTGAAGGCCCATTGCCATGAAGAATTAATGGATAAGTGTTGTAAAGTGAATTGTAAATCTTTAAAAAAAATTTTAAAGATAAAAAAATTAAAAAAAGAAACAATTGCTTCATTATTTTCATTCCGAATAGAAACAAATTCTTGAGCACCATTCAAATTTTGAAAAATAATTGAAAGCGAGTCTAATCCAATTTTTAAATCATTCTGGAAGAATAAAGAAAATTTAAAATTAATTTTAAAAAATTAAAAAAAAAACCCGAATATTTTCATTCAAGAAAAGTTTTGTATAAAATAGTTGGTCATCATCATTGTCAGCTATATTTTGATCTTCTGCCATTTTTAACATTTTTAATATTTCTTTTATATAACCAATAAACATTCCAGAATTTAAATATCTATAAAAATGAAAAAAATCAAATTTAAATAAAAAGAAAGAAAAATAAGGAGAAATAAAATCTTAAAATTAGAACTCTAAAAAATTTTTTTTAAATATTTATAAAACACAACAAAAATAAAATCAACCCTCTATATTTATCGATTTTATATTAATCTAATACCTTTCTCCAAATACAACAGGAGGATATTTTGCAGACAGAGATTGATCTGGCCAACAAAATGATTCTGCCCCAAACAAAATTTTTGATTCAGGAAAGGATGCGAAGAAAGTTCGAAGAATGGTTTCAGAGTTTGAATTAATTAAGACATCATATCTAAAAATTAAAAAAAAATTTTTTTTGAGAAAAAAACGGAAGAGGACGTTGGAGGTATTTTGAAAAGATTTTTCGAAAAATAATAAGAATTAAAAAATTCAAAAAAATAAAAAATAAAGAAAATAAACTAACGCATCAGTAAAAAGAACAATCAAATCATCATCTTTGTAAGGCAAAAGATTTTCTCTGAGTAAGCGTATTTTTTGTGCGCCTCCCTGAAAAATACAAATTAAAAACAAATCAATAAACAGCAATCCTATAAACAAATAAATGATGTAAAATCTCTTTCAACAAAGCTAAAAGAGTCAAATAAAATGAGATAAAATTTTTCTAGTAAAAAGTTATGGAAGGACTCCGCAAATTTTGTCCGCAAATATTTCTTTCAAGTGATTTGATGAAAGAAAATTTTTTGGAACAAGAATAAAATTCTCAATCAATTTGTGGACCATCTATAATCCCAAAAAGTCAACTTAAAAAATCCCCATACCAGCATGAATTTTATAAATAATTTCATTTTACTCAGGCATCAAACCGTTCAACAAAAAATTTACAAAAATAATAAAAAAAACCTCAAAATTCATATGTCCTCCTTTCCATTCTTCTCCCAATCCAAAAACTTTTAGATCATGTCCAAAGTATTCTGCCGATTTTTGTAAACGTTTTAATCCATCAGTTTCTTCTGTTGCTATTGTTACTAATAAAAGCTCTGGGACATTGTTGTTGCTAATTGAAGAAGAAAATTGAAAATAAATGTTGATTATAAATAAAATAAATAATAAATTGATTAGCATTTTCTGAAAAGAGAAATTTTAATTAAAAATCTAGAAAATAAAAATCATCCAAAAAATGCTCAAAAGTAAAAATTCAAGCTGTCGAATTGGAAAATTTTATAAATGTCCACGTGATAAAACGTCATTGGATAAAATGTACGAAATATGTTTAACCTACTCAAAAAAGAAGAGAAGAACCAGCAAACACCATAATGCTGAATAAATTTCATTTTTTTAAAGAAAACGGAGAAAATAAAAAAAGATAATCTTTTTGGTCATTTCTAACCATCTCAAACAAATTTTTCAAAAAATTTTTTAAAAGAGAAATTTATTTAAAGGCCAATAATTAAATTAAACAATCAACAAAATGGAAAGAAAATGGTAAAATTAAATTAAAAGAAAGAGAAGAAAACAATTTTTAAATTCAAAACAAAATGCTTCAAAAAATCATTCGTATACCAATTGATCATCCGGGCTCTTCTGCAAAAGAAAAATAAAGATTAAAAGAAAAAATAAAAATAACCAAAATAGTTCGGCCTGCCTTCGACGACTTCTGATCAACCAAGAATAAATGCTTAAAAACTCCCTCAGAACGCGGAACCTCAACCTCCATTGGACTTGGACTTTGCGGAATTTGCGACGGACTCTCCTCCTCATCAGTAAAAACATCCCCGCTAACATCCTTTGGGTCCACGTATTGCTTGTCAAGAATGCCAACATCGTCGTAAAGCACATCCTCCAAATCGTTGATCTTATCCTTGTCCAAATAAATACTTTTGAGCTGGAAAGCAATTGCTGTGGAGACGGAAGAAATGTAGCCATAGTTGTAGAGAAACGGTTTGCGATGGCCAAAATTGTAGGTACCACTTCCCGGAAGAAAATAATTAGGCTGATAATCGTCAGGAACTCCTACAAATTTAAAAGAGAAAATTAAAACAAAATTCAAAGGATACCAGGCACATAAGTAAGCTTCAACTCAGGAACAACACCAACATTCAAATCTCCAAGTTTTTTTGTGACCGAATTGATTTTTTTGATGACGTGCTTTGTTTGGTTCCGGAAAGTTTTTTCATCTTTGTACTGAAGAGAGACGATTGGATGGCCATCCTCACTTAAAATTGAAATCATTATTGAACAAAATCATAAAGTCGCGAACTTGACAATGTTGATTGCATGCTCCTTCCCATAAGAGAAACGAACAATAAAAACCTCCGCAGCAGCCTCACCCTCATTGATGACGATTAATGCACTCTCAACCTGGAAATCAAAACAAGTTTGCATCTAAAACTTAAAAGATAAACTCACATATTTTTTTTCGATAGCCTCCTTCAACCCCTGCATCATATGCGAAAGCTTTTGACCCCATCGTTTGCTTGAATCAAAGCAATAAATGACAGTATCTAAAATTGCTTCATAATTGGTACTTTTCTGTTATCCCGCCCCCCCTCCCTATTTGAGTCTCAAAAATAATCCCTTCCTTCCTGTCAATCAAAAAGTAAGAGACTCCTTTTCCTGTCAATCAAAAGGAATTATGAACTCATAATGGTCAAACTTCAATTTTTATTTAAAATTATGTATCTCTCCAAAAACTTTTTTCTGGTTTCATTGTCAGTAAGCTACTCCGCATTTCAGGACCTAGGGACAGTTGGTTTTGGTACATGCGTCAGCCTATTCATTCAAATTTTGGGCAAAATTTGAATGAATAGGCTGACGCATGTACCAGGACCAACTGGCTTTAGGTTCCGAAAATGCAAAAGTATCTTGGCAGAAAGAATCTTTACAAACCCCAAAAATAATTTTTAAAATTTGAAAAATAGTAATAAATATTGGTTAATTATTTACGTTTATTCAATAATTCTTTCTCATTTCCTTTTGATTGACAGGAAAAGGAGTCTCTTACTTTTTGATTGACAGGAAGGAAGGGATTATTTTTGAGACTCAAATAGGGAGGGGGGGCGGGATAACAGAAAAGTACCTCATAATTAATAGAAAAATGATTAGAAATTAACCGCAGATTCGTCGACGCTTGTAGACACCAAGAGGAATAAGTTTGCGGTAGAGGAGGTAATGGGCAATTGCGATGTAACTAATACGGGCCATAAAACGAAGTTGATCCGATTCATCATCCTGTGTTGCAGGAAAAGCCGCCTCCCAAGAAGTTTTATTTAATTTCTTACGAACCACCATTTTTAGAAGAAAATAAAGTAGAGAATAAAGTAGAGAATATTTAGGACACAATCTAAAACAGAAATTAAAGTAAATAAAACAAAACAAAAGTAAACAAAATTTAAATAAACATAAACAAACGCGACCGACAAAATAAAAAGAAAAGGAAAAAATGAAGATTTCAGCAATAAAAGTGCTTTTATAGTATACTGAAGATGAGACAGTAAAGCAGTCAGACGACAGCTGAGAAAAAAACAAAACGCCAAACATTTAAAAATATAAGGTAAATTTAAATTTCACTTGAGTCACACAACACTTCGACCGTGGGTTAACGGCATTGCAAAAGACAAAAAAATTTTTCAAAGTTCAAAAATTTTAGATATGTATAAATATTTAAGACAACCTACTTTTTCTATTAAACAAAAAAAAATAACGGAAAAATTTTTTACTCCTAAAAAATTATTTTTTAAATTTATTTCCTCCCTAATTTTCAAAATAAATCAATAAAGATCGCACTTTTCACAAATATAATTATAAACATCTCTTGGCGTCTTCATTCTATCCGAATCACCATCTGGAATTTCAAATTCGAATTCATCCTCAAGCGCTATAATTACCTTAAAATTGAAAAAATTTTATGAAGAAACCAACAAAAAGCAAAACGAAAACATTTAATCTGGAAAAGGGATAGGGCCGATAAACAAGCTGGTTTTTAGTTTGAACCCCATTGTAAGGAACGAGGAAATAAGAAAGAAATGAATCGAATCGAATTAAAAAATGAAGTCTTAACATTAAAACAAAACCTACACCTTCAATTAAATTCAGAAAAAAGAATTTAGTTGAAAGGGGGAAAAGGCCCTTTTCTAACAAAAAAAAATAATTTAAAAAAATTTTTCACAGAAAAGAAAATTTTACCCTGTTACGAGATACACCCATCTCCTCCCCAAAAATAAGAAAAAATAATATAAAAAAATAAACCTCAACAAAATCAAGAGAATCAAGTCCAAGATCTTTAAAAAAATCAGAATCCAAAGTCAATTGATTATTGTCGATTTTATCATAAAGATTTAGAACAAGCATTAAACGGTCTTCTACAGTTCTTTTGGTTAATGGTTCCTTTAAAAAAAATAAAAAAAGATTAATGAAAGAAACTGAGGAAAATGGGAGACATAGCCTTATTTTCACCAACATTTGCGGACAAAAAAATATGCTTATTGAAATTGGAAATATTGTTATTCTAGTTTATAGCCCTCAAGCCTCCACAGCATTTTATATTTAACATTAGTGAGCTTAAAAACCCTTAGAGAAAGCTTATAGTAAATGTCCACAAATTAATGTCCGCAAATATCGCAATACCCCAAATTTTATTATTAGAAGGAAACTGCTAGGTTTTTACTCAGAGGTCGGTCTAAATATAAACTATAGCCCAAGGTCTTGTCTACAACTCAAAATTTAGGCCACCAGCCAAAATTTAAGTCTTAGAAAAGGTCTTCCAATAATTAAAAGCCGAGAGGACACGGTCCATGTTCTCAAAATAAAAAATAATTTTTTACCACCCAAATTTCCCAAAATCAATTTTAAAACCTAAAAACCCTTTATTAAAATTAAAAAAAAAAATAAAAAACCTTCTTACATGTTTAACAAATCTTTTTTGTTCCAAAACATAATTATTTGAGGCCAAAATTTTATTGCCACCAACAAAAAAAGAATTATTGTTATTAAAGACTTCCATATTTTTTCCAATTGAAATTAATCCTGTTGATGGCGATTTTGTTTGAAAATAACGAAATGTTGTTTTAATTATTTGTTTATTTAATTTAATAATCATTTTCTTGAAAAAAATTTTTTTTGAAAAAATCTGAAAAAAAAAAATTATTTTTTTAATTAATATAAAATTAACAGAAGAATAAAAAAAAAAGATAATTATTTATGGAATTTAAATATCCATTTTAAAAACAAAAGAAAAAATAAATAAAAAAAATTAATTTTATCAAAAAAATTTAAAAATAAAATTTAAAAAAATCAGAGAAAAGAAAATAGTATGGGAAAAGAAGAGGCTGCAGAGAAAAGTATCTTCATTTTCCACACTATTTCTCCTCTTTGCTATTTAATTAATTTTATTTAAAAATAAAAAATCAGAGAAAAGAAAATAGTGTGGAAAAATAAGAGACAGCTGAGAAATCTCTCCTCATTTCATATACTATTTCTCCTTTCTCCGTCTATATAAATTTTATTTTTTATTTATAAATTCTTTAAAATAATAAAACCAAAATAATAAATTATCAAAACTTTTTTCATTAAAATTATTTAATTTATTATTTTCTTTTAATAATTTTGTTGCAATATAATATTCTTTACAAGCAAAATATATTGCTTCTATTGTTGCTAGATATTCTGAAAAATTAAGAGAATAAAATTTTAAATTAAAAAAAATTTTTTTTAAATATTTCAAAAAAAAAGTCCGCAAAAATCTGTCCGCAAAAAAATTTTTTGTCCGCAAGCCTTGCAACTTTTTCTTAAAAAAAAGGCCAATTTCCTGCGTGACCTCTCAGAAAATCAAAAACCTGAAGAAAGTCCTTTTTGAGGTCTCCAATATTCAGTAGAATAATTAGATAAATGAACCCAAGGCAATTTATTTAATTGAGGAAGACTTTTTAACGTTCCAATAGTATTCCAAGTTGAGTCCAAAACTATTAAATTATCTATATTTCCATTATTTAATAAATATTGATTGAGAGGGATTGAATATTTTGATGGACATAGAATTACAGTTCTTGGCCTAAAAAACAAATAAAATTTTTTTAAAAGACAAGAGATCATGACCCTCAAAAAAATTTTCTAAAATATTTTTTAGTGGCTAAATTAATTTAATTTAACCACGCGTGAACAAAGAAATTATTCTGGATGACTAAAAATCATGCATCTGAACAACTCCTACCAAAAATACGTGTTTGTACGAGAATCAGAAAAAAATTTTTTCAGTCAATCACAATCAGTAAGGCTACGAGGTACGAGGAAATTTTATGAATGGAAAAAATGGAAACCATTTGTGTCTTTAAACAGCTCTTACAGAAACAGCTCTTCAATTACAATAATGTGGGACTTCCTGTACAATTAAGCAAAAAATAACGTTTTTTATGATTGCGTGACGAGAGGGACTTTTTATCTGACTTTATAAACTTTTGTAATGTAAAATGCGTAAGTGGTATCCCATTCATAAAATTTCACCCACTCTTAAATTCTTTTAAAAAATAAAATAAACCTAAATTCATAGTCCGGTACATCAACAAAATTATCAAAAATTTTAGTCTGTTTTGGTGCTAATAACACAGCATGAACAGCGGTAGATTTTCCATCACGTTCTAATCGATGTTTTATAATATCCACATTAAAGGGTAACTAAAAAATATTTTTTTAAAGAAAACTGGAAACTTGCCTGCTGTTAGAACTAAGTAGAGAGAGATTTTGGATTTGAACCAAAACCTTGGTATTTTCCCAGTTTTATGGGGTTTTTACTATATAGAGGCCTAGCATAATAATGAATTTAATAATGAATTCTAAACCTTGGATTTTTTTAAAAATTACTAATATCCAGGTTGAAAACGTTAGTTTTTTGCCGAAAAGAAAAATTTTTCTTTTTAGGTGTCTAAAGTTCAAAAAAAAAAATTGCAAAAAAATTTTCTAAAAGTTTTGTCTCAAATCCCAAAAATTAATCCTCTTTCCATTTTTAAATTCCCCATCTACCTATTTATTAAAATTAAATTTTAAAAAATAAACCTTCACTTTCGGTACATAATCACCAACATTATCAATATAAATACGACAATTCTAATAAAAAAAATTATTTTAAAATAAATTAAAATTACATAACAAAAATACATTCTTTTCCTTCCACAAATTTTACAATTTTGTCGTTTTTTTATTCTTTTGATTTGTTCAAACGAAGCCAATTGAAGTTGATTAAATAAAGAATTTTTTTGTTGTTTTGTTGTTGTTGGAATATCCATTTAATTAATTATTAGAAAGAAAACCAAAAAAATTTTTTTTAATTAAAAACAATAAAATAATTAAATAAATAGATTATTTAATACTATTAAAATAATCAAAAAATAAAAAAAAATAAAAATTATTTAAAAAAATTTTATTTTATAACACTTTTTAACGGTATATAACAACTTTTAGGGTTGTTCCAAGAAAAAATAAAAAAGACTATTTTTCCAGAATCTCCAAGTAATTATTTTCCCGATTTTTTTAAAACAAATTTAAAAGTTTTTACCATTGACTTTGTTTTGCCTTACAAATCCTCGCATGGAACAACCCCTTATGTCAGTATATATAGCTTATATAAACAAATCACACTTAAAATTATACTGATTTGTTCTGAGGAAATGAAAAAACCAATTTTGGAATAAAAAAAATTTGTGTCAAAATGGTAAATTTTAAAATGGTAATATCAAAATTTAACTAATTTTTTAAGAAATTTCCTTCAGAACAAATATTTGAAACAAAAAAAAGAATAATAATAAACTCGAATTAGCATAACTTTGAAATAAATCTCTTTTTTAGTAAAGTGATATATAATTAATTTATTTATTCAAACCGTAGAAGAATTAACCAAACGTTGACTAAATTCTTCAAGCATTTGAGGTCCTCTAACTTCAGAGTCTAACAACGGCAATTTTGTGATATGAAAGTCCTCATAAAGCTCAGAAATCTTTAAAAAATTAAAAAAAAATTTGTGGCAAAATGTCAAATTTTCTTCTTAGTGACGATATTGATGAAATATAAAAAATTAAAAAATTTTAAAAACCTGTTCCAAATATTTTTGTTGAATATTATATCGAGACTGGCACTTTTTACATGCAATATTTCCCTTTTTGTCTTTATCAGGAAATAATAATTGATTAACAACAATATTGTGAACATCAATTTCCTTTGAAAAAAATTTTTTTTAATTAAATAAAAAATTTTTAAAAAACCTGTTTAGTTAATTCTTGCACAAGCCGTTCAGTCTCATACATTGATAAAAACTCAGCAATACAAACACAAACAAAGGTGGTCAAATTCTAAAAGTAAATTTTTGATAAACTTATAGGGAGATAAATTTAAAAGAAAAACATCCCCCCCCTCCCCTCATCTTGACTTTGACCACATTCTCAGCACTCTGGGTTTGGATATGAAGTCAATCAAACTCAAAAGGAAACTAAAATACCCCCGAACTTTAGATACAGGAAAAAACCCCAGAGATCATGGTCAATTCCTCCTATTCTTGTAACTATCTTATTAATTTGTTCAAACACACGAAACTTTGGTTAAAGAATGATTAAACCGTAAGAATGACATCCCAAGATTTTTCTTAAAAAAAAAAATAAAAATTTTATCTCACCGGATTTTTAAATTCTCCATTTATTTGTCGAACAATCTGCAAAGTTTCTTCCAATTTATTTGCAGTAGTTTCCATAGAAATATCATTTAAACCAAACATTGGAGTGATTTGTGAAAACATTGGAAGGAATTGTGATTTTAATGCCAAAAATTTACCCAAGCCTTTTTCAATAACAGAAGGAAATTGAAGAAGACGTAAAGTATGTCCAGTTGGTGCTGTGTCAAATAAAACAATTTCAAAGTCCATTGATTGAACAAGTCTAAAAAAAATTAGATTTAAAAAATGCGAAATATTATAGGAGCAAAAAGTCCGCAAGGTTAGCCGCAAGCTTTTTGGAAGGGTAAATGAAAACGAAAAATTGTTGAAAAATTTGAAAGTTGATTTTTTTATAATTTTTAATGAACACTTTAGTGCCTTAATGAACAATTAGCCACCATTTTCAAATAAAAAAATTTTGCGGAAAAATTTGCGGACGTTTGTTGAAAGATCAAGACAAAATTAAAAATAAATTCTGATGATATTTCTATCTGGCCAGATAGAAAAATAACATAGGAATTAAGTAATCATTTAAAAATGAACTTTTAAAAATTTAAACAACAAACTTGATCATTTGAGAAAAGCTTGTCGCCTCATCAATCCCCGGCAAGCCACCAGCAAATTCTGCAAGCAGCTTCTTTCCGGCAGAGAAAATATCTTTAAAACAACTTTTTAGTAAAAAAAAACATATAAAAAGTAAAAACCTTTTCCATCATCTTGTCCCATAGAAGGATGATCACCATCACCCAATCCTGTGCCATCCACTTCCATTGCATATAAATTGTCAAAACCATTCACTTTAGCTGGCACATGCGAAAACTTTTGACTGAAGGCATCAGAAATATTATGCGCTGGGTCTGTTGAGATTATTAGCACTGAACGTCGATCTTTTGCCAAACGAACGGCCAACGCGCAGCTAAAGAAAAAACTTGAAAAGTTCAAAAAGTAAAAAAGAAACCTGCAAGTCGTTTTCCCAACACCTCCTTTTCCACCAACAAAAACCCATTTTAAACTGCGCTGCTCTACAACATTTTTTAGGTTAGATTCAAGCTGCTGTTGTTGTTCAGGCTCCTGTTGTTCCATAACTGTTCTACTTTAATTTCAACTAAAAAATAATTAAATAATCGATATAAATGTCAAAAACATGAAAAAACATAAATTAAATTGTAAAGAATTTAAATTTTAAATTAAAAATGAGAAAAGAAGAAATTGGATCAAAATTAAGTTAGGAATAAATAAAAAAATTTACTAGTGTAAATATTACAAAAAATTTTTTTAACCTCGTTGGAATCGAACCCAAGCATTTTCGCCTGGAAACCCAACACACTAACCACTACACCAAACCGAAATCCACTAGGTTTTTTTAAAAATAAAATTCCAACTTTACACTAGTAAAATAGAAAGTCAACAGGCACTTAACATAATTATAACTGAAATTAATTAAAAAATCAGTTGAGATCCAAAAAAATAAGGAAAGACAAGAAATAAGGAATAATAAATAAATTGAGATCAAAAAAATATTTTTTTTGATCTTCTTATAAAATAAATTAGCAACTATTATTTGATGAATTACTGCTTGAAGAATTTGAAAATTGTTCAGAAATATTTTCCTCTTCTGCTTCCATTTCAAAACCAAAACATTTAAATACAGGTTGAAATGTTTTTGTTGCTTTTGTTTTTGAAGATTGTTGGAATGGTTGAATAAAATTATTTGGTTTAATAAATTCAAATAAATTAGTTGCTCCCAATTGTTCTAATTCTTCTGATTTTTCAGCTATTTGGTCTCTAATTATTGTCTTTAAAAAATTTTTTAATTTACAAATTAAGTAGAAAATTTAATTAATAGTTTATGTAACACAGTAGATTAAATCCGGCAGAGAAACAACAACTCCAAGAAGAATGTAACTCTGTGGTTTAGTGGGAAAATATTTAGATTCTCCTTCAAGGGGTTGAAGGTTCGAACCCCACCAACGGAAAATATTTTTATAATGAACAGAGATTAGTCAAGTTAGTCAAACAGAGATTAGTTAAGTTTTTGACATCTGTTAGACACCCAAATATTGAGAAAAGTCTCATTTTTATACTGCAAAAGGTTAAAAATCAAATCCTCCCGTCCCGAAAATTAACGTAAAAAATCCCTCTCGAAATTAAAATATTTTAAAATAAATAAAACCTTTGCACTATTAATCATCCTTCTTGCTTGCATTAAACTTAATTTTCCTTCCAAATCAGCAATTAATTTTTCTGGTAAAACTTTAGCAATAGATCCAACAGTTTTGTACCCACGTTCATAAAGAAGTCTAGCTCTTCCGGCTTTTACACAATCAATAGAAAGTAAAGGAATTAATTCTTGACGAGCACATTCAGAAAGTCTCTTTAAACATAAAAAAAATTTGAAAAAAAATTAAAAAATCAAAAAAAAAATTTTTTTAATCATTTGGGACGAAATGTCATCAAAAATAATAAATTCTAAAAATTATCAAAAAAAATTCCAAACCTTAACCATTTCAGGTAATAAAGAACGTAAAGCCCATAAAGAAGGTGTTCTTTCAGCAAAACGAATAATTGAACTTGCTTGTGAAAGAGCTGATTGTAAAACTGATTGAAGCCATCCTCTTGGAACATCAAAATGTTGGGCAACCTCCCATAGAGGACGTTGTTCCCAAATTTGACGAAGCATAAAAGCAACATAAAAACGTTGAGCTTTGGCAGAAGTATTCTTTAAAAAAACAAAAATAAATTTAAAATTAAAAAAAAACCATTTTATTTGAAGAATGAAGAATAAATTGTACAATTGTTCCTTCAGTAAATCCCATTAAATGGAGCAATTCACGTTCTTCTTTCTTTAATGTCAAATACTGGAAAAACGTAAAAGTAACAAATCAAAGCAAAAAATTATCAGTCAGGGGCATTTTTTCGCGAGGACATTTCGTCCCAATATACAGAAATTCGCTTCAGAGACCATGTAAACGGTTTGAGGACCCAAATTCTAATTATACGGAATTCCCGGTTACAAGGATGTGAATTCCTCAATGGCAAAAAAGGAAGCGAAAATGGGCTTCGGTCAAAAAAAAAAAAAAAAGAAAAGATTTGGATAAAAACCTCATTATGAAATAAATTCCAATCAAGATTTTGAACTTCAACATCAATTTGAACACAATTATAGAGAAGGTGAAAATGTGAAGATAGCACAATTCCTTGACTCAAATTTTCTGAAAGATCTCGATTTATATCCAAAGCAACTTGAGGATTAAAATTTGCATTGAATGTAGCTATTCCAATTTGTGTAGAAAAGAAATGGTCCTTCAAATAAAATTTTTAGAAAAAAAATATTTTCAAAGACAAACCACTTCAGGTTGAAGAACCATTTGATTAGCAAGTAGAGATTGAACCGTTTTTTCTGTTAATATTCGAAGTTCAGTGTCATCACGTTTTTGTATTCCATAAAGACTCTTTTTAAATATTTTAAATAATTCATCTATTGTAGAACACAACTAAATTAAAGAAAAATAAACAATTTAAAAACAAAATGTAAAAAATATAAATTAAAAGATTGAAAAATGACGATTGAATTTTGGACAAAATTTTAGAAAATTTAAGACATGAAAAGTTTCTGACAGTTAATTTAGGCAAATAAAGTGCCTGAAACCAAAGCCCGACCAAAAAAAAATCCCCAAATAAAAGTTGGGATATTTTGTCATTTTTGGGATATTTTGTCATCTCACCCCCAAAACCATCATTCTTTTAATTTTTTAGAAAAAAAAAACTTTTCCTAATCCTATTTAAACAAAACCTCAATAATTTATTTAAAAAAACCTTCAAAACAATCAAATCCAAGAAAAACGCTTCTCTCTGTTGATCATCACCAAGTCCACTAACACAAGGTTCCAAAGGATTTTCTAACATATTACGAAACTAAAAATGAATTTTTAAAAAAATTAAAACAACCAAAAAAACTTAACTGCAAGAGATTCAGTTCCATTTCTAATAATAGTAATACAATCTCCTTTTTCATCTAAACCTGCTCTACCTGCTCTTCCAATCATTTGTAGATATTGTATCTTTTTTATTAATTGTCTGCCAATATAAGGTGTTCGAATAATTACACGTCTAGCAGGTAAATTAACACCGGCAGCGAGTGTGGAAGTACAACAAATTATTGAAATAATACCATTCTGTAAAAAATAAAAAAGACAATGAAGAGGACCGGATAATCAAACAAATGAAAATAACTCTCGTCAATAATGTGTTAATAAAACAATAAAGGAAAAAACAGACAAAAAGCCTAATAATAAGGACAAAAAGAAAAATTTCAAAAAAAAAAGAAATTCCCCGAAAAATGGAAAAAAGGGAAAGAACGCCAAGTCGAAAAAATGATAAAAATAAGCTTTTTTTTAACAGTTTAATCGATCAAGTTCTTAACATAAAACTCGTATAAAATAAAACCTTTTCTCCTTCCCTCACCCTTTTGTCTTGTTGGAATTTTTCAATCAAAAAAAATTTTTTTTCCGATTTAATGACACGTTAATTTTTTTAAATAAACCCCCTAACAAAGCAAAAAAAAATAAAAATAAAAAAACCTTATAAGCAGCCTCAACTAATAAACGTTCATCATTTGTAAGTCCAGAATGGTGATAAGCAACACCACTTTTTATTCCAGCCTCCAAAATTGGACAAATCCTTCCTTCATGTTCATCTTTAAGTTGGGACAAAATGGAAATTCTTTCTTCTGAACGGTGTTCTCGAAATTCTCTAAAATTGAAAAAAAAAATCATAAAAATCACAAAAACGTGGCAAACATATCAAAATATCCCAAAAAAAATCAAAAAAGTTTTTCCCCTTTAAAAATAAAATTTCATACTTTGGAGAGAGATTGGTTAACAATTTACACAAATTTTCACAATTCATTTTTGTAGGGCAAAATATAAGCACTTGGCCTTGCATGAGATTACCCAAAAGGAACACAATTCCATCTGTATCACGACGAAGAGATCCATAAAACAAAAAATATTTAATTAAAAAAATAAAGATTTATGTAAGCCAAAAACGAGGGAAAAAACAAAAATAATTGAGGATATTTCACCGAAAAGACAATTCACCGATTTCTAGATTTTTAGGGGCGGAGGCGACCAAAGACATCAAAAGTCCAATTTATTCTCAAATAATATTTTCTCAACCCCTTTGGCTTCACTAAAAACAAAAATAATTATATACTTACATTTTTCTTAGGTAAATGCATTTCAATTTTCCAATTTCCTTCTTCATCCAATAAATATAATTTGTCTTGCATTTTCATTCTTTCAACTAATTTTACTGGACGAAAATTTGTTCGAAATTTATTTGCTGAAAGAAATTGACATAATTCATCTATATTTCCTAAAGTTGCTGACATTCCTAATATTTGAAGTTGTTGTTGAGATTTTTGTTGTTGATTAAATTGTTGAAACATTAATTTGCAAAGACTCTGTTCCAAAATAGCCCCACGTCCACCAGCCTCTCCCAACATGTGTAACTTGAAAAATGAGCAAACAAAAATTTAAAAAATTTAAATAAAAATTCAAAATGGTAATACCCGAAATGGTCAAAATAAAAAATGGTCAAACCCCAAAAAGGTCAACACTCAAAACGGTCAGATTTTATTTAAAAAGTAGTTTTACCTCGTCGACAACAACCATTCCAATTTCATTTATCCTCCCCTTCTCAATCATTGAATTTACTAAACCTTTTGCCTTTTCGATTGTGCAAACATAAATAGAATGGGCATTTCTGTGTTTAATTGGAGGAAATCTTCCTTTAGAAGCAGCATATTCTTCAATAATAAAACCAAGCTTTTCGCTGAGGCGGGAAAGAGAAACAATCTGAAAATGATTTTTTAAAAGTTAAGAAAGGAATGAGGGGCACAGTCAAGCTTCATTCTATTTAATGGTCCTCCTTGGTGTAGTTGGGTAATTTTTGGGTTCCTTGATGTAGGGTTCGAACCCCATTGGTAGCAAACAGTTTTTATTTTGAAGAGAAATAATTTTATTGGTGAAAAATTCAAAAATAAGGCCAAAATATTTTTAGAAAAATTTTTGGACCCAAAAACCTTTAAAAAATTCCCCAAAAACAATTAAAAGCCCACACCTTTTCTTGTACAATAGCAACGTAGGGCAAAATTAAAATACAACTTTTACGTCTAATTAGCAATTCTCTTAACAAAAGTAATTCTGCCACAAGTGTCTTTCCTGCACCAGTAGGTAACCATAAAACAAAATTTTTACGTCTAATTATAAGTTGTTCATCTTGTAAAAATTCTTTTTGCCAATCTGTTTAAAAAAATTAATTTAATAATTTTTTGGTGTAGTGGGAAAGGGTTTAGATCCTCCTTATGGGGGTCGAGGGTTCGAATCCCATTGATGGGAAACAATTTTTATTTTAACGCAAAATAATTTTCTCAATGAAAATAACAAAATGAGACTAATAATTTATTTAAAAAAATCCCAAAGACCCGAAAATTTAAAAAAAAAAGTCCAACCCCCCCCCCCCCCCCCCCACACAAAAACCTATTCCCCCCTCCCCAAAGCCTTTTTAGAAAAATTAAAAAATAAACCATAAAGTGAATTATTAACTCCTTTAGCCTCTTTATAAATATTCCATACATCCATTAATTAAACTACAATTTTCTTATAATTATACAAAAATGAAGACATTGCTGAAAATAAAACCTGAAAAAATGTTTAAAAAATTTAAATTAATTATTTTTAAATAAATTCCAATAAATAAAATTGTTAAAAATAACAAAAAAGACATTTTTAAAAGAAAAATTTCAAAATTTTATTCAAAAGTTTTAAAATAATATAGTGACGTTCAGAAAAAAATAAAATTTAAAAAAAAAAGTAGAGGCTTAAAAGGTGAATGAAATTTTTAAAATATTTTAATTGAGAGAGAAAAGATAATAAAATAATAGAATAAAAGATCAGCCACTTTTATAAAAAATTAATTTTTAATTTTTTGGGACGAAATGTCTCATCCACCAAAAATCGAAAAAATATTTTCTTTTGGCTGATCTATAAAAATAAAATTTAAGCAGCGGTAAATGCGAGAAAATTTTTTTTAATTAAAAGAAATTTTAAACAAAAGATTAATTAAGTTTTAAAACAAGAAATTCATTTCTGGGATCAAATGTCATCAAAAAAAAATTTTCAAAAAATTCAACCAAAAATCCGTTTTTTTTAATCTCTTGTTGCTAAAATAATGATAAAACAAAAAAAGATTATATACCAAAATGTTAAATAATAGATATATAGCTAGGAAATTGACAAAAAAAATTTTTAAAGAAAAAAAAATTTTTAAAATAGGCAAAAAAGGTAAACAAAAAATAATTAAATAAAATAAATTGTAGAAAAAATATCATTTTTAAACGATGTTTTACACTTATATATCACCAAGGCAATTTTAATTTTTTTACCAAAAGTATAAATATTAAAGGATTGTAATCAAAAAAGGGGAAGGGGATAATTACGAAAAATTTCCTTTAGAATCCCTCTAATCCTAAAAAAATTTTCAGTCAACCAAACCCGGAGCCTTAAAAATAGAAACATGCCTTTACTTAAGAGTCCAAGAGATAAAAAATATTATCAAGAATAGGTTATGGGATAAAATGTCTCTTCGCTAATTGGGGCCAAATGTCTTTAAACGCATAAAATTTTTAAAATTCAGAAAAATGATTGTTTTAGGGGATATTTTAATTCATTTTGACAAATTATCTATTGAGATTTTACCAAAAAAAAATTTTTAAGAGAAGAAAAAACTCAAAAGCCTCCCTGAAACTTCCCCTTCCCCTTTCTTTCAACTTCAAAAAATTTTTGTTAAAAATTTTTTTCTGATTACAACATAACCAAAAATACAAAATAGGCACACCATCATTGACAAAAGACTTAGATTTTTGCTTTTAACTTTAAAATTTACCCAATTAAACGAGAAACTTTACTACTCTCACATTGATAACAAGGACAACAACGGCTGTAAGTTGGATCATTCAAATCAACTTCAGAATCTCTTCCAAAATAATTTATTAAACGAGGATGAAGTCTTAAAGATAAGAAGTTAAAAAATTTTCAAAAAAAAAATTCAGTATAGTTGCGTTCGTTCCCCACCACCTCCCCCAGCGTTTTAGCGGTTACTCTTGGATTCTTTAACATTTTAAAGGGTTCGGGATCTATGTCTTTAGTACCAGCCATTGGATTCAAGGCCATCTGTTACCTTCCTTGACCTGTTACGATGATCTCGAGAATTTAAAAAATTGAAAAGAAGCTACCAATGCAGCTAGATGGTCCCGGATCCAATGACTGG
This sequence comes from Meloidogyne hapla, assembly GCA_000172435.1. Taxonomy (NCBI): domain Eukaryota; kingdom Metazoa; phylum Nematoda; class Chromadorea; order Rhabditida; family Meloidogynidae; genus Meloidogyne; species Meloidogyne hapla. The sequence goes on along the minus strand of ABLG01000124.1, from coordinate 125,432 downwards.
AACCATAGTAATAGGTCCCAACCCCTTAAAATGTTACGGAATCCAAAAGTAACCCAAAACCCATGAGGAGGAGGGAGGGAAAGAAAGTAACTATTACCAAAAAAATTAAAAAAAAACCTGAAAGTTAACGATTTATTTGGCGGCTGAGGCAAAATTTCTCCATCCAAATTCCAAGCACCAGATTCATCTTCTTTTACTTGTTCGCCTTCAGAAGGGTTTAAAATGAGCGATTTTGGTGTAAACTTCCATCGACAAACTCGAAAAACTTTAATATCTGGATATTCACTTCGAATAAAACGAGCACCATACATTGCTACTTTTCTCATTATTTGCATATTTTTGAAACGTGAAACTTTTGGAACTGAAAATTTTGAATTAAAAATGTAAGAAAATTAATTGAAAATAATTGTAAGGTTTTTAAATAAATTTATAAACACCCAAAATGTCAGAAAAATAAATGAGACAAAAAATTCCAAAAGGCTAAAATGAAAAACCACGAAACCTTTGTGACTGACCCTACTAAAATCACTTGAAAATCAAAATCTGTTCGGTCAAGACTCTACTTAAAATCATAAAAATCCAATAAACACAAACTTAAAGCCAAATCCATCGTTCCATCATTTAGACCAGTATAAGGTGCCAATCCATAAGGTGTGAAAGGTGAAACACACGGTATTACACAACAAATAACATGAGTAAAATCAGATTGCCAATGAAAAGGATATCTTGGATCGACTGGAACTTTTCCTGAACACAAATCACATTGGTCTGTACAGACAGGTATTTTTAATGGATTTGAAGGCCCTGAGCCTGTGTCGTCATCATCTGAAGCATTTGGAAGATGATCTTGACTTAGAGCAAAGGAAACACGCCCAAAATATGTTGGATGACGAATTGATGTACGTAAAGCAGAATATTGGTATCTTATAGGTCCAAGACAACGATAACGTTCAGAATCGTGAAGAACATCTCCTAACCTATAAAAAATAAAAATTAGAGAAAAAATCATAAAAACTAGGATTTGTAGGGAACATCAATAGAAGAATTGGGAATTTCGGGAAAATTAAGGAGGGAAGCCCCAGCTGGGTAAAAAGACTTAAGAAGCTTCCAAATTAGCCAAAAAATGTCCATTAAGCAGTGAAAGGGTGGAGAAAGAAATTTCAAAAAAAAAAAATTTTTTTTTAATAAAAAAAAGGTCAAAGACCGGAAATGTCCCAAAGAAAACATTTAAAATAAAATAATACCATCCATAAGAGATTGCATCAGCTGAGAATCGTAATAAATGTCCATCTTCATATACAGCACAAACATCAATATTACATTTACTTCCTTAAAAAACTCAATTAAATTTTTATCAAAAAAATAAATAAAACCAATAGCTATATGAATTGCTGCTGTAGGGCAATCATTAACTCCATGTACAGATGACACTATTGAATTAGCAGAACCTGCCCCAATAATTCCAAATCGCACTCTTGGGGTAGTTAACATATCAACTTGTTCATTGTTGTAATTCTTTCCAGATTGTAATTGTGTTCTAAAAAAAAATAAAGAAGTCGTTAGTCAAGTTCTGAATTTTAAGGTGAGCAGGTGTGAGGCTAACTAAACGTTGAACTCGGAGAATTAAACTCTCAAAAATAAAGGGTGAGGGAATCAAACTTATATGAGGAAGAGCTCATGGGAGAACATCCTCGGGAATCTGCCCTTAAGACTGTGAAAGTGAGATGAAAGGCACAAGTAAGAGAACTCATTGAGTAAAGACAACCCAAAGACCTTTTCAAAAAAAGAAAAATAATAAATAAGAACCTAATAATAGCAGAAGAAAGAACTTCATTAAAAAGACCATCACCACCTACAGAGACTATTCCATCCAAAAGTTCCCATTTGACAGGATCAAGTTCTTTAACAGTTTCTAATGCGTGATCTGCCCTTTCTGTTTTAATCAATTCATAAGTAATATTCGCAAGTTTGAAGAATGGCTCTACCTTAAAAATTTTATAAAATTTTTTAATCCAAGAAAAAATTTTAAACATTTTTTGAATTTTAAAATCATCCTAAAGCATGAAAAATAAATCACACACCCATCGGATTTGAACCGTTCAAACCTTTGGTTGAACCGAAAATTCAAGGAGCCATCACTATCCACTACACCAAACAAGTCTCATAATGTTTAATTTAAATTTAGACTGTAGATTTATGCAAAAAATCACCTCATTAGTCCATATTCCATTAGCTTTGCCTTTACCTCCAAAAGGATTAATAAAAACCAGCAAATGTTTAGGTCTGTACAAGGCTAAAAAATAAATTAAAATTAAATTCAAAAAATCAAAAAATAAACCATTTCTCGCATCATTCAACAATTTTTCCCATTCTTTTTTATCATTAACTGACTCAAAAAATAAAGCTGCTTCTTTCAATCTCCAAGTAAAAACATTCCAACGAAAGGCATAATAAATGTATAAAACGTTGTGACGAATGGTGTTTTTGTTCCAACATGTGTTGACTAAATCGGGCTGATCCGCGCTTATTTCTGGTAATTTCTTTGGCATTCCACAACGCAAACGAATACGATTTGAACGAATACAAAGTACTGATTCGAGTGGAATTGAAGCATTGTGACGAGTTGGTTGAGATTTTTTGCTTTAAAATTTAAAGAAAATTGTAAAAAAAAAAACAATAAAAGCCTCATCCGAGGCTTGGGTTGAAATAAGGACACCTAAAAGCCCCCAAAAATATAAATTTTCAAAAATTACCCAAGGGTCTAAAGCCCAAAAATCTAAAAAATACCAAAAAAATTACACAAACTTTAAGAGTTGTATAGTCAGCGAGTTCAATTCCAAAAATATTCTGTGTATTTTTCCATCAGAATCACGTATTATAGTTGTTGGGTTTTGCTGCTCATTTAAATTATTTTGTGTTATAGGTGTAGATTCGGATACATTATTTTCTGTTGACATTTAATGAGTATTTGAGGAAGTTGTGTTGTTAATATAATTGTTAATATTCTCCTTTAAAAGAGATTTATAAAAAATAAATTTAAAAAAAATTGCGGAAAAAAAGTTGCGGACAATATTTGTGGACAAAACGTCTATCCGCAATTTTGAGAAAAATAGAACAAAACCCATGGATAGAGTAGGATCAAATAGAAACCAAGAAATTTTTCTTAACAAAACCATGGTATTATCCAAAATATAGAAAAGAAGGGAAATTAGTTCTCGGTCAATTAACTTAATCAAATTAGAAAATCAATAAAAACATTTTCTTAAATTCCAAAAGAAAATTTATTTTCAGTAGTTAATTGAAAGAGCGCGATTAAATTCTGTGTAGAAATGTGCAAGAGAAATAACGAAAAAAAATGTAAATGTAAGATTTGTAATTAGTCATTCACACAACTTTTTGGGGGGAAAATGAAGAAAAAAACAAAAAAACATTTTATGTGAAATAATAAAAAGGAAAGAAGATTGTGGTCGTTAATAAATATAAATAGGTTAACTGGGTTAGTAAAAGACATTTAACAATCGTAGAAATGATAAAAATGTGATAAAAAATTAACAAAAACACGAATGAAAAAATTTAACAGAAATAAAAACAAAAATAGAAAATAAACTTCAAATTCGCAGGCTTGGCGAAATGTTTTCCAATAAATTTCTCTTACGCCCTGCTGTCTCTCTAATTTATACAATCTCTCGAAACTATGGAGAACTCTAAAATGTTGATATTACATATCGTCACTTTAGCCAAATTTTGCCATTTCGTCAAACGTAAAACTGAAACTTACGTTTGATTAGGTATTTTATTGACTTTCTTGCTAATATTTTTTTTCTTTGTTATCATTTTTTGTTTTATTTGTTCTAGACTTTTTTTAACTGCTTATAAACTTAAACATTAAATTAAACATTTTTTAAATTTTTTTACAGATTATTAATTTTTCTAGATTTTTCTAGATATTTTAATGGTAACTACTAATATTCTTATCAAGCCAGACAAGCAGCAACAAATTTCTGCTTCGTGTTCTTTACTTGAAAGTTTGGAAAGTGCACTTGATGAATTTACAAAGTTAAAAATTGAAGGAGATTGTAAAATACCAACAGATTGTAAAACTATGAGACGAACAGGATTGTAGGTTTTTTTATTGTTAGATTTATTTAGACACCCTAGAAAGCCTATGCCCTACCCTAGTTTTTTATTTTATTACTGAAATCTCGTCTTTGGAGTTATTTAAACACACATTTTTCAGCCATTACTACAATTACAACAAATTACGTTTTTCTCCTTATCAAATTCCTAAAAGCAATATTGAAGCTCTTCGAAGTTATTTATGCTCTCTTATTATTAAACAGACTAAAAAAGGTTTATTTTTTAATTTATTCCCTAGAAAATTAGGTATAGTGTTGGTAACGTCAGGGCGGGAGCTTATAATTTCCACCGATGGGAACCTTTAGCCGTGAAAGTTTGTTTTTAGATCCTTTTTAGTGTTAAATACCTTCCCTTAAAATTTCAAAATTTATGAGTCCATATTTCTTGAGTTATGCTCGGAAAACTTCAAAAACGACGTTTTCCCTCAAAAAAGTCAATATTTTCGTCTATAATTTCCTTAATACTTTACCAAAACTTCTAAAATTCTTAGAATAGCTAATTAACTCTATTAGGAACATACCTACAAAATTTCACTTCTCTAGGTACTCATTTGTTAATTTTATTACCTCCCAAACAACCCCTCCTGCTCACCAGCAGCATTGTTTCTACTATGTCTTTGTGGTGTAGTTGGAAATTTCTTAGTCTATAACTAGTGAGGGTCGAAGGTTCGAATCCTTTTGTCGGAATTTATTTTTTTATCGACTCCTTTCCCCTTATTTTTCATTCTAAATCAATTCAAACATTTTTAAAAATTTTAAAAAAATTTTTCTAGGCAATTATCATCACGACTTACTTGTAAATATTCACTTAAAAGGATGTAATTTTTATGGGAAATCATTACAAAAAAATATTTTTACAAAAAAGCATTCAATGCCTTGTTGGCTACAACATAACAAAAAGAGCTTAATTTGGCGTAAATCAAAAGAAGAAAATTTAGAAATTCCATCAACCTCAACAATTGACAACATTCAAATTGATAATCAAGAAAATGAAGAAAAATCGGATTTGGGATTGAATGAATTATCTGATTATTTTCAACACTTTGTTTGCCTTTGTTCACCTAAAATGTCTGATTTGGCTCAGAGTATGTATGCTTAAACGATTATTATATTTTGCAATAATTTCTTTTTTATTGATAAAATTTTTTATTTAAATTTGAATATTAGGGAAAAAACCGATTTATTGATAACCAATTTTCTCCTCGCACGCCTCTTTTAGTGAATTTCGAATTCAAAAAATGAATTTTTATTAAAAATACCTGTCCCTTTATGTTAAAAGCTTATATTTTATTTTATATTTAAAAAAGAAAAATTCTGGGCGACAGGTGGATTCGAACCCCGCTTAGAGAAATCAACTCTAGTAGAAAACCAAACACGCCAACCACTACACCACTAGGCTTCCGACTTGAATCAAAAGAAAATCCTGTACCTGCCTTCATTCCTGAACCAGCAAATACAATTTCAAACAGAAGCGATCCTGAACTTTTGGAAAATAATGATTTAGAAGGAAGTTGTTGAGGTTTGTGGTTTTTTTATGTTCTAATTCATTAATTTTTTATGTATAAACAGTTTTTATTTGTTTGAATTTTAAAGGAAATGCCTCGTTTGTAGAGAAATAACTTCTGCTGAAATTTAAATTAGCGCGATTTTGGCGTTATGTTTAATTTTAATGTAAATGACACTTTATCCCAATTAGTTGAATTAGACGTTTGAGTATCAACCATTTGAGTCTAGATTTGAGGCAAAGTTTAAAAAATTTATCAAATTTTTTAAAATTAACTCAGGCTCAATTGGCAATACTCTGTTGTCCAATTTTGGGACAAATTGTCATTTATTTATTACAAAATGTCAAGTTACGCGAAGTTTTAAAATTTCCAATTCTCCTCAAATTCTATTTTCTCTAACCACACTATTTCTTCATCGTATATATTATTAATTATTCAGAGATGGCGCAAAACATATAAAAAACGCAAATTTTTTAAATTGAATAAAATGATTCGAAATTCATTCAGACTCAATTGGCAGGACTCTATTGGCCTATCTTGGGACCAAACGTCATTTATTTTTTTTACAAAATGCAAAAATATGCAAATTTATAAAAATTCAATTTTCTAGAAATATCTATTTTCTCTAACTACACTATTTCTCTTATGTCCACTTTTAATTATTTAGAGATGTGCGCAAACATTGAAAAACGCAAAAGATTTAATAATTTATAAAAATCAATAAAATCGATATTCGATTTTTTAAAATTTTAAAAATTATTTAATTTCAAAATACCAACACACGAAACACCAAAAACATAACACCAACTCACGAAAAATCTAATACATAACACAAACACACGAAACATCTAAAATACGAAATATCAACATACGAAATGCCAAAAATACAAAATAACTAAAAAACTGTTTATTTATGCAAAAAGAACATTTATTTTAAATTTTAATAAAAAATATAATAAAATTCTGATTTTTTGGAATGGCAAAACTGGCACACATGGAGCAATACTTATTTGTGTACCGAATGTGAAATAAAAATATATAAAATTAAAGAATTTTGCACCGAAAAGATTGGAAGATACGGAAAGTATGAGTTAAAGTGAAGTTTTTTTGGATCTCTGGGAAGAAGCTCAACCGGATTATCTCCGGGATAGGGATCGAACCCTTTAATAGAACCCTTTTTAGACGAAAAAAGTTAAAGCTGAGGTTAAAGCTAAATTTAAAAAAAACCATGCGAGGACGGAAAATATTCTTCAAAACATCCACTCTTCTTCAGACAATGCATTGAGGTTGTGAAGCTAACAGAGTTTCTCGATGACTCATTTCTTCTAATTCTAATGCCTAAAATTTAAAGAAATCGAAAAAAATTTCTCCAAGTCTTTAAAATTAAATACCCTAACAGATTCCTTCTCCAAAGCCTCCAACTGTTCAGTATGTTTCTTCTCTAACTGGTCTTCATGTCTTCTACATCTAGTTGCTAATCTTTTTCTTTCCTCCATGAAAAGCTTTGAAATAAAATAAATAAGAATTAGAAGTTAAACATCCTGGGATCTAAGCGTAGAAAAAGATAATTTATGGGATCTTGGAGAGGAAATGGAACTTAGAAAAAAGATTTTTTGATTGATGGAACCCTTATGATTACCTGATAGGATATAAAGAAGTCCAAGAAGTAACCAGAGGGATCTAGAACCAAAGAAGAAACTAAGAATCAAAACCTATTCATTTTTGGAGCGTAGAAGGGAACGACCCTTCTCAAGTTTAAATTTCAGAAGGGTGGTGGATCACTTTTGAATATCTGATAGGTATATGGAAAGACAGAAGCAACTAGAGGAGGCTTTAACCAAAATAGGGGGTATAACAAAAATTCTAACCCAATTTTAGAAAGATGTAGAAGGGAACGACCCTTCTCAGGTTTAAATTTCATAAGGTAAGAGTCCTGGACTTAGACAAAAAGTTGGTTTGAAGACGTGAAAGGGAACGATCCTTCTCAAGTTTCAAAAGATAAGGGGGTTTGACTTAAGCAAAAAATTGAACTCCCTCCTTGATGATGGATATCCACCACAGATCCCACAAAATCCTTCCCAAAAAATTAAAGAAATTAAAAAAAAAACCTTCAAATTCCTTTCATTCAATTCTTTTATTCTTCTATCCCTCTCAGCTTTAGTTTTGATTCCTTTATCTTGTTGTACAGCTCGAATGTCTTCCATACTCTTCTTTGTTTGTGCTTGCTTCAATTCTCTATTTTCAATTTCAAATCTGGATTTTAAAGCAATTTGTTGTTGTTTTTGACGGCTAAAAATTTTAAAAATTTGAATTTTTTCTAAAAAAAAATTATCAAAAAAATACTCTGTTAATATTCTTTTTAAAAGCTCATATTCTTCTTTTGTATGCAATTTGCGTTGTTCAAACTGTTCAATTTCCATTCGTCTTAATAATGTTGACCATTCATCTGTTTGGTTTTGGACTAATGACCGGATCTTTAAAAATAAAAATATTTAAAAGTTTTTAACAAAGAAGGGACGGTTCCTAGCTTTGCTAAACAATCCACAATTGAAACACAAAAAAATTTGAAACACAAAAAAAAATCTCGACGAAAGGCGAGCTACAAAAAAAACAATTCTTAATTAAAAAAATTTTAGAAGACAAGAGTCATGGACTTTGATAAAAATAATTTAATTAAAAAGATTCTCTCGTTGGTTAAGGAACCGTCCCCTCTCATCAAAAAATTAAAAAAAAACCAATGAATCTCCCATCTGTACAGGATCTGATATTCTATTTCCAAGAGAAACATGTCTTTTTGCAGATTCTCCAGCATCTGAACTTGCATTATTTGGATGATTTCGCCTTTTTAAAGATAATTTTGTTGTTAAAATATTTGTTGTTGTTCCTCCATTCCCAACTAATTTTTCAACACTTGATTGTTGCGATTTTAAAACATTTTCTCTCAATTTTTGATGTCGACGACGCATTTCTTCTTTATCTTTTAAAATTCTTTTTTGCAATTTTGTGAAGGCTTTTTCTTTTTTTAGTTCTGTTACTTCAATGTTTTTGACCTAAAAATAAATTTAAAATTAATTGTTAAAAAGAAAGAAAAAAAAGAATTTTGAGGAAAATTGAAAAAAAAATTTGCGGACATTTTTTGCGGACAAACTTAAAACAAATTGCAAAGTAATTTAAGTTTTGTTTTAAATAAAATTTTAATTAATAAATAAAAATTTTAAATTAAATAAAATTTTAAATAAAATGAAAAGTTAAAGCATACAAGCTCCATTTGTCAGCAGTTAACAATAGAAAAGGAAAATTAAAAAAAAAATTAAAAAACGGATTTGCGGATTAAATTATAAAAATGAGAAAAAAATAAGGGAAATTAAGTAAGAGAAAAAACGGAAAAAAAAAGAATGAAGAAAGAAAATATCAAAAAAAACATGGGATGAAATCTAGGTGGGTAAAGGGAAGATTAGAATTAACCAACACAATTACAACGATGACTCATCAAAACCTCAATAGTTTTTCGTAGAATTACACTGCCAGAGCTTATAGTAGGTCCAAGTTGTTGTTGTATTTGTTGAGATGAGGATGGCTGATTTCCAACACGTCGATCACTAAATCTTCGCCCAACAGGACTTTTTTAGGGAAGAAAATAATTTTAAAAAATCTAAAAAAAAATTTTCTCACTCAAAACGTAACGAATTCGACATTTTTCGACATTTTCTGCCAGTCTTCTCTCCTCCTTCATCTGTTAAAGTAGAACGAACCAGAGCAGAAAGTGCTCTTCTAGGAGGTGGAGGTGTGTCTTTACCAGCCAAAACACGTGAAGAAAGACGTGATGGAGCCAAAGCTATTGCAACAACGGTATCACAACTGGACAATAAAGGGACCAGTTCTGTGACGACTGAAGCTGAAGCAAAATTTGCATCATAATCTTCCAAAAAGTGTTGACGACCGACAGTGAAGCAAGGAGAAAACAAGAATTTAAATTTACCACCAAGAAGTCCTCGACGTTTTTCCCAAAGAAAAGAAGCGTTAAAGAAATTAAATAAGCGACAGAAAAAAATAAAGGTTTGAGCTATAAAGCTAAAGAAAAGCGCCAAAAAGAAGCCCAGGATTATTAAAGAAAGAAAAGCCAAGAGAAAATTAAATCTTAAAAACCTGAAATTTTCCATCAAGTGTAGTTGTTGAATATCCATCTGCTGCCAAAGGAATAGCTGTTCGAGGAGTACTTCCACCAGAAGTGATGACAGCTGATTGGGAAGGTTCTTTTCCACTCATACATGGTGATTGATTTGAAGCAAAACGTCCACTAGAAGAATCGAAAAATTTTTAACCCCAAAAATCTCAAAAATAAACCTTTCAAGAGAATTAGCTTGTGCAGAAGCAACGGCCCAATTTGAACCTCCATTTTGTGCCACTCTTCGAATACTTGCATTTCCATCAAAATTAGTAGTCGAAGCCTTTGCCCTTCCTGCAGAATCTGCTCTAACAGGTGCCAACAAATCTTCCAATTCATCAACACACATTTGTTGTAAGGCTTCTTCTCTTTTTTCTTGGGCAGAGAGATAAGCTCTTAGGAAAAATAAAAAAATATTTAAAAAATAAAACTTTGGATCGGCCAATGCATCAACAAGTCCACTCAATTCATCTGGAACATAAGTTTTTAATTGAAGATGAACAAAAAGAGAAGGAAGAGTTAATGGTTGATTCTAAAAAAATTTTTTAAAATACTTAAAATAAAAATTTAATACATTTTCTGTTCGTAAAGAGATATGGCGATATCCAGATTGAAGACCATCTAACGGAAGAATTCGCTAAAAACAGCAAAGAAATTTAAAAAAGTAAGGGTTGGTGTAGTTGGAAAATTTTTGGTTTACCCTATAAAGGGGCGAGGGTTCGAACCCTGTTGGTGGCCATTAATTTTTATTTTTGGGGAAAATGAAAATAAGGAAGAATTCAAAAGGAAAAATATTCCAAAAATAATTTTAAGAATTAAAAATAAAAACCTGTCCCAATTGCTTTCCACTATCATCATAAACAGCAAAACGAAGAACAGCCAATTCAGGCAGAATAACTTTTCGAAAAACAAAAGGCTCTTCATTGTAGACAGGAAATAGACTATTCGCAGGGACTAGACGTGAGCGATGTTCTTTTCTGATCGTGTCTGTTGGAAGGCCATACATCTCGACTTCCTTTAAAAAAATTTTAGAAAATCAAAGATCTAGTCACCAACCACATAAGTCCCAACTTTACGTTCAGACAGAAATTGACCAGAAATTATCTTAAAATTGAGTTTTTAAAGACAAAATCTAATCAAAAATATGAAAAGAAAATTCATAAAAGAATCCGCCGAAATAGAAAAAAAAATTTTAAAGCTTTGTGTAGTTGGAAAATGTTAGGTTTCCCCTATAAAAGGGGTGAGGGTTCGAACCATGTTGGTGGTCATTAATTTTTATTTTTCGAGGAAAGGCAGTAAAAATATAAAAATAAATTTAAACAAACCCTAACAGAACAATGAGCAGCAATTACTCCATCCACCGGAGATTCAGAAAAAGGGTCAAAAGTTCGGTCTGGACGACGCATAAAATCAGGTTTGAGTAAATAACTAAAAAATTAAATCAAAAACAACTCGAAAATAACTTAAAAAAATACCCGCATTGATCATTATACTCGAATTTTCCTTGATTGAGTTGTATACAAACATCGGGGGTTTGAAAATTTAATGCCGCCATTTGACAACCAGCATTCCAGAAAATCTAAAAAAATTTTAAAGAAATAGAAAATTAAAAAAAATAAATAAAGTTTGGTGTAGTTGGAAAATTTTTGGTTTTCCCTATAAGAGGATGAGGGTTCGAAGCCTGTTGGCGGTCATTAATTTTATTTTTGCGGAAAAATGAAAATCAGCCACAATTTAAAAGAAAAAAGATTTTAAAAAATAAAAAACCTGTGGAAGAAAATTACTAGAATCAACACGAGCACCTTTTGGATATATTCTACTTAACTGCCTCTTGTTGTAATTAACCCATTCTGGAGCACATTGTCTTTAAAAAATAAAAATTTAAAAAATAATTAAAAAAATTTACTTTATTAAATTAAGTCCAGTACTTTCAGAAAATGAAGACCTTAAAAAATAAAGTAAAAATAAAAAAAAATTAAAAAAAACATGTGAAAGTGAAGATTATTTTGTTCAGCAACATCAAATCCAGAAAACTTGACTGGGTGTGTATAACAAACTAATGAAGACAACAACGGGTGAATATTGGTTGTAGCACCTTGGTAATAATAACTTTCTTGAACCTGGAAAATTATAAAGAATTAAAAAAAAAATTCATTTTTCTCACCATTTTTATGAGACGTTCCTCTTCTTCTTTGGACAAGACAGGCTGAAAAAATAAGAAAAATTAATTAAATATATTTAAAATAATAATAAAAATAATCTTGAACTTAGGAGAATAAAAGAGCAAATAAATTTAAATTTAGGGTGGTAAACTAAATTTTGATGGAACTAAAAAGCTCAAGCATAAGAAGAATAAACTGACAATGAGAATATTTAAAAAATTAAAAAATAGTGAAAAAATTAAAAGGAGAAAACAAAAAATAAAGAAAGCGGCCATGGATGGACTGAAAGAAAAAAAAAGTAGTAGAACACTGCACAAAAAATAAATAAATTAAAAAACTTAAAAATAAATATGGATGAAGTAAAATGTGAAAATAAAAGAAGAGGGGAAGAAGATTCAACAAGACTGACAACTACAACAAATTCTAAAAATTCAAAAAACTTCTAAACCTTTTGTTTAGCTGGTCTTCTTTCTAATAAACTGCCTCTCTTTCCAGGTGTAGCATCAACTAAAGCAGCAGCTGTTGAATGATCTGTTCCACTTTGAACAACAGAAGGACGTCGAAATGAACGTTTTTCTGCTCTTCCGCTGACCAAATGAAGTAAAGAAGAGGGGGATGTTGATGAAGAACAATGTTGAGAAGAAGAATGACCGCCACTATTTCTATGACGGACAGATTCATGACCACCCTCAGAATGTTGCGAAAGAATTGGACGATCCTGTTTTTGTGGCATATTGAAGAATGAGAAGGAAGATTAATTGAAAAATGGGAAGAGATTAAATAAGAAAAAATTAAAAATGGAATGAAGAGAGGCGGGAGAGTAAATGAAGGAAAGAAATCAAATCCAAAAAATATAAAAAAATTAAAATAAAAAAGCCAAAGTTAATACGCGCGATTAGGATTATAATAAGACAGAAAAATAAAAAAAATCCCCCAAAAATCCCAAATAAAATATTTTTCTCCAAAAAATTTAAAAATAACCTGCACTCTACGATTAAGTCCTAACGGCTGTTTCAATTTACTAATAATTCCAGGAGGTTGTTGTTGACTTGAACTTGGAACAATTCGCGTTGCTGACTGTCCACTTGCACAATCTTCAGTTTTTTCGACTTGAAAAAATTTTCAAAATTAATTTAAAAATTTTTAAACAAAAAATAAACCATTGGAAGTTTCTTGTTTTCCAGTTTCAACTAAAGCAACAGTCGAATTATGTCGAGAAGGAACATTTGAAAGAGAAGAACGATGTTGTGATGACTGAGAATTTCCAAGGTTTAACAAATCAAAAGCATTGGAAAGAGAAGCACTTGAAACAGTTGGTCCAAGTTTAGATTTTGGATGTGGTTGTTGTTGAGTAGATTGATGACCATCTTCAAGATGTGATCTTTCTGAGGCTAAAAAATAAAAATATTAAATTAAAAATCGAGTTAAAATAGTATGGAAAAAGTTAAAAATAGTGGAAAAAGTTAATAGAAAAATTAAAAAAAAATATTTAGAAAAAGAAGAACGTTGATAAAAAAGAAAGACAGGGTAAAAATCATACAAAAATGAATAAGAAAAAACGATGAAACAAAAATTTAAAAAATTATTCAAAAGCTGGACAGGGTAAATTAAATAAATATTAAATAGGAAAAACGACAGTAAATAAAAAAGGAAGGGAAAAGGAAAAGAAAATCATTGCCGTCGGTGGGAGCCAGACATTTCGGGACGGACATTTCCGGATAAAAACTAAGGCTTATTAAAACCGGAAAAAGGACCACTGGGTCTTGTCCGATGCAAAGGCCTAAGCATACAGTATCATTTTGGTGGTATAGAACTCATCACATCTCTTTATATAAGGTATAAAATAGAAAGCTTACAGGCTATCCGGAAATGTCCGTCCGCAAGTGTCTGCCGACCCCGTCGGTCAAGAAGAAAGAAAAAAGTTTTTCTGGGTAAATAAAAATTCTAAAGATTAAAGGATAAAAAAACAAAAAAAATTAACAAACACATTAAAAAGACAGAAAGGGAAAAACAATTTTTCTCAATAACAAGCCTCCTCTTGAAGAAGGTCGATCAGATCCCATAATTGCAGAAGCAGGTCTTAAATCTCCTTTAAGCCTTGCCAATGTAAGGGCTTGACAAAGTCGTGCACCCAAACCATCAGGTCTTTTAGAAAGCAGAAAATCTGTTAAAGAATGACGAGGAGAACTGCTTCCACTGGCACAACGAAGATTTGCAGAAGAGCTAAGCGAAGAGATCATTCCAGAAAATTAAAAAAAAAATACCGAGATGATCCAATAAAAGGACTCAAACGTCCTGAACTTGTTCTTCGATGACGAGGGTCGTTATTATTATTTGTTAGAGAACGATTATTATTATTGTTGTTATTTTCTGCTTGAATTTCATCGACCAAAATAGAAGCCAAAAGTGCTGAGCCTTTTTTATTATTAAAATGAAGGGGAGGAGAAGAGAAAGAAATATGAATTTAATATCCCCAAGAATGAGAAATTGAAGAAAAAAATATTTGAATAAAAATATAAGGACGAGGAGAATAAAAAATATTTTTTTAAATAAAAAGAAATCTAAAAAAAAGTTGACAAACTCACGCGGTGAAAGAACCTGTCCACTACCACCACTATTATTCTCTCCATCTACATTTGTTGTTGTTGTTGCTTCTGATGGATATTCAACACCTTTTTGTTGGTCTGATGTTGTTGCAGATTCTGATTGTTCATCTTCTTCATCTAATAAACGTCCTTCTCTTCTAAATTGTTCCATTTGGCGTTGTTCATCTTCAGGTTTCAGTCTTTTATTTTTTATCAAAATTTTTCTTTTTAATTGGCTGGGTGAAGGTAAAGGGACGCCTGGCTCCAACTTAAATAAAAATCCTTTAATTTAATCACAATATTCAAAAATAAACCTCATGTCCTTTAATTGGCCCTGTAAGAAGCATATCATCAAAAATTTCCAAACAATATTTTGCCATTTTTAATTGATTTGATTTTGAGCAGTGATTTTCAAAAGAAAGGATTACGGGCCATTCAGAACGCAAAAATGCCGTTTCTTTTATTTGAACAAGCACATCTTTGAAGAAAACGTCTGTACACATTGCTTTGCCTAAAAAACTCAAAAAATGAAGTTAAAAAAATTTCAAAAAAACCATGAGTTATTATAGGTTCTCCTTTATTTTCTCCTGTTCCATCCCAACAATCAAGTTCAATACATCTACAGCCAGACAACAAAACTTGACGATAAATTTCCGTTGAGCTTTTGCCTCCATATTGACGTCCAGTTAAATAAGTATTGTGAGAACTTTAAAAAATTGAAAAAACTCAAAAATCAATTAATTTAAACAAAAAAACCTGTTAATAAAATAATGACATAAAGGTTGGTCCATATCTTGATGCCTCTCTGTTCTGTCCAGAAACACAGGAGAATTCTCTTCTGACAGGAGAAAGCGCATGAAACCATCACCAGACATTTTGCCTAATTAAAATAAAATTTTAAAATCCAAAAAATCTTTTCAGAAAACCTTGTGTTATATAAGACTCATCACTTTCGTATTTGGCAATGAGTTGGTTAACTCTGTCAACATCAAAATTTGGGAAGAGAATTTCATTAAGACGTGGATCTCGTTGTTCATCGTTCAAAAACTTTAAAAGAATTATTTCAATTAAAAAAAAATTTTTTTTAATAAAATACCGTTATTAGCCTCTCTCTTGTCAAATATTCTTTTTGCCCTGATCTAAAAAGAAGAAAAATAAAAGAATTTTAAAAAATAAAGAAAACATACAATTTAACAAATAGTTCTTGAATATCAGTCCGAGGGCTAATTTTGTGGTAGAGACGAAGAAACTTGTCAAATGTGAAGAGGAACACGTCCAAATCTTCGCGCTCCTACAAAATGGGTTTTAAAAAAAATTAAAAAGTTTCAAAAAAATTTTTAAACTTAAAGCATCAAATAGGGGTACAAACCACAGCAAAAACGTCACAAAAAAATTAAAAAAAAGACAATTCAAACTCAAACCTTTCGTTGTTTGTTTCGTCTAGCATCTTCACGTTCAGCTGACCCGCATTGATAAAAACTTGATATTTTGCGTGCCAAAAATCCTTTTTTCTGTCGATAGCAATTGGTGTTTGTTGTTCCATTGAAATTATTGAATTTCCCATTTTTAGCCATAAACGGACACATATTCTTCTTCGTCGAGTTGGAGTACAATGGAGATTCTGTAGAGCAAGAAAAACTTCCAAAAGATGATTGGCAAAGGCTGGACGATGATGAAGAATTTGTTAAACCACAACAGGAAGGCCAAAACACAAAACAAAATTTATTATTAAAAAATAAAGAAAAAATAAAAAAAGAAACACTAAAACCACTAAAAAATAGACAAACACTCACAAAAAAAAAGAAAAAAATTCAAAAATTATTTTTTAAAAATCTCTCACCTTATCGCCAGAAAGTCCAAGGTCTGCAAGGCACTTATGCACCATCTTTTCAGGCTTTCCACTTGAAAAAGTGCGGACTACATTTCGTAGAGGAATTCGGCCTCTTTCATTTGTGGCCAAACAAAGATAGCGCCATCTAGAATTTTAAAAAAATTAAAAGAAAATTTAAAAGGGAAAGTTGTGAGACATAAAAACAGTCGGAACCTGGCTAAACCGATAGAGATTTATATAAAAAATAAAATAGTTGAATAAAATATCAAAAAGAAAATAATTAACTATGAGAGGACTCGAACCTCCATGGATAACTGGTGTAGTCAGACGTACTCACCACTACACCACAACTGTTTCGATCAGTAATCAAAATAAAATCACTTATATGCATTGGGAATAAATAACCCACTACGACAGTTTTTACACCTAAAATGAACACCTCACAACCTTCCCTTGTTAGAAAAAATCAACAAACTGTTTTTGAAGGCATTGCATTGGACAGGCAAAGCGAATTTTATAGGTCCTCAAGAATTCATTAATTGATTCTCTCCAGGCCTGGAAGAAAAATGATTTAAACAAATTTTTAAAATTTAAATAAACCTTGGCAACTTGAGCAGTGGCAGCGATAAAATAGAGGTTATTGACTGCAACCTAAAGATTTAAAGATAAAATAAATTTGGATGGACCCTGGGCGGACAAAAAACCCCCAAAAATCCCAAAACTCTCAAAAATCCCCCTCAAAACAAAAATCAAACCAAATCCTGTCCATAAGTCAGCCACACAATTCTCGAGTCCAAAGGGTCCAAATTGCCTACAGTTTGAGTCAGCTTTGCGCGTTGTTCAAGTTCTGCTACTATCCGTAAATCTTTGATGCTGCCACCATTAGGTCTAGCCTCCCACAACTAAATTAAAGTCAATTAAGTACACAAATTATAAAAAAAAACCTGTGCAAGATCCAAAACTCCTGCTTCTTTTCCTCGTGCTTCCCAGACAAGAAAAAATCCATATTCATCTACCCGAAGGAGACAACCAAAATCTAAGCTGCCATTCTCCTAATTAATTAAAGAAAAAGTTTAAAAATTATTTAAATTAAAAAACCTCATCATATCTATCAAATAAATCGCCTCTAAGCAAAATATCAGGAACTCCAATTTTATGACGCCAACTCCAATGATCTTTCCCTTTGGCCGTCATTTCGTAACGCCACTAAAAAAAATACCCGTTGTTGTTGATTTTGAATTAAATTGAATTTTTTGAATTGAAGGAATGAAGAAATAATTATTTAAATTTTTTTGTTGAAAAGTGAAGAAAATAAACTAAAATTTAACTAAAAAAATAAAAAATAAAGTTTGTTAAAAAAAAAAATATTTAAAAAATCAATTTCGTCGAAAACGAACGACAAGAAAAATAAAAAAAACATTTTTGAGGGAGATTGATGAAAAAAAGAAAGAAATGGCAACAAAGGGGAAGATTAAAAAAAAGAACGAGAAAGAAAATTGGTTTAAATTACATTGGTAGAAAAAAAAATAAATTGCGTGCATGTTTGTGGTCTATAAAAATATTAAAAAAATGACGAGGAACAATTTATGTTAGTAAAAATAAAGTTGGTTAGAAAAATGTCAGAGAAATTTAAAAAAATGAAAAAATAAACAGAATAAAAAAAGAAAATTATCAAAAGCCTAAATATATTAAATTTACACGTCAAAAATAAATTAGAGATGCCACTACTTAAAGTGGACCCACTTAAACTCAAGAGCCGAAAATAATATCCTCAAAAATTAATAAAAAAAATTCAGGGTACAAATTGGATGGATATAAACAAGTTTAAAAAAATAAAAAAAAAGACTAGGAAAAAGAAAATAAATTAAAAATAAATAAAAGAAAGAAGCATCACAAAGAAAACAAGCTTTTAAAGAAAATAAAAAAAATAAAACACATAAAGGACAATTTCAGCGGTCGAAAAATGTTTTTTTTGTCACATAACCAGAGAGAAAATAAATAAACGGTAGAGGTTAGTCAATTTTTTGAGGAAGAAAAAAGGAAAATAAACTCCCCAAAAGATATAAATCAATAAAAAAATAATTGTTAGCACAAAAAGCACATGAGAAAAAATGATTTTTAGTCTTGCAATTAAAAGGATTGGAAAAATAAATTTTTAGGAAAAATTATCTTTTGGGGGTTAAATATCTTCGAAAAAGGAAGTAAAGAGTGGGTATACAACAGAAGAAAAAGAAAAATTTTGGGGACACGCTTTTGCTGTTCTTCTCGTTGGCATACTACTGAGAAATTGGGGGAGAGGGTAAATGGCAGTTACACAGAAAATAAATAAATTTCTTTCTAGTATTCAATTCACGCATTCACTCGCTCATTTTGTCGCGCTTACTCAACATAAAGCATGGAAATAAAAATAAAAAAATATTGGCCACAAAAAAAAGTTGAGGGGAAAGACACAAAAAGACGCGCGTTAAACAAGAAAATGCAATTACGCTTGAAGGCAAATTTCGTGACGAGAAAGCGGCACAAGACTTGAAGTAAAAGCGCTTTTTCTCTATAAAATGCTTGTCAATATTCACAAAAGAGAAAGGAACTAGAAAATAAAAAACGGGTCTTTGAAGAAAAAAAAAGAAAGGCGGCAATTTGTTGTAGTAAATAAATATAAATGTGTCTATGCGGAACATATTAAATTTGTTTTTGCCTATAAACTAGAAAAAATGAATAAAACTTGAAGAAAAGTAGAAAAAACTCGAAGAAAAACTGACAAAAATGAAAAGAAAAAATAAGAAAAATATGTAGGTATTATGAAGTTGACACATTGATATTTTAAACATTAGTTGACACTTTGATATATCAAACGAAAAACAATTTCAGTGTCGAATACATAAAACATATTTATCAAAACACCAAAAGCTTGGTAAAACGTACTTTACTTCTAGTCGACACTTTGACATTTACTGTGGGAAATATTACGAAACATCAATTAAGAAAAGTCCAAAAACAAAAAAGGTAATAATACGCGGTTATTAAACGCGTTTAAAAGTGTGATAAATAAATGAAAAAAATTTAATTTTTATCATAACTATGAAAGAAAAATGATTAGAAAAAATAAACCTGTTGTGTACATATTCCAATAGAAAAATAATTATTATTTAGTTGCCACAAGTCACAGAGCCTTTTTATTTATTACGCTTTCCACCACCACCACCCATTCCTCCTAATCCACCACCTCCTCCTCCTTGTACTTGCTTCATCCTATTAAATAAATTAATCATTTTTTGCTTGTAAAAAACAAAATTCAAGGAAATGCCTAGTAGAGATCAGATACAAAGAGAGTTTTATCTATCATCATGCTCAAGAAGTTTTTGAGCTTCCTGTATTCTTCCTGGGTGTGAATTTTTGAACTAAAGGCTCAGGACACATGCCCAGTTCAATAAATCAAAAACCAGTCAAGTCCCAGGATTTTGGAAATTTCCAAAATTTTATATATAAAAAAATCACAAACATATTTTGCAAACCAGCTAATCCACCCATTTGTTGAAGCACTCTAGGATCCATTATTTTTGCCATTTGTTGATTTAATTTAGTCATCTGGTTTGGATTTATATTTTTTGGATTCATTTCATTTCCCTTCAAACAATTTTTTTAAATTAAAAAAATCTTCAAAGAAAACCTTAAAAAGTCCTTTCATACTTCCCATCTTTTTAACCATATCAGCAAATTTTTTATATTGTGAAAGCAATTCTTTTACTTCAGTTACAGTTGTTCCACTTCCTTTTGCTACACGTATTAATCTGGTAGGTTCTTTTGTGAATAAGTCATTGGCTTTTGGATGATCAAGTTCTTTAAATGGAAAATTTTTTTTTAATTTTTGCGGACTCAACTTGCGGGCTTTTTCGAATTAAAAAAATTCCATAAACAGGGGAAGACACCTTTAGGCCAGAGAAATGTTTTATAAGCCCTAAAACACCAGCCAAGTACAAAAAATCAAAATCCAAAACAAATCCAAAAAATCAAAAAAAAAACCTCCATCAGCCATTGAATCCATTATTGTCATCAACTTTTTCAATCTGGCCATAGATTCTTGTTCATTACCTTTTGAAAGAAAGTCTGAGCCAAAACCAGGGATCATACTCTAAAAATTAAAAAAATTTTTTTAACTCAAAATCAAATAAAAATAAACCATAATTTGTCCAAAAGGTCCCATTTTCATTATATTTTGAAATTGTTCGTACATATCACGAAGAGTAAATTGACCTGTAAAAATTCATTTATTTAAAATTATTTTATCAAAAACCTTGTTTAAGCCTTTTTATAAGTTCTTCATTATCTTCCAATCCCATTTCTGAAACTTTTTCAACAAGTCCTTGAATGTCTCCCATTCCAAGCTGAATTAAAAAATTAAAAAATTTTCATAAAGAAAAAATCTAGAGATCGAGATTTTTTAAAAAGTCCTGGTCTGGACTCTGGATCTAACTCATTGACATTGACTGAAGTCCAGGAAAAGCACAGGCCTAGGAAAATGAGGAAGCCCGAAAAATGCCTAGGCACAGAAAAAAAACTCATGCCTTTGCCAAATCTCAACTCGATCTCTAAAAAATCCTTTAAAAGAAAAAAAAAACAAACCAATTTTTGTAAGAAAGGTTTAACTTTAAAAAGTTCAAAATCATCTATATGCTCTCCCGTACCAATAAAAATAATTGAAGAATTTGTAGTTGCAACACTAAAAATTAAAAAAATAAAATTTTAATCAAAAATAAAATTTACGCTGATAGGGCACCACCACCTTTTGCATGTCCATCCAATTTTGTAATTATAACGGATCCAATATCAACACAATTTTTGAAAGCGCGAGCTTGTCCTTCACAAGCCTAAATTATAAAAAAAATTTATCAAATTAAATTTTCTTCGAAAAAACCTGTCCAATTGATGCATCCATTACGAAAATAACATTATCAGGTTTCTAAAAATTTTTTTCAAATTTTAAAAAACTCTAAAAAAATAAACAAACTATAGCATTTGAAACTTGAAGCATTTCTTCAAACAACGCTGCTTCTTGTTTATGCCTACCAGAAGTGTCGACTACAATTAATTCAAAACCATCACGTTTAAATTTGTCTACACCATTTGCTGCAATAACAACTGGGTCTATTTCTGAGTAACTAAAAAAAGAATTAAATTTATAAATTTGCAACAGTAATTTGTAAATTTGCAATCAGAAAAAATAAGAAAAATTTGTAGGCCAAATGAAGTTCAGATATTGAAATTTTAAACATAAAGTGAAAAATATGAAAAATATTTTTCGAAACACTCTATCTACAACAGAAAAACTTTTTCACAAATTTCAAAGTTAACTACATAAACACATTTTATTTAAAAAAACAACAAACCTTCCATAGAAAGGAATCCTTGCTTTAGTTGCATTTTGTTTTAATTGGTCAAAAGCACCAGCACGGAAAGTATCAGCACAAACAAGACATGTTTTCCAACCTTTCTTTTGATAATAATAAGCCATCTAAATTTAAATAATTTTAGTGATAATTAAATAAAAAGGAGAACACCACTCAAGCCCAGAAAATAAATGAAAAAAAAAATATAGAGAAAATCTTTTTGGAAAAAATAAGATTGAAATCATGGAACTGGAAACCCAAAAAAAAACCAAAATCCCCCTCCTCTTTCCCCTAAATTAAAATTCCCCAGAAAGAACGTTATTTTAATAAAACCTTTGTACAAGTTGTAGTCTTTCCAGCACCTTGAAGTCCAACAAACATTATAACATTTTGTCGCCCTTTGACTGGCTGATATGGAGCAACACCAGGATCAACTTTAAAAATGTTTTTAAACATTAAAAAATTAATAAATAAACCTAATTTCAACAATTCTTGGAAGACTGATCGCTGAATAAGACGTCTTTTATTTACACCACCAGCCATCTCTTCAAAGTCGATTGCTTTTCTAGGAAAAGTTAAAGGAAATTTAAAGAGGTTGAGAAATTAAAGACATACCTCACACTCTCACGCAATTGTTTGACCAATCGAACATTTACATCCGACTCAATTAGAGCTGAACAAACCTCCTATTAATAAACACAATTTAACGAGAAATTAAAAGTTTAGGAGCGGTACCCGGCCCAGCCCCGGAGTCACGTTCAATTTTCTGAAACGGACAACATCGGTCCTTAGGTCAATGAAGAAACCCAGAAGACACGAAAAACCTCTGGACAACGAAAAATCCCCAAACTTATTTTTAAAAAATTCCCGAACCTTTAACATGGCATTCAGCTCCTCCTCATTTATAACTGTTGCCTGTCCAAGTTTACCAATAGCATTTCTTATCCGTCGACCCAAATCAGCTAACACCATCTTTTATTTGTCTTTAACTTCTAAAAACTTGAAAATTAAAATTATGTGAATTTAAATTATATAAAATAATTAAATGTTAGAAACATTAAAACGAACAAAAAAATAAATACTTTAATAAATACAAAAAAGTAAAGGTCGGACAGGGATAGCGTTAAAATCCGATAGTCAACTCTTGAAGAACAAATTTCTAACAGAAGAAATTTTTAACGAGTTTTCTTCTTTTGATCCTTTTTAGTTGTACGAGAATAATAAATCATTTGAACAAAAATTAAACCATTCAAAATTGAAGCCAAAATGAAGGGAGCCATAATTAACCAATCCTTGTTTGTTTCTTGAATGCTTGTGAATACTCTAGCACAACACCCAGCAAATTGTAAAAATACAGAAATTAAAGAAAGTTGTCCAGTTCCTTTTTGTGAATAATTCGTCCAAATTTGAATACTCTAAAAGAATGAAATTGAAGTTTCACGATAAGAGATCTGTCTGCTCTACAAAGCAACTTAACCACCCCAGTCAATGCAAACAACCCAATCGACCCTTGGCTGCTAGTTAGGTTGATGAGTGTTAAAGATATGTTTGAACTTTTCTGAGAATCCCGTCCCTTTTTGAGAAGTGTATTTATGTTAACATTCCAGAAAAGTTAAAAATAATTTTTAGAAGAATAATAACCCATCAACTTGAAAAATTTGTAATCACAAACCTTTGAAAGAAAAGTAATTGGAATTGTCGCTGCTTGAAATCCATCCAAAACTTTAAGAGGCACATAATGATAAACAACAGCCATCAGACCAGCAAAATAAAACAATCCAGAAACAAAAGCATTGAAGGCACCAGAATTGGAATAATACAAAATTTGCATAATTATCAACACAGTTTGTAATGAAACGAATAAAGAATCGCCCCATTGTCTGAAAATTAGAACCTTTTAAAGTTGCGGAGAAAAAATTACCCAAAGATAAAATTCCTCTCATAACTATAGGCAGCAACAGCAGAGCCTGAACTTAGAGAATGTTTGCTAAATTTTAATCACAAAATTTAAAACAAACATGAAACAAGTCCAAAAAGTTGTGAAGCCAAAGAAATCCCTTCAGCAGACTTTGCTTGGTATATTTTCAAGATTTGGGGCACAAACAACAAAGAAGATCCAACAGTAATTCCAACACCAAGAATTCGGCTTATTAAAATTGGAAGACAATCACCTTAAATTTTTTTAAAAACTCCATTTAAGAAAAAAGATGAAGAAAAACCTTCAAAAAAGTTGAAAGCCAAGAATTCATCAAAACATTTTCCAGGCATAAAATAATCCAAAAATCTCTTGACAAGGTTGTCCAACTGCATCTTCATTGTTTACTTGAAATAAATTTAAAAAATCTAAAAAATAAATTAAAAGGTAAATTGTGCAATTAAATGCTTCGGAATAAAACAAGCAAAATTTAATTAAACATAACCATTTTTATGCAACGAAAACATAGATTTATTATTTTACGAGATCAAAGTGAATATTTGTCATTGTATTTGGAATGATTTAATATATAATTGAGTTGCAATTGGTTAACAAAATCTGAAAGAAAAAAGGGTAGATTCGCCTGAGACTAAAATTCCCATTAAAAAAAATTCCCATAGATTCCCAGAATAGTTTCTGATCAATGTGATTCAGTAGATTTAACTATCAAACAAGTTTTCCCTAATAAGTTTGATAAGAATAACCAATTGCAAAGGCACATAAACAAAATAAGGCCTCATAATTCTCACATTAACATTTCTCTGGTATAATAATCTTACAACTATAAAGAAAACCTTTTTATATTAATTTACTGATTTGACTGTGAAAGTGTACGCTCTCGCTCAGGTTTGCGCTTCTGCGGCTCTTCAGCATCTCCACGAGGTGGAATAACAATATGAGGCTTAACAGTCGATCCGGTTCGAGCAGAACTTTCTTTGTGAGCTTCGAAGCGAATTGTTTCACTATCAGGAAGACCAAGTTTGGATTTGAGAATATAACCTTAACGATTGAAGAAAATTAAAAATAGAACTAAAAGAAATACCAATGCGAATGTTAACATCGTCAAGATTAGCGTCTCTAGTCCACAAAGCAACCTTATCACCCTTTTGACGAACATTAACAACCACGCCACAAATATAGCTTCCCAACTCCTCAAATTGTTCTCCAATAACAGCCATCATTACTTCCATCCAATATTTGTCTAACTTGTATTGGCGGCTTTGTTTGTCGACCTGTGAAAGATGAAAATGAGAAAAACTCAAGGAATTAAAAAGAAACTTGAACAAGCCAACGACCACCATTAATGTTGTTTGGGTCCTCCCACATTGGCTTAATCCCTTCCTTGAAGAGGTAATAGTCACTCGACCAAAAAAAAATAACTTTATGGAAGTCAAAGAAAATAAAACAAATAAAAAAATGATCAAGAAAAGTTAAGGATTTTACCATCCAAGACCAGTAGCAGGTTGAATATGGTTGTAGAGACTTGAAAAGAGAGAATGATCAAATGATTTGAAATCTTTTAGAACTCACGCCCAAAAGTCTTCAACAGTGTCAAAAGCAGAAACTTGTTTAAGACATTTTTCCCAATCTTTGGAACGATCTCCCTTCAAATACCAAAGAGCCCAGCGACTTTGCAATGGATGACGAACAGCAAATTCTGAAGGAATTTCAGGTTCTTGTTGTCCCATTTTATAAGAGTAGAGATTTAAAAGAATAATTAAAAAAGCAATTTAGATGCCTAAAATCCAAAAAAAAATAACTTTATGGAAGTCAAAGAAAATAAAACAAATAAAAAAATGATCAAGAAAAGTTAAGGATTTTACTCTCTTTCTTTGTATACACACTATTTCTTTTTTTTAATTGGTAACTTTTCATCAAATTGGTAACTAGAAGGAAAATGTCATTTTGGCATAAAGTTATTAACCAAACTTGAGCTTAAAAAGGTGTCACTAGAGTACAGGACTAATATTCATTGTTTTCTTTGTTATCAGTGTTTTTTTGACTGTTTTAGATTCAAGATATGGTTAAAAATATTTATATTTTTGAAAATATAGTAAGAATCAAATAAAAAAATATATTTTTTAAAAATACAACGTAAAAACAAATAAAAATAGGTTTTTATTATTTTATCAGTTCTGTTAGAGTGACTGTGTTAGAGCACAATTACTTCATCTTTGGAACGCCCATATGGAAGAGGCATGTCGAAAATTATTGGATTGTATTTCGTCCGCAACTTTGGCAAATATTTTTCTTTAAAATATAAATTTTTACGCGTTGATTAGATGCATGTAGTGTATTAATTATATTAAACAAATAAACTAACCAAGAAGCACCTCGATTTTAATGCGATAAACCTTTAAAATAGTGTTAGTAATTCCGCCTGTTTTAAATTGTAGCGTCATATAAAAGCTGAGTTAATCCTGCTAAAATAACCAACATTCAACAAACCCATCAACTTCAACAAACCAACTTCAACAAACCCATCAATCGCAGGATGTCGCACTCTGGTGGTCGTAACTCTTCGCGGGATGGACTTCGAGCCGAAAACAGGGCTCTCCGACGCCAAATTGTGGATCTGCATGACGCAATAGAGGACATAGCTGATGAGTTCGAATTGCTGCTGGCGAACCAACAAGAAGTAAGTTAAAAATATACAATTATTTTAACTAAATAAATAATTTATCTTTAGGTTAGCTCTAACCTTGGCAATGCTGCCAACCTTCTCAACCGAGCTCGTACCGTTGGAAAAGTTGAAAAGGACAATGGGGACAATGGCGTCGACAACAAGGCGAAGACCAAGGCAAAAGGTGGAGAGGAGCCAACGAAGCCGAAGCGAGATGCCAAGGCAAAAGAAGGTGGAGAGGAGCCACCGAAGCGAGATGCCAAGGCAAAAGAAGGTGGAGAGGAGACAACGAAGCCGAAGCGAGATGCCAAGGCAAAAGGTGGAGAGGAGCCAACAAAGCCGAAGCGAGATGCCAAGGCAAAAGAAGGTGGAGAGGAGCCACCGAAGCGAGATGCCAAGGCAAAAGAAGGTGGAGAGGAGCCACCGAAGCGAGATGCCAAGGCAAAAGGTGGAGAGGAGACAACGAGCAGGAAAATGCAAAGGCTGTTTCTTCTGCTGCAACTGCTCTCTACGAAACCTTCGACACCTTGGATATTGACGCAACGTGAGTTTATAATTTAAATTTTTTCATTACCAAAACATTTTTGTTTAGACGTGCTCCCTCTTGCTCTGGCGATCCGGATGCTTGCTGATGTTGTTTGTGGCAGTGATGTGCGCTAATGCTCGTTGATGCATAAATAGGAACCCTATGTGATAATTATGTCTCGTTCCATGCTATTTTCTCTGTTTGTAAATAGGAACCCGTGATATATTGTTCTAGTTTTGTGTAATTCCCTGCTATTTTCTCTGTTTGTAAACTCGTTAGTGTTACATAAAAAACTTGTTTTTTTTGTTTGTTTGTTTTATTTTTTGAAAGATTGAGTCAGTCTAATAATTCCTTGTCCATAATTTTATTCACATCCACTTTCCTGTTTTCTTTCAAGTTTGTTTTCATTCCGTTTTGCATCATTCCTCGTCCTTCGAGTCAATACAAATAATTGGTGCCAACATTTGACACGTTGGGTTGTTGGGAGGAAAACGCGCCGAAATTCCTAGAGAAATGAAAGAAAATATTTCAGTCAAAAAATGTCTAAATTCCATGAAAACGACACTCTAAATTTCTTAAAAAATTAAAAAAAATTTTTAAGGCCTAAACCCTCTAAAAACCTCTCCAAAAATAAAAAAAAATCTTTAAAAAAATTCTAAAATAATTTTCCATACATTTCTAAACTGAGCACTCATTGAGCAATAAATAATAAAAGAAGCTAGAGCATTACATAAAGATAGTAGATCAAGAATATCACCCAAATTGTTGTAAATATGAGAGCGGAATTCTTCAGAAAACATTCCACTCATTACAGCGCTTTAAAAAATTTTTTTAAATTAAAAAAAAATTTAAAATTTACATTATTCCCTGTGGCAATTCTGTCACCAAAAATACACAAACTATTGCAAGTAACATTCGAGTTGTTCTGTCTGTTCTGTGAACATTTCCTCCTCCACTTGCAGTAGCAGAACCATTAATTCCCTTCCTTTAAAATTAAAGTTAAAATCCAAAAAATTAAAAAAACTCCAAAAACCTCATAAAAGACGAAGTACATTCATTTCTATTATTTAAAGTTAAAGTAGAAGAAGCAATTGGAGGGCTCAACAAATTATTAATTGTATTGTTGCTATTATTGCCATTGTTATTGCAGTTGTTTTGAGGTAATATATCACGTCTAGTTGCTGTAGGAGGCGATCCATTTTGATTGTTTGATTCAACGGGGAAGAGGAAGAGAACAGCTATTTAAAATTTTTTTAATTTTAAAAAATCAAAAAAAATTCAAAAATCAACCAGTTTGTGTACTTATCGGCTCAGCAAATAATTGTGAAGAATGTGCTTCAAAAGTACTACAGCTACGACATCCACCAAGAAATAATCTTTGCCTATTAGTGCGTACTTCTTTTAATATTTGTGTAAGTAAAGAGACCAAAACTGTTAGCAATAAACATGGGAAAAGTTTAAAAACTGCCCCAGTTATCCAAAATGCTAGGCGAAAGACCAAACAATCGGACTAATTTTAAAAATAATTAAAAAATAAAAAATTTTTTAAAAAACATTTAAAGCAATATCAGCAACACCAGGAACATAGGCCGTGTGATTTCTATATTGTAAAACAGCCAAATCACCACAAGTTTCACCCAAGGTTTGTTCAGTAATTTTGTAAGTTAAAAAATTTGGAGCATTCATTATTGAGACTTTAAAGGAAAAATTTAATTTAAAAAATTTTAAATTTAAAAAAATACCAAAAAGAATAACACAAGCAATAGCAGAATAAGAATGTTTTAATCCAATCTTTTAAAAAAATAAAAAAAAATTTAAAAAATTAAAAATCAGAAAAACCTGACTGACACAAGCTTTTCCACGCCGTCGTAAAGTTAAATAACGAATTAGAGCAAGCATTACAGAAAGCCAAATTGAGGAGGAATGAAATACAAGAGAGAGGTGCGCATGTGAGATCAAAAAAACACACCAACCATACGACCTTGAAAAAATACAAATTATTGTATTTTTAAATTTATTTTTAATTTTGTATTTTTATTAATTTTACAATTGTATTTTTAAGTTTATTTTATTGTGTTTTCCGGTTTATTTATTTGTATTTTCTGATTTATTTTAAATTGTGTTTTTGCTTATAATTCTGGTTTATTTATTAAAACATATGTATTTTTCGATTTATTTTTAATTCAAGTTTATTTAAGTTTTGTATTTTTTTAATGTATTTTTAAGTTTATTTAGTGTGTTTTCTGATTTTTTTTTTTTGTATTTTTGTTTATAATTCAAGTTTATTTATCTAAACATTTGTATTTTTCAAATGTATTTTTTAATTTTGTATTTTAAATTTAATTTAATAAACTCACCAATGTTTAGGTATGCAATGCTCAAAGGCAACTTAAAAAATAAAGAAAATTAAAAAAATTATAATTTAAATCATTTTTCAAACCAAAAGTGTAATGTGTAGTATAAGTAAGGTTGGAAAATAGTACAACAGTATCGCAACAAGCCATAGCTGTTAAAATCATATTTACAGGTGTTCGCATCTTAAAGAATAAAAAAATTATTTTTTAAGTCATTTCTAATTAAAAATTAATTTTTAAAAAATTATTGTATTTTTTTAAATTTAATTTAAAATTTTTATACCGTTTTCCTTGTTAGCACAACAATATTACAAAAATTACAAATAGCTCCCAACGCACACAGAACTATTGAAAGGTACTGAAAAAATATATTTTTTAATTTTTAAAAATTTTTCTAAACTCACAGTATGTATAGGTTTGTAAAAATCTTTTATTGTAAGAAGCCAAATATACAACCAACTTTCTGTTGGTAATTGAAAAAATGATTGGGTTTGGCATTGTTGAAGCAGATCCATTTATTTTTCAGGGAAAATTTTTTTTTCAGGTAAAAATAATTTTCAAAAATTTTTTTCGGAAGCTAAGAAATTATTCAAAAAAAATATTGATTAATACAATAAACATATGTGAGAGGATAAAAATATTTTTTTTTATTTTTTGAATGCGCAGTTAGCCATTTGTATTTATTTTTAAAATAAACATTCACATAACTGTGTTTGAAATTGACACCGGTAAGCACAAAAAATATATTTTAAACAAAGAGTGGAACAAAGCAAAAAAATAAAGGGAGAGAAGGGAAATGTTTTTTTAAAGAAAGATAGGAAATAAAAAATCAGAAAACACGAAAAGGATGAGATAAAAGATTTTTAATTCTTTGAAAAAAATAATTTTTAGTAGCTAATTAACTAAAAACAAATTTCAAATTAGTCAATCAATTCCCCTATTTTTTTAAAAATAAAATTGAAAGAAAATGAACGGAAAAAAGGAAGCAAAAAACCTTGAAGTAATTCTAGCCATGGGAAATTAGTAAAATGAGAAAAGGAAGGGGAGGGGAAACATGGCCAAAAAAAGGAAAATTGGACAAAAAACCAAGCGGGTGGGGGTCTAACAACAAAAACCACAAAAAGGAATAAAAAATAAGGTAAGCGGGTGCGCCAAAAAATTAATTTTTTAAAATAGAAAATACCGTTTGAAAATACAAAATTACAAAATAGAAGAGATAAAAAATAAAAACAAAAAAATACAATAATTAAAACAAAAGAAAAATACAAACATAAAGATCATAATAAAATACAAAAATCTAAACAGAAAAATTACAAAAAATATAAACTTACAAAAATACAGACCTAAAAATCAGAATAGAATACAAAACATTAAAAAATACAAAAACAAAACAAAAAATACAAAAATAAAACCCAAAATAAAATACAAAACTTTAAATAAAAGAAATACAAAAATAAATGTTTTCACAAAACAAAAAAACAGAAAAAAATACAAGACTACAAATCAGAATAAAATAGCAGAAGAAACACATAAAAACACAATATAATATTTAAAACAACAAAATGACGTGTTTGTGTGTCATTTATTTACTCCCTTAAAAATATATATATCTCACACCTTCTTTGGATATTTTTTCTGTTATAAGTTAAATTATTTATTAAGTAAAAAATGTTTTGTAACTCTTGGTTTGTTTTAAAAAAGTCAAAGAAAACAAAACAAAAAAAAATCGGAAACTAAAAATTAATTCAAAATTCTTTTATTATTTTTTTTAGTTTTTTTGTTTTAAAGGTGTGAATAAAGGATTTAAAAAAAAATAAAAACCGGAAGAATAAAAAAATTTCAGAATATTTTTTGGCTATATTTAAAAAGGAGATATTGGCAGTATTGTTTAAAAAAAAGTACAAATTTCTTTTAAAAAATTTTGAAAAAAAATTTTAATTAAAAAAAATAAAAAAAATTTTAACAATTAAAAACACTAAAAATAGGTAAAATAACTGTGCCAAAAAATTAAAAAAAAAAAATAAAAAATTTAAAAATAGGTAAAATAATCGCTCCAAAAATTAAAAAAAATTTAAAAAAAAAATTTAAAAATATACAAGTCTTTCTAAAATTTAAAAATAATTTTTACAAAATTCTCCCAGTATCCCCCACTTATTCAAGAAGTTCAAAGTTTGGTTCTTTTTTCTTAAAAAATTCACTTAAAATCTCTCAACTTCAAAAAGATTTAAATAAAACAATAGAAAAAATTATGGAAACAAAATTTTAAAAAAATACTTGAAAAATTTCCATTTTTTTTTGAATTTAAAAAATGTGTGAGATATAATTTTTATATTTTTTTAGGTTGACGACGGAAGTGACAAATATATTTATATTTTTTGATGGATGAGAAAAATAAGAAAAAAAATTGAAAAATTAAAGAGAAGAAAAAAAATTGACTGTGAAAAAAAATATAAAAATATTTTAGCCCCAAAAACGAGTCAACGAAAAAAAAATTGTTGATAGATAAATAGAAAAAATAATTTTTTTAGGTAGAAAAATTTTAGAAAAATTTAGAAAAAAAATATTTTTTGGGAAAAAAAGAAAAAAAGTGTTTTAGTCCTTTTAAAAAAACAAATGAGAGAGTAAAAGAAAAATATATATTTTTTGATTGTGTGAAAAAATTGAAAAAAAATTGAAAAACAATTTTTTTCATAACTAAATAGAGTAAAAAAAAATAAATTTTGAGGGGAAGAAGAGTTCGTTGGCCATTCTCAGGTTTCTTTTCGAAAAAAAATTATTATTATTTAGGTATAAAGTAAAAGAGAGATTGGCCGAGAACAAAAAAATAAAAATTATATAATTATTTCAAAAAAAGTGTTGATAGATAAATAGAAAAAATAATTTTTTTTAAGTAGAGAAGAGTAGGTAAAAAAATAAAAAAAAAATTTTAGGTAGGTAAAAAAATAAAAAATATTTTTTTTGTTAATTAATTAATTTTTTTGTTAGTTAAAAAAATTTATTGAGGGGAAAAAGAAATTTAAAAAAAATATTTTTAGTGTTCAAAATTATTTTTTCTTTTAGTCAAAAAAATTTAAAAAAAATAATAATTGTGATTGCCTTTAAACCAAAAATACTTTTTTTGTATACTTTATTGTACTATTTTTAGTTCCCCTTTTTTTACTTTCAGTTTTTATAAAAAATCATTTGATAAAATAAAGATATTTTTTTTTCTGGTTTAAATTTAAAAAAACAGAGAAAATTTTCCAAATTAGCCAAAATTATAAAAGGATATCTATATTTCCCCCTTCTTTTTCTTTTTGGTTTTTAAAGGCAATTTAAAGAATGAGAATATTGAAAAAAAAAGAAAAAACGTAAAAAAACGTAAAAATTTAAAAAAATAAAAAAAAATAAAAAAAAAGGTTAATGACGCTATAAGTTTGTGAAAAAATTTTTTTAAAGAGAAAAAAAAGTGTGTAAATTTGTAAAATAAAAAAAAAATAAAAAAAAAGGAAGAAAAATTGTAGAAAACTGCGCAAAAAATTTTTTTTCGCAGTATTTCTTAATTAGAAAAATCTTAAAAAATACTAATCGATTCTTTAAAAATATAAGAAAAACAGCAGAAAAAATAACAGAAAAATAGGAGAAAA
This sequence comes from Meloidogyne hapla, assembly GCA_000172435.1. Lineage (NCBI taxonomy): Eukaryota > Metazoa > Nematoda > Chromadorea > Rhabditida > Meloidogynidae > Meloidogyne > Meloidogyne hapla. The sequence goes on along the minus strand of ABLG01000124.1, from coordinate 92,560 downwards.
AAAAATAAAAAAATATATATAAATAAATAATATACATAAATTAATGTAAGCAAGAATAAAACAACACCTAAACACCCAACTACTAGAAAAAAAAATAAATAGAAAAATTAAGAGTACATTCATTCCTCACATCAGTGAAAAAATAGGAGGAGGGAAAGTCTATGGGAATATAAAAATTTAAATAAATAATAAATTCAAAAAAAATTCAAGAAAATAAAAAATAAATAAAGGGTCACAGGAGGTCCCTTGGTAAAAAAATCAAAAGAAAAATTTTCAAAAAAAACTAAAGACAGAAGATAAATATTAAATAAATAAATTCAAAAAAACAAAGAAGTTCCCAAAGCATTTTTTCCTTTTTTCATTTTATTCAAAAAATTCCCCCAAAGGACTTATTTATCAACCAAAAAAATTTCTTCCCCAAAAATAATAAAATAAATAAAATATTAAAGAACACAAAAAATTGTGTTTCATTTTTTAAAAAAGCGGCTACTAAAAAAAGAAATAAAAATATTGTTTACCAAAAAAAGGAGGAAAAATTCAAAAAAATTCAAGAAATTTAAAGAAATTTTTAAGAAAAATTTTACCAAAAAATCTTAAAAATATAATCATAGGAATTAATATAAATATTTTTAAAAAAAATCAAAATTTAATTTCAACTCACAAAACAACATTAGCAGCCACACATTTTTAACACATTGTCTTCTAGTCTATTATTCTTTGTCAGTCTAAAAAAATAAAATTTTTATCAAATTCTGACAAGTTTTTAAATTAAACCTCTCCTGAAGCATCAATATGAAGCATAGACAGTTCAATGTTTTTGTCCAAAAATTTTCGACCTGGTGTTGGTGGTAGATTTTCAACTAAATAATTCAAATAATTAGAAGAGTTATACAAATAATGATTTTCAAAGAAAATTTTCAAAAATTTTTGAAAAAATTCAAAAAATTCCAAAAAATTCCAAGAAAATCTCTCCCAAAAAACCCATTTTCTAAACAAATAAACCTTTAGCAATAATAGCAATATCTTCCAAAACATCCATAGTTTTAGCAGCAGTAGATGTCTCTCCACTAACAGGTGACGGAGGAGGTTGATGCGGCACAAAAAGAGATGAGGTTGAAGAAGCTGATTTTTCATCATCCCTTTGAAATAAAGTCAATTCTGGACGAACATTATCCGAATCATCAGCCAACAGCTTCATAAAGTTCAATGTCTTCTCTCCATCAGAATGGCAATCGCTGGGAAAATATTTTTTGACCAATGGACTGAAAAAGTACAAAAAATAATTTAAACAGTCCTCATCACTTTTAAAGAAAACCTGAAAAGCTCTCGACATTTGTATGGGCTTAAGTTGCAATTCTCTTCACATATTTGAATCATCTTATCAAAGTGTTCTTTATTTTCTTTAGAACCCAAATGGTCAGCCCACAATATGTAAAAGTCAGGAACATCTTTGAAAAAGCCAAGGCGATGAACATTCTCAAGAACTCCATCCATACCAATAGAATTGCTGTATTTTCCCTAAACGTTTGAAAGTGATGAGAGTATTTCAAGACAGACTTAGAAACCAAAATAGACTTGGAACCCCATTCACTAAACCAAAGAGGACCCCGAAGATTAAGTAAATCAATACCATCAACTTTACGCTGAAAGTTTTTAAATGATTGAAGTGTTCAAAAAAGATTAAGGGAACGACCCAATATTCACAAAAAAGTCTACAAAACCAAGAAGGAATTCAAAAACCAAAGATTAAAAATCAATATACCATTAACTTCCAAAAGTCAAGCATCCTTGGATCGCACTTATAACCATCAATTGAACTGAACTCATTCAACGCCCATGTGGAAAGCATCTTTACTGTTTGAGTCTTCTTTGGCCCATCTTCCATGCACTCCTCAAAGGTTAAGATTTGTCTAAAATTGATTTTAAAATAATCGATTGATGAATCATCAAATAAACCTGTGGATAAAAACAAATTTCTTCTCGTTGTCAGATATGTTTTTTGCAATCCTAAAATGTAAAAGTTTTTCAAATGTCAAATTAGAAGAAGTTTCATACTTTTGAACGTATCTGAAGTTGTCATCAGTCTTTGATATAGTTGACATTTTGTTTTGAATAAATAAAAATAGTTGTTTTTAAATTAATTTTTAAAATTATCTGTAAAAAAAGAAAAAGTAAAGATTAAATAAAGAAAATGATCGATAAAGGGAAGAACAAAAACCGTGAGAAAGGAAAAATAAAAAGAAGCCAAGCCACTTTTGAATTGAATTTCGGAGCAAAAACATAACGCCAAATTACAGTATACATTCAAATTAAATGAAGAGTTAGAGAAGCAAAAAGAAGAGAGAATGCAGAGTTCAAGAAAATTTATTTCACTATTTTCTTTCTTTTTATTTCTGCCTCTCCTCATTTTGCATGCTATTTCTCTAACATTTTAAAAATAAAGATAATCAGATTTCGTCTGATAACGAAAAGGAAATACGTGTTAAAAATTCAAAAAATGTTTATAAAAAATGCAATTAAAAATCTAAAAATCAAAAACCCCATTATTTACAAAATTATTAACATGACAATGTTAAAAATGGCATTTGGAACCTCCATTCAGAAGCATGACCTTAGAAATTAATTTTAGAAAATAAATATTTTTAAAATAATAACCTATCATTCTCCAACCCAAATAAGGCATATAACTCAAATCTGTAGCAAAAACATCTTCAGAAAGTTCAGGTTCTGTGTGTAGACGAACAGTTGAATCACAATAATTTTTTGATGTCAATGAATTTCCCTTGGAAAAATTTTCAAAAATTTTCCTTTTAAAAAATCCAAAAAGAAACCTGAGATCTATCACATAATGCATCACATTCCATTCGTTGCCCTCTTCTACGAATACTAACTTTTACAGTTGCACTTCTTTCTTTTTGTAGAAAAGGATTGCTTGCCCTCAGAAAAAGAATGCCTTGATCAAAAACGGAGCGAGCGCGACGCAGTGAGGTGCTGAACAATTCAAAAGGATGACCAATTTCTTCTGCCTCAATCTAATTAATTTATTAAAATTAAAAGAAATTCAAGAAAAACCTGTAACTCCTCAGAATCAAATAATTGTGAAGAACCCGCTTTGCTTATTAAACCAACTCTAAACCAGACATGTGTTGGAATTTGGTGTTCAATTGGTGGGGACAGTCTTTCTGTTATTTCTTTGACCATAGCCGAGTTGAGAAGCTTTTTGAAAGGAAGAAAAGATTAATTTAAATAAAAAATTTTAAACCTTTCTTTGGCAATTAAAAACAATAAAAGGGCTGTGAACTTTCCAATGTTTTGGATGAACTGATAAATCCTGAAAAAATATTTTTAAATTAATTTAATGTTTAAAAGAAGAGAAACCATGTCAAGAAATTTTCTAGCCGATAATTGATGGGTGAATGAAATATTTGAAGTAGGCGTCTTTGAGATCAGAGCTGAACGTAGAACTAATTGAGGAACACAAACCTTAAATAAAATTGTTAAATAAAACAAGTGAGTCTTGGAAGGCTAAAGATATTTTTTCAGTTTATCATCTCAAAAACAACATTAGAACACGCGTGGTACAAAAGGGAGATAGTCGTTGGTCATTTAATCACCAACAACGCTCTTAAGTTATGAACCCAGAATTTAATCCAAACAAATATAAAAATCCAGAAATTAGAAAACAAACTTGATATTTATCTGTTGTTGCATTCAAACAATAACTTTGACAATATCTTCCATAATGATCACTTGCTTCTAGGCTCACATTAAAGTCAGCATTCGCTTCCCTTCAAAATAAAATTTTTTAAAATAAAAATCTAAATAAAAAATTTACTTTGGATTTGGCAAAGGCAGATAAAGAAGACCCTAAAAAATTAAAAAAATAATTCTTCTAATTTTTCTTTAAAAAAATTTCCCAAAATTTGCCCTCGTTTCCGGATAGACTGTAGGTTCTCTTTCAAGAAATGCTGTCATTTCTCTTCCACCAATCCAATCTTCTTTTACTGTGACATGAGCAATCCCGCTTGACATTCCATTACTTCCTTCAGTTAACATTAAAGTTTTTGCCCAAACAACATTTTCAAAACGACGCTTTTAAAAAAATTTCAAAATAAATTTTAAATTTTTTAAAAAACCTCTCGTCTTAAAAATCCATTTCCTTCAGTTGCTGGTAATCGACAAACATTCTTTTTTATAAAATTATATTAAAAATGCCCATTTTTTAATTCCAAACCTGAATACAAATTGATTGATAACATATTTCTGTTCCAACAAATCCTGTGCAATTTCCACCCAAAATTATTTTACTTCGACAACGCCAAGCTGATTTATCACAGAAGAGGAATTTCGAATCACAAAAAGGTAATTCTCTTGAACAATGACGAATAGGTTCGTATTCAAACCAAAAATCTTTAAAAATTAAAAAAATTATCAGAAAATATTTTTTACAAACCTGTATAATCATTAGAAAGTCCATCTTTATTACGCAAATTGAAAGGCTAAAATATAAAAATTAAAAAATAAAATTAAAAATAACCTTCATTTGCGCATTAAATTCATGATTTCGATTACAGTTTTTCTAAAATAAAAATAATTTTAAAAAATTAAAAAAATTCCCTTGAACTACCAAAGCCCAGTCTAGCCCAGAGCTCATAACTAGACTTATAAAGGTGGGATCTCTTCAGACACGATCCGACGCATATTGTCGAGCTGCGTCGGAATCGACTTTCTATTACCCTTATTCTATGAGGGCTCTGCGGTAAGCTGACCTGCTCCCGCCAGAAAAATCAGAAGTTTTATTAATTAAAAAACTTTACAATTGCATAATCATTCTCTCTTTGATGTCTATCCTGATTTTGTAGTCTAAACTGCTCCCATAAAAAATCAATAAAAGCGTGGTGCAAATAAAATGTTGGATCATTTGGAGATACTCGAATAACAAACATAAAGCCTCCAACCCATACATGAGCTTTAAAAAAATTAGAAAATTTCTAAAATTTTAAAAATTAACTTACACAATCCATGCATTGATTCAAAAGTTTTATCATGGCAAAAAGTCAATTGACTAAAATTATTTCGAGTAGTAATCCATTCAACATCTTTGGGTGACATTAATCTAAATTAAAAATTTTTTTCAAACATTTTTTAATTAAAATTAACCTATCTTGACTTCTTCCACCAGTAGATCTATATAATCGTTGAATAGGCACAGGACTTAACGGCATTAATACCTTTAAAATAAAAAAAATAAACTAATTAAAAATAATAAAATATATACATTTGTATCCCAATCTTTAAAAGGTCCACTTTTCACAAAACCATTTCCATTGCCCATTAATTCTTCAGACCAGAGAACGCTATCGGAAGGATCAGGAAGTCCTAAAAAATTAAAAAGAATTATTTTTGTATGTTTCCGGGAAAATCAGAATTTAAATAAACATTATATTCTTTCCGTAAGAATAAATTAAATGTTTTCCGGAAAAGAATTTTATAGTTATACCAGAATATTATATTTCCGGAAAAGTACTTAAATTAAATATTTCCGGAAAATACAATAAACTAATTAAAGTCAGAATATTTTTATATTTCCGGAAAAACAATTAGTAATTAAACTTTTTCCGGAAAACAAATAAAACTATTTAATAAATCAGAATTTTAAATTTAATTAAATAAGAAAATGCTTAATAGAAGAAAGTTTTCCGGAAAACACAATCCGGAAAATTATTATTAAATAAAATAATAAATATGTAATATTTTACTTGCCATGGTCTAAAGTAGAGTCCCAAAAAGGTATTCCAATTAATTCTAAAAAAATTTAATTTTTTATTTTAAAATTAAACTTTAATTAAATTTAACCTGGCTGTTCATTTTGTAGTGTTATTTCAAATTGTCTTAAAAATTCTCTGTGCCAAGGTAAAAATGCTGGGCCTGAAAAAAAAAATTTTTTTTTGACCTAAAAAAATTTAAAAAAAACCCCAATGTGCAGCCACAGCAGAATTTGGATAATGTACAAGTGTATGTAAATCCCATATTGAAACATTATCGATATGTTTTTGTTTTAATGCATTTAAAGCCAATTGGAGTTGTTTACGTTCCAAATCTGTCATCTTAAAAATAAAATTTTTTTTTTGAATTTTCCAAATTCCTTACCATTCTATATTCTTTTCTTATAAATTTCTTTCCTTTTCTGTATTTTCTTTGGTCTTGCCTCAAGTATCTTTCAGATTCTTCTTCTTTTAGTGAAAATGATGAAAATTGATCTCGACGCTTTGACCTCTGAAATTTATATTTTTTTAAAAATCAAAATATTTTTTAAAGAAAGAAGTTATTAGACAAGGGAGAGGACAGCAGAGAGGTCATTGATCTTGAGAAAAATTTTTTCGGATTTAGGGTTGAAAAAAGAACCGGTTTTGGGGCGCTTATGGTCGGTGAAAACTCTCCTTCTCCAAGAATCGATTCTTGGGATGGGAACCGAGATAATCTGATTCTTAGGAACCAAGACCTCAACTTGAGCCAAGAAATCAATAAATTATTTAGAAGAAATTCTCAAACCTTTACAAAATTTTCAGTTTCCAATTCAGGCATCTTTTTCTTCAAATTTTTTCTTCTAGATTCTAACCACTCAAAATAAGCTTTTTGTGAAGCTGTTGGTTGTTTTGACAATTTATTGCCTTCATTTTTATCTCTAAGCCATTGGTTTCTTCTAAGGCAAGCGTTTCTAAAAAAAGAGAGAAAATTAATTTAGAAAACATGATTTCTGAGTGAAATCAAAGGAAACCACGGAAACTATGAAAGATCGAGGGACCAAGAGCGCGTGGTTTCTCACCGAGATGACTCAAAACCTTCTCAAACAATTAAAAACTCACAAAATATCCTCTGCAGATAAATAATTTGAATGTGGGAGATTTTGACAAAAAATGGTTTCTTCTCTATCCAAATCCCTTCTATCATCCTTTCGATCATCACGTCTATCATCACCAACCAGAAATAAAGGAGAAAGACAAAAAAAAATTAATTGAAAGATAAAATTAGTTGAAATTATGAGATTTTGTTTCATGAGCATTTTTGTGCCTAAAAACTTTAAAAAAGAATTTAAAACAAATTTTCAAATTAAATGATGCGCAAACATTTTAAAGAAAAAAAAACCTTGTTTCAAATTAAAAATGAAAAGAAGAAAAAATAAATAAAAATAAGAAAGGGAAGGACTAACAACATTTTTAGACTAACAATTAAAATTAAACTTTACCTAATTAAATTTATTCAAATTAAAAATATACAACGAAAGGGAGTCCACTGATATCGTTGTTAAATAAAATTAAATAAAGTTAAAATATAACAAAATTGGAGGTCTGAGGATATACTATAAGTACGTCAATAAAATGTAAAAACAAAAATAAATAATTAAGCAACTAAATGTTTCCAATTGAGAAATGATAAAATTAAATAAATTTGATATTAATTAAAGTATGTATTAAAAAAAATAAAAAATTAATTTTAATTATTTGTCAATTGGAATTTAATGTTTTTTTTTAAAATAATAAAAAAAATATATATAATAAATACACAAAGGGGAAGCCACATTTGTATTTAGAAGCAATGGAGAAAAGAAAAGTTATTAGATTTTTATTTATGTATTTCATTTATAAAGTGTTGCAACTTTCTAGTTTAAATAAAAATAATTGAAAAAAAGAAAACAATTGATTAAAGAAAAAAATTAAATTAAATTGAAATTAAATTGCATGAGTCAACTAAAAATTAAAAAAAATTAAAAACTTAAAAAAAATTCAAGAATATTCAAGAATGTTCTAGAAACTTAAAATAAAATCGATTAGTTTTTAAACGAAATACCTACGCCAAAATATCAAAATGTCGAAAAAACAAAAATGGTAAAATTTCAAAATCTCTAAAAATAAAGACATAAAATACGAAACACCAAAACCTTCAAAATATTTCAAAACGCCAAAAAGTTCAATTTCCCGCATTTCGTCAAAACAAAAAAATTAAATTTACTTTTTTAATTTTTACTAAAAAAGTAAAAAACAAAGAAGATTGAAAAAGGTCTTTCTCAATCACCCCTTTCATCATCCAACCGGAAAGAATAGATAAGAAAAAACTTGTTGCGGTGGATAAAGAGAGAAGATAACCTTACAAGAAGAGAATGGAATAAATACTCTAACAATCTTTCACAAAAAGCAAGTGTATTAATTTGGGGTCAGTTGAGTCTGAGATTTGTAAATAACACAAATACTTCTTAGAATGGATTAAAGATTTTTGTAAAATTAAAAACAAGTAAAAACCAAAAACTTTCTCTTTCTTCTTCTACTATTCAAGATTGATTTAACCCCAATTTGTTTGTTGTACAGATAAAACTCGATTTTGTGTTTAAATTTATCCGCGCCTCATCATCACTCTCACTACACACACCCCATTACCCCAACACCACCATTAGGCACCAAACAGCAAAAAAGGAAAAATAGAGATTCCACTTTCCCCCACAAACACAGACATTTTAGTCAAAACAAGATTTTTGCAGAGGCATGTCAAAATTGTCGCAAAATTTGGTTTTTTAGATATTTTTTCTTCTTTGCAGGTTTCAAGGTCAATCAATCATTTTATTAACGTCTGGAGAGAAAGCATAATATATTTTGGTCAATCGCCAGAATACTTTTTGCCGATATTCTTTGGTTTTTGATCTTCTTGGATAATATTTTGGATATTTGGCATTTGGATATTTGTTTTGGATAAACGGCATTTGGATAAACGGTTTTGACCGTTTTGGATATTTGACTGTTTTGTATTATGACCATTTTGGCTTTTGACCCTTTTGGTTTTTGACCATTTTTATTTTTGGCGTTTTATTTGTCGATCTTTTGAAGTTTGGCCTTTCGTTATTTTATTTGTTTACTTTGGGTCCTTTTGAGTATCGATTATGTTGTTGTTGTTTACATTTTTGTTTGTTGATCAAAGTTTGATCTTCTTCGTTAAACAACCCAATTTATGTTCTCTTATCTATTTATCGCTGTTTTTTCTATTTTTATTGGTCTATTCTTATCATCAATTTCATCATTTTGCTATAAATCACATAATTTCTCGGGAGTTCTTCTTCTTTAGTCCAAAGAGCATTCAAAAGTTTTTTAAATTATAATGACAAATCACACCACATTTTTACAGCACAAAATCATTCAGGAAATTTTAATCATTCATAATCAAGCTTTTAAATAGTTGTTTTTAATTTATTTAATACTCTCTCAATTTTACATACTATTTCTCTTCTTTTTCATTATTTCTCAAAACTTAACGGAAACTTAAAACGCGCACTTATATTAATTAACCACGCATAAAAGTCACGCAAAATCTAGTCACGCAACTTTCCTTAAGACGTTTTACCACTCTATATTATCACTAGAAAGCATCACGTTTATAATTTCAATTACAAACTTTAAATTCCTTCCTTTACTCGCTGAGACTCTAACATCCCCAATTTGCTAGATAACTTGCAAACTTTTAATTTCCTTATTTTTCCATTTTCTTAAAATTTTTTCAGACTTTTTAAAAATGTTCCAAGACGTTATTTTCGACTTTGAAGCTTGTGCAAAAAATTTCTTTCTTTACAAAATTTCACCTTCCAAAGACTCAAATAATTCACTTCCCTATAATATTGGCTATAATATTAATGAATATATTTCGAATAATTCAAGGCATTTACTAGAAGATGAGAATAATTTTATTACGTCAAAGACCAAACTACACAATAATAAAATTGTGAGTTCGTTTTATTTTTAATCTTTCTACAATATGACCATTAGAGTCCTAATGAGAAGTTTTTCTTGTAGAAATTCCAGACTCTAATGGGAATATTGTTTATTTTAGCTTTATGACCATTAGAGTCTTAAAGAAGGAATGTTCTTTTTATGTCGATTCCAGACTCTAATGGTAATTTTGTTGGGAGGACGGTTGAGTAAAGGAAGAAGAATATGAAGAGACCGCTTCCAAAGTGTCTAGAAATGATGAGATTAAATTAAAATTAAAGTCTAAAAATAAAACCTTTAAAATCACGAAACGATGACGATCCCTAAAATAAAAAAAAATTAATTAATTTTATTTTTTTAAAGGAAAGAGAGGAAAAAATAAAACAAGAATGCCATAATGAAGAAAAAGAACAATTATTTAATGACGAATATGAAAAGGTTTTTTTTTTAAATTTTTTTAAATTAAAAAAAAATTTTTAGTGTAATTTTCTTGTTTCATTTTCCGTTTATTTTACTTGGTTTATTCTTACCGTTTTTGCCTACATTCGCGAATTTCTTCGGTATTATGGATTCGAGCAGAACAAGGCAGCTTGTGAGAGGCTGGAAATGAGGGTAAAATTAAATTTAATTTTTAGAAAATTTTTTAAGAGGATTTATGAGACGAAATGTCCAAAAATCGAAAAATTGGGACAAAATGTCATCAAATTTTTTTAATAAAATTAATTTTTTTAAAGGAATTCGCTCCACTTTTTAATTCGTTTGAAGCTATTTATGCTAGAAATTGTTATATGAGGGTGAGGGATGTTTTTGAAAGGCCAATATGTGGAGTTCCTGGAGGCACAGTGTTTGTTTTTATTTTATAAATTTTAAAGATTATTTTAATTTTTTAAAGCAAACTACTCGATCGAGAGACAGACGATTTTTGTTGGAATTTTAGGTTATTTTTATTAAAAAATAATTTTTGGTGTAGTGGAAAATATTTAAATTTTTATTATATAGGGGTCGAGGGTTCGAACCCCACTCAGGGAAAATAATTTTTTATTATTCCAAAAACATCGTTCTAGCAGAAATAAGTCAAAGACACCCCCAGAAAACTCTAAAAAAATTCTTCTAAACATTCTTAAACCTTAAAGGTTCCCTGGAACACAAACAGAAGTTATTAACACTGCTTCTTATAATTACCTGGGATTTGCCGAGAACAATGGCAAATGCGCCACATCATCAGCCAGAGTAATTGCTGAGCAGGGAGTTTCTTCTGGTGCCAGCATCCGTGAATTAGGTTTTTTTAAATTAAAAAAATTAAATTTAAAAAAAAAATATTATCTAAAGGTCAACCTCAAGCTCAGACTGAATTGGAAAATCTGGTTGCCGAATTTGTTGGTGTTGAATCTGCCATTTGCTTTGGAATGGGTTTTGCCACCAATTCGATGAATTTGACCTGCTTAATGGATAAAGTATTTTATTTTCAAAAAAATTTTAAAAGAAATCAACCTTCCCAAAAATTTTCAAAAATCCGCAAGTTTTGTCCGCAAATATTTGTTGACATTTGACCACCAAAAGAGCCATTACCTTTTAATAATAAACATTTTAAGGACTCTTTAATAATTTCTGATCAATATAATCATGCCTCTTTAATTCTTGGTGCACGCATTTCTGGAGCTACAATAAAAATATTTAAACATAATAATATTAAAGATTTGGAAAGAGTATTGAGACAATCAATTATTTTTGGAAATTCTAAAAAAGAAGGAAAACCTTTTAGTAAAATAATGGTTATTGTAGAAGGAATATATTCAATGGAAGGGACAATTTGTAAATTGGATGAAATTATTGGATTAAAGAAAAAATATAAATTTTATTTATATTTGGACGAGGCACACAGTATAGGTTTGGAATTCAAAAAAAAAATTTTTTGAATTTTTAAAAAATTTTTCTAAAATTTCTTTAGGTGCAATGGGAAAGACAGGACGTGGAATAGTTGAATATTTCAATTGTAATTCTAAAGATGTTGATATTTTTATGGGGTATTCTTTTGTTTTTTAAATTTTTTTAAAACTCCTCCTACATTTTTGAGGACGTTCACAAAAAGTTTTGGGGCTGCTGGTGGATATATTGCTGGTAGCAAGGTTTTAATTTTATCTTTTAAACAAAGTTTCACCTTTCCAATTCTCCAGTCATTAATTTCCCATATTCGCCAAAATTCTCCTGGGGAGATTTATACAATGCCAATGTCTGCTCCAGTTGCCAAACAAATATTCACTGCAATGCTTTCAATTATGGGCAGGGATGGGACAAATGACGGCAAACGAAGAATTGAACAGCTTGCTAAAAATACAAATTATGTACGCCTTCGATTGAAGCAAATGGGTTTTATTGTTCATGGTTCTAATCATTCTCCTGTTATTCCAATTATGATTTATCATCCGACAAAATGCGGGTAAGTGAACAGAATTTTTTTTTAATTTTTTAAAAATATTTTTTCAAGTCTTTGGGGACGTTTAATGTTGGAACGAAAAATTGGAGTGGTAAGCTACAAGATCTAAAAAATTTTAAACAAACCTCTAAATATTTTTTTCCAGGTTGTTGTATCATTCCCAGCTACAGAGATGACTGAAAGTAAAAATTAAAGAAAAATTAAAAAATAAAAAATAAAAAAATTAAATCTCAGGCCGTGTTCGCATTTGTATTAGCGCTGCACACACAAAAGACATGCTTGATCGATTGCTTCAAGTTATTGATGAGGTTGGGGATATTAGTAGAACAAAACATTCATATAATGCACATCTTTACAAATCATTTGAAGCAATTTGGTAAAAAATATTTTTTGTGATATTTTGACATTTTTTTAAAAGAAATTTTAAGTTTTTTGGCTTTATTTGTTGCTTTTTTATTGAAAAAATATAAATTAGTAAAATAAAATACATGTAGAAATATACTATATTTGGAATGTAAAAATATAGTTAAATAAGCCACAAAAAATAGAAGAAAGTCTAATCCATAAAAACATCAAAATTTGCTTATTTTTGAAAATTTAAATGTCTATAGGTCTCTAAATAGAATTTAGTGCTGGGTAAAAATTAAATTTAGATTAATAACCTACACAAAAAATTCAAATCGATTTTTCTCTGATTTAAAGCCGAAGAAAAATTTTTTTACCCAACACGATTAGAAATATATAAAACTTTATTTATCAGAAAATACCCCTGCAATTTCCTCATTAAAATCCTTCATTGAATCCTCGTCAAAACAACAACTTTCGGCTCAAATATTGGATAAGGAACGCTTGTAAAAAGTCTAGGCCACCAAGGTGGGAAAGGAAATTCTTGCCAAGCAATCTAATAAAAAAATAGAGCGAAAATAGAAAAAAATCCGGAAAGAAAACCGTATCAGAAATTAAAACTTTTCCGGAAAAGTAATAATCAGAAAACACAACAGCTTAAAACTATAAAATCGAAAATACAAAATTTTCCTGAAGGAAAATACAAAATTATAGAATAGAATTAAACCTTTCAGGAAAAATAATTGGAGAATCTTTCCGGAAAATTAATAATCAGAAAATGCACAACTCTTTTTAAATTATAAATTCGAAAATACAAAACTTTTCCGGAAAAGAAAATACAAAATCAGAATTATTTATTTATAAAAACACAAACCTTATGAAACCCTTCAATAATTAAATATTCTTCATGTGCAACAGTAATATTGTTGTTCTTCAAATCATTATAAAATTTATTTTTATTGTCAATTCCAAACATGAGATAGTCAAAACGTTGTAATTCTTTAGGTGACAGATTTTCTGTTTTATTATATCTTTAAAAAAAATTTTTTTTAATTTTTAAATTAATTTTTTTTTAAAACCCACTCCCAAGAGTCATATAATTGAACAAATCTGCTTATTCCTGTTTCAGCACAATAATTGTCAATGTGAAGAGTTATGTGTTTAGTGCTCATTTCACGATTTAAAGACTAAAAATAAAGTCAAAAATTTAAAAAAAAATCAATTAAAGAAACCTGAAGTTGAATAAGTGCATCAGCACCAGGATAGTTTTTAACGCCAACATTCACAAATTGACTAGTCAATAAACCATTTATGAATATATGAAAAGCCAATAATGGTGAAATCATACGATAAAAGGTGCTTGTTGATGAACGTTGCCACCTGAAAATTTTTATTTAAATTTTAAATTGGAAAGTTGAGAAAGTTAGGGTACGCATCACATGAATCCAATTGATTACAAGGTTATAACTCGTTTCAAACGATTTTGATGTAACTCGATGCCTCTCGTCCAGGGATGCCAAAATCGAATAAAGTTCAAAAAAAAACAAGGATAGTTTTTAATTTTCAAAAATTTAATTAAATTTCAATCGATTGAATTTTTTTTAATTGCATGGATTCTTCAAATTTTATGATTTCTAGAGGGGAAAAAGTTTTTCCCCTCTGATTCTCTATATGATTCTTTCAGAATACAATCGAAAAAAAATTTCGTTGAATTTCAAATTTTAAAAAAAAATGATGAAAACTCAATCGATTAAATTTCTTAAACTTTCCCAGGTGTTGCTGAAGCTTTTAAAATCGTTTGTCTGTGGAAAAGAGGACCTCAAACTTAAAGACCAAGTAAAGATTTCTAATTAGGAGTATCCCAGGAATTATGAAATCCGAATTAAATAAAACCTTACACAAAATCACAAAAGAAAGCAGCAGACAAATTCAACAGCGGAATAACATAAATTACAAAACGAAGTTCTTTATGTGGCAAAAACGAAAACAATAAAAGAAATATACATGCAGGAATTATTGTTTGAATTATAAGACGTTGATTGCGTTGACAAGCAAAAATACTCAAAGAAGCAAGAAGAGTTGTCAAAAGAAGAGCACGGGGAATTGCTGAGGTGAAATACCACCAGAATGGCATTACCTTTGAAAAAATTAATTTAAAAAATTAAAAAAAACTTAAATAAAAATTTAAAAAAATACCCCATACTCATGGCTCTTATTTTTAACAATATTAAATTCCATAACTTCCAATTCTGGCCAAACTGGTCTTCCCCACATAAACGAGTCAAATGGAACGGAAGTGCCTTAAAAATTAAAAAAAATTTCTAAAAAAAATTTTTTTTTTCTTACAAAGAACAAAGAAAAGTGTACAAAAACCAATATATCCAATAGTCAAAATTCTCTTTGGTTTTGTAATAATAAAATAAAAAAACATTGGTCCAAATAAGAGAACAAGTTCAAAACGAAACAAAAATGTTGCTATAGTTGCATAGAAAGTGAAAGAAATAACTTTGTTTTCAATCCATTTTTGATAGACAATTAGGACTAAAAATGAGCAAAATAATTATAAAACAGCCTTGTTTAGCTTGTAAAATCAAAATTTGAAGAAAAAAAAAATAAAAAAATTTTGCGGATAAAATTTGCGGACATCAACCTTTTTTTCATTTTTCCCTTAAAAAACACCAAAAATATACCAAAAAACATTGCAAAAATATTTGGAAGTGGTCTTGATGCATAAAACAAAAAATGGAACTGCGAAAGAGTAAAAAGTCTGAGGTAAAGAGCCACACGCTTTCCAAAGCGTTTTTCAACGCAACGGCAGAAGCCACAAAAAGAAGTCAAAATTGATATTCCCAAAGCTGTTCTGGCTAAAATAGAAAATTAAATAAATCAAAAATTATAAAAGAAACCAGCAAGTAGCATCCAAGTTTTATTTAATCCAAAATATTTAACAATAGGCAAAAGTGGAGAGATCAGAGTTGCTATCGCCAAAGGTCCAACAAACGTGCTAAAATATTTTTAAAAAATTATAAAATTAATTCTAAAGATTAACACACTCAGGGAGAGCCCAAAAAACCAAAAAATCAGACTTCTAAGAAAAATTTAAAAAAAGTTCCTACCGAGCAACAACGCCAGGAAACTCCTTGTGGTCATACTAAAAATGAAAAAATTAATTTTAAAAAATTAAATTAAAAAAAAAATACATTTGTCCAATTAGTACGATGATAAAGAAAATCATGAATTGCTTGAGTATTAAAACTTTCTTCTACTTTTGTAAATAATGTAAGAAATATATGTGTCATAAGTCCAATAAAAAGAAATAATTCTGTTACACGAAGCATTTTTTGTTATTTGATGTTAAATTTCTAAAAAAGCTAAAAAATTTTAAATTAATTCCTAAAGGTATGAAAATTAGAAAAAAATAATATTTTGAATATAACAGGTAATTAAAAAAAATATTAAAAATGAAAAAAAATTTTTTTAGGTAGAGCGACATTTTTGCGGACACAAATTTTAAATTTTTTAAATTATAAAATAAATAAAGACGTTTAGACGAGTAATACTCCACCAAAATTTTAAAATGAACTTATTTTCAAAGTATTGGACAAGACCCAGTGGCTGTTCTTTCAATTTAAATAAACATCAGTTTTGTCCGCAAAAGTCTGTCCGCAAAAACAAATTTAATTTAAAAAAATCAATTTTCAAGCATTTTGTCTTTGTTGTTCAACAACAACATTTTCCTTCTCTTCTTTCCCTATAAAATCATCTTTTCTAATTAAAGCCTTATTAATTTCTTGAACTTCTTCATCATTTAATTTTGGCAATTCATTTAATAAAATTGAACTAATTATACGACCATTATTATAAAAATTTAAAGAATCCATCAAAAAAGTTGATACAAAAGGCATAAAAGTTTGTAAAAGTGTCAAACTAACAGAAACAGTTCCACGAAGATTAACATCAATAGCTGGCAATCTTTGAATGTCTTTAGTCCATAAAGCTTTTTTTGTGCTTTCCTAGAAAATTTTAAATTTTTTCGAGTCTTTTGGATTAAAAAACAATTTCTTCGATTTATCAGAGCTCCTTGAATTTAAAAAATTTTTCTAAAGACAAATTCTAATAAAAAAAACTTTCCAAAAAAAAATAAAAATTTTTTTTTGGAAATTCTCCGAACCCTTCGACTTCAAAAAATAAATATAAAAAATCAAAACTAACCAAATAATTATCACAAATATCAGCCAAAATAAACAAATAAAGATGATTAAATGCCAAATGTGGTCTGTTCTTTGACATAAAATAATAATAAAGTTTAACAACTTGTTCAATTTTTGCTTGTATATTAATGTCCTGAAATATAGAAAAATTAAAAATTTTTTAAAATTTCCAAAAAAAGTTCAAAAAATTTTTAAAAATTTTCAAAAAAATTTTTTCTCTTACATCTTCATTATATTTCACAGTATCTGCTTCTACATCACCAATAATTTCTTTTACTGTTTCAGAAACTTTTTCAGTATATTTACACATATTCCATATTTTATTACAAAAACGCCTTCCTTCATCAGCAAAACGAGGTATGTCAATATGAATTTGAAAATCGGTAACATCATGACGTAACATTGCAAATCGCAAGGCATCTGCTCCACATGCTTTAACACCATGAGGAAAGCGTTTCTTCAAGTCTTTTTCAGAAGTTTCTATTAAAAAGAAAAATTTAAGAAATTAGAAAAAAAGTAAGACAAAATCGAAAATTAAGAAAAATACAAAAATCAATTTTAGAAAATCCTGGAAAATAGGGAGAAAGCCACTTCGACGAGCCCCCTTCATCATGAGGCTAATTCTAATTCAAATAAGTATCAAATATCATCATATTTGGTATTCTTCGACAGGCGATGACAGCGGATGACGAGAGTTCGACAACGACTGATGAGTTACCTCGAATAAAGTCAAACCCGACGAGGGCCGACAATTAAAAAATAGTTAGTAGCCCTGCAGTAAAGTGGCTCTCGCGGTACAATGTATGTCCAAATCTCTTAGATAAGTCCAAAAATAAGTCAAAAACGCTAATACTTTCCGGGAACCATAAAAAAACTTAAAAAACAAATAAAAAAATCTAAAACCTCACCCATATCCTCAAGCGGCAAATTTGAAGTTTTCATTCTTTTAATCATTTCATCAAGTTTAATTCCATTAATAATATCCATTGGATCAACAACATTTCCCAAAGATTTGCTCATTTTTCTATTTTGACTATCTCTTATTAAACCATGAATTAAAACATTAGAAAATGGATAATGACCTGTTAATCTTTTTAAAAAAATTAAAAAATAGAAAAAATTTATTAAAAAACCTTTTACATATAATTAGCATTCTGGCAACCCAAAATCCAATTATATCATGACCTGTTTCCATCAAATCAATTGAAGATTCAACAATTTTATTTTTAGGCCAACCAGCAATAATAATAGGAATTAATGAAGAACTTTAAAAAAAATTTTTTTTAATTAAAATTTTTTAAATTAATAAAAACCTTTTGCATATTAAAATTTCAAAAAAAAAATCTCAAAAATTTTCCAAAAAAAAACTTCAAAAAAAAAATTCTCAAAATATTCTTTAAAAATTCCAAAATAATCAAAAACCCTTAAAAATTAACCTAAACCAAGTATCCAAGACATCAGAATCTTGAATTAATATTGAATCCATTTCTGACGGCAAAAGTTGTTTACGAGCATCTTCTTCATTTAAAGCAACAATCCATCTAAAAATTTAGAATTATTAATCTATCAAAAAATTTAAAAAGAAACCTTTTTGAACTCTCAACAAAGTAAGCAGGTATTTTGTGCCCCCAGACAAGTTGTCTGCTTAAACACCAAGGCTCTTCAAATTTTAAAAATTCAATCAGATTGCCTCTGACGGTATTGGGGTCCAAATTCAACTTTAAAAAAAATTTACTAAAAATTAAAAAAAATTCTATTTAAATTCCATACTCTTCCAAATCTTTCCAAATCTTCTAATAATTCTCTATTCATTTCAGTCATTTTAAGAAACCATTGTTCTTTCATTGTTGGCTCATCTTCATTAAATGATTGGACTAAACGCGTTTCACGAGTAATTAGACCTAATTCATATAAACGACAAAATGCTGTTTTGACCGCGTTGGAGAAATTCTAGAAAAAAAAATTTTATTAAAAAAAATTTATATTGATTTAAAAGGGGCAATACTTGCCCATTCAATATATCATAAAAAATTTAGAAGCAATTCAAATTTAAAAAAGTTCAATCGATTGAATTTTAAAAAAATTTGACATTTTGAAATAAAACGTAAAAAATTTTTTCGTTTGTATTCTGAAAGAATCATATAGAATCGGAGGGGAAAAACTTTTTCCCCTCTAGAAATCATAAAATTTGAAGAATCCATTCAAGTTTAAAAAATTCAATCGATTTACCCACTTAACCAAGAAAAAAATTAAAACATAAACAAACCTCATCCATTGTGTAAAACAAATGTTCCCAATCCAATGAACATCCTAACGAGTTTAATTGTTTTGTAATATCAGTAATTCGTCTAAAATCAATTTTTAAAATTAAAAAAAAAATTTCTAAACAAAACTCATTCTTCCAATTTTCACAATAATTCAAAAATTCTTTATTTGACATATCTTCTCTTTCCTTTCCAAATCTTCTATAAATTTGTTTTTCAACGACTGTTTGTGTTGCTATTCCAGCATGGTCAAAACCAGGTATCCAGCGAACCTTAGAATAAAAAAACTTTTTTTTTGAAATTTTTTAGAAATTTCTCAGCTCCCCCCTCTTCCAAAAATTAAGAAAAACAAACCTCATTTCCCAGCAAATTATTAAAACGACATATACTATCTTCTACAACAACTGTAAGTGCATGCCCAACATGTAAATTTCCTGTTACATTTGGAGGAGGCAAAATCATTGTAAATCTTCTTTGAGATAACAATCCAAGACTTTTCAAGTTTTCATTTAAATCATCCTTGGGTCTTTCAAAATAATTTTTTTCAACCAACTCTGCATCGAATTTGCCAACCTCACTCAACCTGAAATTTAAAAAATTTTTTTTAGAAAAATTTTAAATTGATGGGATCAATTGTCCAAAATCCCCAAATTCATTAAAAATAAAAAATAACTTTGGAACGTTGTATGTCCCAGCATTTTTACAAGAGCAAAATAGCCTCTGTTGTAATTTAAAAATATAAAATAGCTTCCTTCTAAAATCCATTTAAATATTCTTCTAAAATTCTTTTAAATTCACTGAAAAGTAAAAAAATTAGATAAACATTTTTCTAATAGAAAAATATCAGATATATTTAAATAATATTTAATTAAATTAAAAAATAATTTTTAAGCGAATTTTATCGTTTTAATAATTAAATTAATAAAATTAAAACTCTATAAAAATTAATAAATCTTCTATAATAAAAAATTACAAAAATTAATTCTCTACAAAAAAAAATTTTTTTTAGCGAGTTTCTCTTTTTTGAAAATTAAAAAGATTCATCTAATGAAGGACACTTTTTCTCATCATTTTAATATAAAATTTTCTTTTTTTTTCTATTTTTAAAATAAATATTTTATAAAAATCTATCAACTTTTTTAATATTAAATGGCAGTGGTGGGACACGCGGTCCATGAATTCTTTTTGGAGGTAATGGAGGAGGTGATAAATTTGATTGGAAAATTTTTGTTCCAGAAGAATCTTTAAAAGTAATATAATTTAATTAAAAATAAAAAAAAAATTTTTTTTTGAAACCTGAACGATGTCGAATTTGTGGAGAAGCTTCTGAAGAGGTATTTGCATGATCCAAATGTTGAAGTTTTGTTTCCTTAAAAAAGAAAAATTTTCTAGAGAATAAATGTATTATTATAATTATTATTAGGTCATTACTGAAGTTGTTTTTAAAAAAATTTGAAAAAAAAAATTTTTAATGTTGCGGACAAAAAATTATTTTTGCGGACAGCATTTGCGGACAAAAAAATTTCTTTTCAAATTTTTTTAATTAAAAAAATCAAACAAACATCATCAGTGCTTCCCTCAGGATAAATTCCACTGTCACATTGTCTTATTGGATTATTAACTTCTTGTAAAAATGAATTATTTGAATTAGTAAAGAGTGATGTTGTTGTAGTAGAAGTTGAAGGTGTTGCTGTGGTGTTTAATGGTGAAGATGTTGTTGATAATGGTGGAAGTAACCTCAAAGAATTTGGACGAACAACCGGTCCATTGTTTGTATTAATTTGTAATTGTGACGTTTTTTCAAGCATTGGAGCTATTGAAGTTGGCCAGGGAAGATCATTTGAAGATATTTGGCGTGGAGCGCCCAGAGGGTATTTGCTTCTAGGCAATGGAATTGGTGTTTGAATTTTTGGATTTTTAAAATGTTTAGGCGAATATGAAGGTAAAATTGCCTTTAAAAATGATAAAAATTAATAAAAAAAATTTAATAAAAAAACAAACCTTTTGATTTTCTTTCATAGGAACATATGACGGATTAGTAATTGTTGTTATGTTTGAGGGTATAGGTTGCATCAAGAAGTGTAATAAATCATTTCTAAGACTAAAAAATCAAAAAGAAAAACCCCAAAATGAAATTGAAAAAAAAAAAAATTTTTTTTTTGAAATTTTTAATCTAAAAAAATCCAAAAAAAAAAAAACCTTGTTTGTGAAGGTATAGGACTTTCAGAAGATTTTGATCTTTGATGAAAACAATCAGCTTCTTCAGGTATAAAAGAACGTGATTGCACATTCCTATCATTCACATTTGTATTTAAATCGGTATATGACCGAGCAGAATTGGACATTTTATAAGAATTTGAATAATTTTCGTCGATTGGTTCTAAAAAAATAAAAAACTTAAAAAAAACTTAAAAACAAGAAAAAATTTTCAAAAAACAAACCAAAAAATAAATTTTTAGGTTTAGCAAGTTGTTGATAATCATCTTGCATTTGAATAACTGTATTTATTGAAAGTCGTTCTCTAGAGCTGTGAATTGGATTTATACTATTTGATTTATGACGAGATTTAACTATATTACTACTTTCTGTTCGTTTTTTATATTTTGGTGTAGTATCGTGTTGTTTATCAAAACTGAAATAAAAACATTTTTTTTTAAATTTTAGGTTAGAGAAGACTTTATTGGAGGTCTACTAACATTACCAATGGATTTGATAAATTCGAGTAAAAATATTGTGACAAGTAGAAGGGACAAGGTAATGGGGTGAGACATTACATCCCAGTACTAGAAAGAAGATAGAAAAATTTAAAGATTAGCTCTTTTTGACAATATCTTGAGGGGCAATCAAAACAAGAAGAAAGGATAAGGTGATGAAGTGGCCTTATTCTACAGACTTCCGAATAAACTTAAACGAAGCTACAGTCTTTCGAATTTATTTTCTAATAGGAGAATAAAAACTCCACAAGAAACCTATCAATAAAGTAGAAAAAAAATAAAATTAAACAAACCCAATCTTTTCCATCTTCTCCAATTGTACAGGCTCTTCTAAATTTGCTTCTGAACCAAAATCTTCACCACATATAGAAGGACGAGGAGAAGTACCAAAAATTTTATTCATCCAACCACGTTTTACAGAATGTTTTCCAATATTTGGATCATTTGAAGAAGAATCACTTTCTGGGGTTGTTGTTTTTGATTCATTTGTTGATGGAACATAAAATATGCTATTGGATTGATTGCTTGATGATTTTCTTGAAGTTTGTTGGTCTTTATTCAAATTTGTTGAGCTTTTTCGATGTTCTTCATTTTGTATTGAATTGCGTGCTGAAGTTGGGGTGATTGAGAGATTTTGAGGAGGGCTAATTCTTCGACTGAAGAGATTTGTGACGTTAAATGACGATTTATCAGATGGGATTGAAGGGTTTTGGAAGTCTTTAAAATTATAAAAAAAAATTTAAGAAATTTTTAAAATTTCAAAAAATAAAATGCCTTCAAAACACCAAAAATTTCAAAAGAACAAAAAAACACCAAAAAATACAAAAACCAATCAAATAACAAACCTGCACCATTAGCACTAACCACAACAAAACCTTCAGGATTAACAACAAAACCTTCCGAAGACGAAGACCCAGAAGGAGACGAAGCATTACTTATCGTTTCAGGTATTAATTGTTCACTAATTTTTGGTCTAACAGCATTTGTTCTACTTAAACCTCTTTCTTTTCTTAATTCAAAGTTTTTGGTTGTTTCTTCATTTGAAAGAGAAGAATCATTTTCAGAATTGCGTTTTTCTTCTAATTTCTGAGGAATTTTTGTTTTGTTAATTGATTGTTGGGAAGAATCTTTAGTTTTGGTTCCAATTTTTGAACAGGTGCTAAGAGTTAAATAGTCATGTTTACGAAATTTGTCTGGCCTGTTGGTCTTGACATTCTGTGAAAAACCGAAAAAAAAACTCAAAAAGTCATTTTATTTAAAAGAAACCATTTGTTGCGATTTTAACGGCAAAGTTGAATAAATTGTTGAATTCTCTTCTTTATCTTCCACATTTTGGTCTAATAAAGAATCATGAGAACGATGACGATCTTGGTCTTTTTTTAAACCTTAAAAAAATTAAGTTGACAAGACAAAACTAATCACCACCACAAAATGACAAAAAAATAATTAAATAAAACTAACGATGTATTATAAGTATCTTTTCATCAGAAAATGCTTTATCATCAGAACTTGAACTTCTAACTCTTGCAGAAACATTATGACGAAAATCTGAAAAAATAAGAATGAGAAAATTTCAAAAAATTTAAAAAGTAACTAATTGGAGGCCCAATACTTTCTTTATTTAATTTTGACTTTTTGAGACGTTTAGCTGGTGTTGGTGGATGTAAAGATATTCCCAATTTTTTCATTTCATCCAATCCTTTTGGCAATATTGTTCCATATCTTTGTATAAGCATTATAGCCTCATAAATAGGAATTTTGATAGATTCTCCTCCAGAATTGAATTCAAACGAATTTAAAGATTCTTCATATTGATCAATTGGAATTTGGTTATTTTTAGCTTCTTCTGGTTGTTCTTTTGGTAATATCTGAAAAATTATTTAAAAAATAGGAGTCAAAAACAGGGTTGGGTGGGCCTTTTTCCCACAATATAGAAGTCAAAAATAGAGCAAGTCGAGTCCTTATAGGGCTTGGCTAGCTTCTTACAGGCTCAAGAACAAGGCTGGGGAGGACGAGCTCCTTCACCCCCATCAATTCTTTCTTCTTGGCTCCCAACCCAAATTAGTCTTTTTCAAATCAAAGCCATTTAAAAACTCAAAATCTAACCCATTTATAATTATTATCAATATTCTGTTCAGCAACATCCAACATCTCTATAATATCTTTAATAGGTGAGCGTTCAACAGGATTTTTCTTCCAACAACTTTCAAAGATTTTACGCATTTCAATAGGCAAATCATCTGGCAAGGGAAGAGGCAAATCATTTTTCATCTGCAAAATTTGAAAAAAGTTAAAACCCGTGGAAATCTTCAAAAAGCATAAAACTTACAAAATTTCGAATTGAATAGATCCCTTGATTTTTGTAAGGTATTTTTCGTGAAAGCAACTCCCACTTGAAATTGCCAAAAGACCAAACATCTATCATTGTAGTGACACCACTGCATTCTAAAACTTCTGGAGACATCCAAGGAACTGAACCATCACAACTTTCATTTTTTACAAGTGTGCCGTTTTTAGAGACATTGAAATCTATAAAAAACTTGTTAGAAAATAAAATCTCAAAAGATTAACCTGATATTTTTAAAGTAATCAAATCAATTCTTAAACCTTTACATTTGCGGCAGAGATTATTTTTTGTATAGTTGGTCACCTAAAATTGAATTCCACATTATTTCAACATTTTTATAATAATCTCACAATTTTCCAACTTTCATCATCCAAACCACACAAACAAGGAATTTCTTTGATTAAAACTGAAATAAATAAGGTAAAGAAGTTGAAAACCACAAAAATATAAAACCATTCTCTGCCTTCAAATCAGCATAAATTACTGGGTCATTTCTTGAATGAAGGTGTTGAATTGCACTAGCGACCTGTTTTGCCCAACAAATTACAGTTAGAATATCAGATGAAGCCATTCTTCGATATAAGTTGATGAGCGCTCCTCCTATGAGAATAAAAGCAAATAAGAATCAAAAAGGAAAAAAAACCTCTACAAAGCTCCAAAGCAATTAAAAGGGGGTCTAATGAATATCCAAAGAAAGCAACTATATTCTCGTGACTGATCCTCGAAAGAATTAAGGCTTCGCGTTCCAAATCTAAATTTAAGATTAAATCAACCTTTTAAAGCTATAAACCTTCGCGATTATTTTCCGTGCTTGACTTTGGAATCTTTAAGGCAACTTCCTGTCAAAAATGAAGTAAAAAGAGTAAAACCAAAGATTAACGATTACTTGGTTTTTGTAATATCCTCTAAATACATTTGCGAAACCACCAGAGGCTAACAAGTCTGCACGCTTCACATCTTCAGAATTGATAAGGTTAGGTCCAGAGCCAACCAAAACAACCTTTGAAAAGGTAATAAAAAATCGATCAAGTATTGTTAGATTTACATAATTTCCTGGAACCATTCCCTTCTTTTTGTCAATGCGTGCCATAACCCAACCATCCTCACAACTTAAAAATGATAAACGATTAAAGAAAATGAAAAAGAATCTTTAGGGCAAAGTGGAGAACCCAATGGTTTAGAACCCAAAGGTTTCGAACGAGGAGAGCGACAAGAGCAGTTTAGACATCAAAACAAGACTTATATCCGAAGTTCCAAACAAAAACTAAAACAAATACCTTTCGTCATTTAAAATCTCCACAACAGAACCATGACGAAAAGACCTATAGAAAACAAAGTTAGCAATCAATAAACAACGTTAAAGCATACAGCTCATCATTTTCCTTTGCTTGATAGTCCCAACATGTAGTACCAACACGTCGAATCTTGCGCATCTTTACCTCTGAAATAGACGTAAATTTATAATCGATATTTAAAACAAAGGGTACCTGATTTCTGCCCAGACGTGGATGAACTAGGAAATGCTTTATCATTCGCATATTTTGTAGATTCTCTCATCGTAGATGCTTTCAATAATGCAAATTGGTGGGGCTAAAAAAGAAAACAAGGCCTTCATCAAATTTAAGACTCAGACTCTAACAATCCTTAATAAAATGAAAAAGTGAATTGTTCTATTTCTCTCGCCTATGCTATTTCTTCATACCGTAAACGGGATAAATTTTCATTTATGAAAATAAACAGAATGCCAGAAATTTTAAATTTAGAAGCATCTCTAAAAGCCAAGCCAAATTATCGATTTTTTCCAAATCAAGCTCGGTTACGCTTACCACGGGCTCCTGTTTTGTTTTTGTTGTTCTTCCTCATTTTTTGATTTTGCTGTTGTTCTTCATCCATTGTCCAGTTGTTGTATTTCCTTCTCTCCATTGAAGTTGACCTGTATTGCTAAAAAAATCTCAAAATTTATTAGACGATTGAAAATTGTGAAAAAAAAGACAAGGACAAAAAATGAAAAAACAAAGGAAAGGGAGCATCGCGCGCATATTTTTAGCCTTGCATTTTTTTAATTTTAAAATTTCAAAACATTACCATCATTGCATTGATGAAGAAGCGGCCACCATCCATTTCCAGTGCCACCAGATCCAGAGCCACCAGGAGCTGCCACCTGGCTAAAAAGAACTCCCTCCCCCCATTAATTATTTTTTTTAAATATTAAAAAAAACACCCCCACCAACAACACCAAACCACACAGCAGCACATCAGGCCGAAGCAGGCCTCATCCATACACATCAGGCCAGAGCAAGGCCATCCACCATCAACATCAGGCCGAGAGCAGGCCTCTAAACGAGAAAAAAAATTAATAATTAAAAAACAAAACAAAAAAGAACCTTCTTCATCCATCCATCAGCAAGGCCACCAGATCAAGCCACCACCATCAGGCCGAGAGCAGGCCTCTAAACGAGAAAAAAAAATTAAAAATAAAAAAAAAACAAAAATAAACCATCATCCATCCATCGACATCATCATCCACCATCCATCCAGCAGGCCTCCAGAGCAGGCCATCCATCAGCACGGGCCATCCAGAGCAGGCCAACACAACTAAAAAAAACACCCCCACCCCTTTTTCCCCCCTAAAAAATTACAACCACCCTCATGCCACCAAACAGAGCTGCATCCCATAGCACATCAGGCCAGAGCAGGCCTCATCCCAATGCCACCAGGTCCTTCAAGAAAAAAAAATCATTAATTTTCAAACAAAACCAATCAAAAAAACCTGTTCATGCTCCATCTGCCAGGGAGCCATCTTCTGCTCATGTTGAGCACAGCAGCAGGCCATCCATTGAGGCAGCCTACAATTTCAAAATTTTAGTAAAAAATTATAAAAAATTAAAAAAAAAATAAATAAATTGGACCAAAACCATCAGCACCATCAGCATGAACGGCCAGAGTCCTTCAAATTAAAAATTTTATTAACAGTCAAAAAATTTCTAATTTTTTAAAATTTTACTCAAAATTTTATTTTTTTTAAATTTTCGCATGCGCAGCAGGGGAAACAATAAAATTACGAATGAAAACGATAAAACGAATAAAAAACGAAAAAAAATACAAAAAAAAACACAAAAAAATTGAAAAACGGGGCCCTCCGGAGGGTTTTACACTTCTAGAAAATTTGCAGAAACTTCTAGAAACTTTTTGTTTCTTTTTTGTAATTTACCGCTTTAATATTTGGCATAATGTTTTATTTAAGTTTGAGTCTACAGCCAATTCTGTCAGCAGCTAATACTCTATCGTTCCCTTTCTGCTTTTTTCCTCATTTAATATTACACTATTTTCTTCTCTTCCACGTTGTCGTTAACTGATCTTCTATTGCTTGGTTTTAAACAAAATTTTGATTTACAGGATTTCTGACTTGATTTTACTAATAAAATGGAATCTAATGATCCTGTATCTGAATTTCTTGCTAGAGAGCAGACTGTTCTAGCTGATCTTGGTGACGACTTTGTTGTACAGCCTGAAATTCTTGGATCATCAGTGGAAAACAATGGTATTTTTATTTAATTCTTTTGGATCTTCGTCTAGGAACTCTGTTTCGTATTGAATCCTCAGATGTTGTTTAAACCTCGCCACATTTTGAAGATTATCGCCTAATTCTCTTCTCTTTTTCAGTCACTGAGAATGGATTTCCTGAAGGCCAAACATTGACTAATGGAACTTCTGGTTTTGGCTTGACGCAATTCAACTCTGACACAAACGTTGCTTCGTTAGCCAACGACATTGAAAACTATACAAGTTAGTCTTTTCTAGAAGCTTTTCTTAATAATTTCTTTAAAATAGGTAGTCGAACTAACGAAAATTCTCGAAGTCAAAGCACTCAACCTGAAGAAGAGCCAGAGAAGATTCGTAAATGGCGAGAGCAACAAGCTCAAATGATTGCATTGAAAGGTTTTTTAGAGTATATTTTATTTTTCTTAATTTGTTTTTTAGATCAGGAAGAGGAGACTAAGAAGGAGGAACTTCGCCAGCAAGCCAAAAAGGAGTTGGAACAGTTCTATGCTCAACGAAAGACACAGCTTGAGTTGAGAAAGAAGCAAAATCAGTTAGTTTTTGAAATTAGTTTTTTACCCTGGGACAATAAGTGAAAGATTTCTTCGATGAATCACCCATCTTTTTTGAGTTGAAGAGTTGTTTTCCCCTTATCTGTCCTTGGTTCCAATCTTATTTTTAGGATCCTCCTGATTCAACTTAATTAGCTTTTTTAACTTCAGAGAGCGCCAACTTGCGTTGACTGAATCTGCCAATACTAAAGTTGAGGACAACAGTGATGATTCTGTATTATGGGAACGTGTGGCTAAAATGATTGAAGGGCATAATCCTGCTTTGGGTGGTATGAGCGGAGGTGGTACTTTGCCTGGTAAATTGACAAAATCTTCTGGAGGACATCAGAGCTTGTCTTTACCAAAAGACACTTCTCGAATGAAGCAATTGATTTTGTCTTATTCGAGGGGAAGCGAACAGAATGAGAAGAGTCCTTCTCCTGAAATGACTTGAAAGAATCTATTTTTTATTTTTTTGTTGTTTGCGATCAAAGGGATGGGAACAAAGGTTGTTTAAAATATTTTTCTATATTAATATACAAAAAAAGGTAATTAGAGTTGTTCTATACTTATTTTCTATACAATATTTAATTGTTGCAAGGAGAATATAAATATTTTCCGGATAG
Organism: Meloidogyne hapla; assembly: GCA_000172435.1. Taxonomy (NCBI): domain Eukaryota; kingdom Metazoa; phylum Nematoda; class Chromadorea; order Rhabditida; family Meloidogynidae; genus Meloidogyne; species Meloidogyne hapla. The sequence goes on along the minus strand of ABLG01000124.1, from coordinate 63,779 downwards.
ATTTTATAGTTATTTTTCCGGAAAAGTAATACAATTAAACATTGACTATTTTCCGGAAAACTTTATTATTTCTATTTTCCGGAAAAGTAATGCAAATGAATGGGAAGCATTCTATTTTCCAGATAACCTTTCTAGTAAATTCTATTTTCCGGAAACATAATACAACTATAGATTTGTGAATTGAAATACTATATAAGCGTCTCCGGAAGACTTTTATTTCATTTATGTTTCATTAATCATTCTGATTCTTCGCGAACGCTCTAATTATTTTATTAATTTTCTTTACTAAATGATTTGTACTATGTATTTTTCGTTTATTTTTTTCACCGTGGAGACTCGTTTTAGTTTATTTATATTTTCGTGCGATAATAAAGTTTGAAAAAATCTTTTTATTTTTTATATTGCTCTTGTTGGTATTTTTACCAAAATTTTTATCTTTAAACAATTCGAATTTTGATAATTAAAAAATTTATTTTTCTTGGTCTCATAATAATCTTCTTTTCATTATTCACTACCAGAAACCTATAAAATTGAAACCCTTCATTTTATGTCATAAAATGAAGGGTTTTCTAACAAACAAACAATTTTCTATGTCTTTTTTCAATTTAATTTTCTTTAGCCCATCTTTATTTTTTTTATATTTAGCTTTTCATTTGGCATTAAAAGTAATATATTTTTTAGTTTTTTTATCGGTGGCATTTTATATTGGTGGCTGTTGTAAAAATGAAATGGCGGCAATCGGTAATTCATCCATTTCCGACAGACGGCCTCTTTGGTTGACTATAACATTAAACCTGATGGATTAGAACAATTTGAGAAGATTTTTCTTTTATATCGATGGATAGTGGTTTTACAAAAATTCAAGGTTTATAATTAATTTTGTGTATTTCCTAGGTTTGGGTTTTTCTCTGGGTTAATCAGGATTCTTGTTAGGCCAGAGAAATTGTTTTGGAAAAATTCGGGTTTTGGAGATCCTCTAGAAATATGCTTCTTATTGACTGAAATTCTGTTATCTATCTAAGATCAAAAATCGTTCATCTATTTCCTGATACACCTTACTTAAAAAACTCGTGGGGGTTTTTTTCGTTTTACCCATTTCCTGATGGGGAGGGGATGAAAAGAAAATTGTAATTTTCTCTTTATTTAATTGTCAATGAAATTGTTTTATCCAAACCACTTTAATCCCCACATAACAATAAGTTAACCGCACAAAAGTATTTATGCAAAGAATCCATATGTGGATTAACGGCATTTACAATTTAATATATTTTTTATCTTCGTCATTTCTTTCATTCATTCTCTCGTGTATCCAGGCCCACGCAAAAATTTAAAAAAGATTGAAAAATCTAGAAATCGAAAGACCCAGAAACCCATTCAAAAAATCATAAAACCAACAATTCTTTTCTTAATTCGTTTAAAAAATCCTTTCTTTTTAACTTCTGACCTCCATATTGTTTCTCTAAATAACTTTCCTTTTTAAGCTATTTAAGCATTACCACTAATTAAGCATCTGCCAAAGAGAGGTTTCTTTTTTGCTTTCTTTCCTATTCATTTTAACCTTTCCAATTTTCCTCATCTTCTCACTTGTCATCGTTTCCTAAAAAAAGTTTTTCTTTCCAATTTCTTTTAATCGTTTTGTTTCCCTTGAGAATTTATACAGACTTTTTAGCGCAATTTTCTTTATTAGAATTGCAAAAATGGAAGCAAAGTCGTTGAACTTTCACTTTGTTTTTGCCTTTTAAATTTGTTCATTTTTGAATCCCTTGTTTTGTTTTTTTAAATTTCTTACCTCGCATTTTCCTCCTCTAGGCCCCTCAGAATTTTTAGATCTTCACCATTCGGCCTCTTTTCCTTTTTCCTATTTTTAATTATGACATGACTTTTAATCATTTTCCAAAAATTTAGACTTATAATGAACAGCGAAAACACAAATAATATTACTGGCGAACAACAACAATTTATTGTTGACAATTCAATTCCAAAAGGTTTTCTTTTATTTTTTCATCTTATTCTCATTTTATTTTTAAAGATTTGCTCCCTTCACTTTCAATGGTATTTGCTGTTTTGATGGCTTTTCTTTGTGTTGCTGGGACTGTCACCAACACATTAAGTCTGATAATATTTGCAAAGGCTTCTTCCAGGCGGCGTTCAATAAACGTTTGTTTTAGATTTTTCTGATGACACAATATCCCATACTTATGTTTCTCTTCTTGCAGGTTCTTCTTTGTGGTCTTTCCGCCTCAGATTTGTGTCTTTGCATTTTAGCCTTGCCTGTATTTTCTCTTGCACAACTTCAACAATTCATTCCCGGTATTTCCTTAAAAATTCTTTTCATTATTTTAATCCCGCTATTTTAGGTTTACCACCTTCTTTGGCTAATCATTTACTTGTCTTTTGTTATCCTCTATGTTTGATGGCGCAAACTATGTCTGTTTGGGTGAGTTTTCTTTTTGATTAAAACAATCAAAACGCCTTTAATTTTTAGATGCTTGTCGGCATAACTATTGACAGATGGCTCGCTGTTTGCTATCCTTTCTCCATCCGCATCCATTGTACTGTAAAGAGAGCTAGACTGATTGTTTTGGGAACTTTTTTATTTTCGCTCTTCTACAATTTGGTTCGCTTTTGGGAGTATCGTATTGACTCAAATGGAGAAATCGTTGGACTTTTACGGTTTGCTAAACTTTACTTTTGGCTCTGGTTTTAGAATACGTCCCGTGAAGTTGTGTATTTAGATTTTCTTAGATTTTTTTTTGGTTTCGCTAATGGGTTGTTGGAATCATCCGTTAGATTTCATTTTAATTCCAGAGCCAAATCTTTTTACATTGAATCTAAAAACTCTATTACAGTGATGACTACCTATTTATGCTGCTTTACCAAAACTTGGCAACAACTTTGAGTCAATTTCTGCTGCCTCTTTGTGTGCTCTGCCCATTAAATTTACAAGTTGCGCGTTCAATTCTGGCAGCAAGAGAAAGACGGAAGAATATGCTTTGGACAGAATTGTCATCAGTTGAAGCAAGCAGCCGTGAGCAGAGTACTGCAGCAATGATGCTTGTTGTTGTATTAGGTGTGGTTTATTTTTTAATGAATGAATGGGTTGGGAATGAATTTTTTTTTTTAATGAACGAGCGGGGGAATTTTAATTATTATCGCGTTTATAATTTTTTAAATGAATCGGTTGGGGGAATGATTTTAATTATTTTTTATTGGGAGAAGGGGCTGGTGGGGTAATATTTTTTTATTTTTTTACAAAAATATTTTTTGTTTTATTTTTTTAGTATTTGTATTTTGCTATTTTCTTTCACTTTGTCTAAACGTCCTCGAAATGTTTATGCCCAGACTTTTTCGTTCACCTACCGGATTTCTTTTAAACGACGTTAACAACATTTTAGTTTTAATTAATTCAGCATCTTCAGCTCTTTTTTATGCGAGATTTTCTTCTCGGTAATTTTTCATATTTTCTTGTTGTTGTCTTGTAGTGTCTCGTGGTGTCTTGTGCTTTTTTTTGAAGACTTCAAATTCCATTTTTCAGTTATCGTGCTCATCTAATTTCTCTTCTACGTAATTTTAAATTTCTTGATTGTCTTCTCCCACCACCTAAAGTTTCTTCATTCGGCGGTGCTGAAACACCATCTTGTGTATTTTCTGGTATTGGATTAAGACAACAAAACAGCTCTAATAGGCAGAAAATGTCATCTACATTTCTAACAGTTGCTAGTTGTAATGATTATGGAGGTGTTACTAATCAAAAAAGATTGAGAGCGAATTCTGCTAATCCTTGTCCTCTTTGAAAATATTTTTTTTTTATTTTTTTTATTTTTTTAAATTCAAGTGCTTGCAATTTATCCATTTTTAGGCATAAAATAATATTTATATATGGGAATAAAAATATCTACATAAATATAATTGTGTTTTGATTATAAATTTTTTTTTCTTTCCGCTGTCTTCGCCATCACAAAAATTTACAAAATTCAATAATTAGTCCAAGAGTAAGGATTTCGGCTGATTCCAGCTCTGGCAACAGCCAATCGTTTAGCAGCAGCAGAGAAAGGACGAAGACCTTCAACTGTCCATTCTGAGTTTGGTTCTCCTCCAGCCATCCATGAGTAAGGGTTTTGGGGTCGTCGAAGGGCTGAGCGCTTCTCGAATTGCTGTTAACGTTTTTATTTTATTAAAAATTTTTAATTTGTTTTGAGTGTTTTGACTAATTCTCGCAACATTTTAATCATTTTAATTTATTAACCTGTGTGTCATCTACCAAAGCCATCCATGAATAAGGATTGCGCACTGGAATAGCTCTTTTTTCATCCATTTCCTTTTGTTCTGTTCCAACTGATCCTTCCATTGCTGTAAGTGATTGAACAGAAATACAAAAGAAAATAGCGATTAAAGCAAGGGGAAGTAGAAAACGATAAAAAGTAAAAGCTGTGCTTGATGAAATGTTTTTTGATGGCATTTTTCTGGAGAAGCGCTTTTTTTGTTAATTCTTTTTTTGATTCTGATATGAATGAAAATTGTTTGAAAATTAAAAAATTGTACGACTAGAAACATTTATCATAAGTCTCGCTGGGGAATTATTTAAAATAACTTGGGTTAAATCCATCAAGCGCTAGGTAATTTGAAAGCAGCGTTTTTTGTTTAATAAAAAAAGCTAAAAGAATTTATGTTTTTTTGCATGGCCACTTAAACCGCAAGAATTTTTTTCAAATAAAAATTGCAGAATGGTCTTTGACTTGCTTTTTATTATTTTTTATTAAGCCAATTTATACACCTTTTTTGGTATGATGACATTTTTAAAAATAATTTTCTCATGTTAAAAAAGCAAAGCCCAACCCTTTTGTTTTAAGAAACTAAAAAAGGTTTTTCCCTGATTAGTAAACTGAAATTTAGAAAAAAACAGTGACCACCAGTATTTTTTAATAAATTTAGATTGAAGCAGTGGGAGGGGCGTGTAAGGCACTCCTTTTTCTTTTTCTCTTATTTTTTCTTTATATTTTTTTTTTCTCTTACATGAGATTTTTTATAGTAATTTCTTTTTGATTATTTTTATTACTTATTTTTATTTTTAAATTTGGCACGCTAATATTCTTTAAACTGAAGATAAAGTGGAACAAAAAGGGAAAAAATGAAGAGCTTAAAAATTCAAAAGATAAGGAAATATTAATTTTTATTTTTCCGGGTGGCAACATTTTTGAAGAGCGGAAACTGGCAATAAATAATTTTAGGAAGAACAAATATTTTTTTAAAGTGGGGCTTTTTTTTTAGTGACGCAAGATTAAAAACGTGGTGTTTAAAAATAAACTTGAGAGATTTATTTATGAAATTCTGAATTATTTATGATTTTGTGTGTTTTTATGTAATTCTGATTTTTCTGGGAGAATATTTTTTTATTAAATAGGAGACAAAAATAGGCTTGGATTTTTTTTAAAAATATTTTTTTGGAAGCAGAATAATTTTTTTAGCTAATACTATTTAAAGAGACGGAAATAGGCTAATAATAAGTAATATTTCTTTTTTTTTTTAAAGTTGACTAATTTTGGGTTGCAATTTTTAAATATTTTTGAAATAATTTCCAAGAAAAATGTGTTAAAATTACTATTTTAGGTAAATTGGAAAAATTACGCAAAAATCTGTTTTCTTTAAAAAACTTTCAAAATTAGGATTTAAAAATAAGAAAAGATCTTGGGATAAACGTGACCAAAAAATAAAAGAAGAAAACCAAATCTCTAAGTAAAATTATATTTTTCCGCTTTGTTTATTCATTTAGAATTGGCTTAAGTTAAAAGAAAAAAAATTGACGTAAAAAATATTTTTTTAGAATTTTTTAGAATTTTGTGAGGGACAAAAGATTTAAAATGTAAATAAAAAAAATTTTTCTTCCTTATTTTTTCTCTTTTTTTTTATTTTTTGCTTTTGTGGTCCTAGAGAATTAATTATGCACAATGGTTATTTGTTTTAGTTAGATTTTTTAGATTTTTTTTAGATTTTTTAAAATTTTATTTTAAATTGATAGAACAAATTTAGTTAAGTAACAATTATTTAATTGGTAGATTAAAAGAAAAATTAATAAAATTAATGGCAAAAAATTTAAAAGAAACTGCGCATGTCTATGGGAAAATTTTTTATTTAATTTTTTTAATGGGAAAGAAAAATGTAGAAAAAAAAGAAGGATCCAAAATTTAAGGTTAAAAAACAATTAAAGAAATTGGACTAGAAGAGATTAATTTTTTTTAAAAATGGTAAAATTAAAAAAAAGATATTAGGTTAGGAAAATTAAAAAATTCTGTTGCATTTTAGCTATAAATTCTGATTTTATTTTCTTTCAGGAAAATACAAAAAAAGGTAAACAAGCCAAATATTAACTATGCGCGCGCTACAATAAAGGATATGTCGAAAATTAATAAAAATTAAAATTTAAAATTAATCATTTCAATTAGGCAAAAAATATAATTGATCGTCTTCTAGTTCTGGTTGTTTCTCTTCAATTATTAGCATCATTGGTTGTTCTCCATCTTCACTCTCGCGCATATAATCTTCTCCGTCGTCTTCATTTTCGTTTTCGATTCCGTTTTCTTCAAATTCTGGTTCAATAAATATTAATGGTTGTCTTTTGCTTCTTATAATTTCATCTCCTCGTTCATAAGGAAGCTGAGAATAAAATCTTAAAAATAGTTTTTAATTATGTTTGATAAATTTAGTATTTTTTTTTATTTTATCTTGCCTTTCTTTATCCATTAAATCGTCAATTCTTCCTTGTAATGCTCGTTGAAGTGATCGCCACCTAATTTTAAAAAATATTTTTTCGTCATCAGATTTAGTGGGTTTTCTAGTTTTTCTTAATAAAACAGATTCCAAACCTTAAAGCTAATTCAAGTTCATCCCTCTCATCATTCGCTTGTTTCAACGCTATTAATTCTTCTGGTTGAATAATGTAGAGTGCCAAAGTGTATTGAAGCATCATTAAAAACAAAAATAGGAAACAAAAATTAGAATGATTTAGAGAAGGTTGAAGAATGTTTGTAGTTCTCATCTTAATAAATCTTTTAAATTATTAATTTATTTAAAGTGATGTTGTCCTCAAAAATAATGTCAAAATATTATTTTTAATTTCGTGCCTTTAAAAATAAAAAAAAAATAGGCTTTCTTTAGCAAAAGCCATCGAGAAAAAGTAACTAAATTAGTTATTGATATATACTTACACATATTGTGTGGCTTATTACACATAAGAATATATAGCTAATTAACCTCGTCCACAAGCTATGAGATACGTACATTTTACGAAATAATTTTATTCAGACTTAGTCATCACGCAAATTTAAATATTTTTGACATTTCATGATTTTAGACAAACGCGCGTTTTATTGCCACGCTTCTTTTGAATTCAAGAATGCGAGATTTTTAATTTGTTGCTTTTTAATTAAATTTTAAAAGTCAATGGGTTACATTTATTGAAAAATATGTTTGTTAAAAATAAAATTCAATTTACTAAAATTGGCAATTTAAAAATATTGCAATTGAATGAGTAAAGAGAAAGAAAAGAGTATTTTTTCGAGGAGTGCAAGAATATAAAAGCCTAAAAAGAAATTTAAAAAAATAAGTAAAAAAGAGAAAAGCCACACCAGCGTAATGCTTGTGGGCAAATAAGGATAGAAAAAAGGCAAGAAAAAAGGCTTGAAAATTAAACAAAAAAGCGCCGTCGTCTGGCAATGTAAATGAGACAAAAAAGAAAGGAAAATAATAAATTAAAAGGTAAAAAACACACACTAGCTGGAAATACAAGAGTTTTTTAATGTTAATTATGTGAATAATGTTTTATTAGAATAGATGTTTTATTTTTGAGTTTTTTAGAAAAGTAATGATATATTTTTAAACTTTAGTGTATTAGCGTCAAAATGTGAGTGTGTTAATAAAGCTTGAGTAAAATAAGATGAGTCATTAAGGGATAACTTAAAAAATACATTTTCTGTAGTAAATTTTTCTTATCTGTCATTAACAAAAAAAATGAACAAGATTTTCAAAATATTACTAAGAAAAGTGCCACTAATATGTTAATATTATTCTTAACCTCGATAATTTAAAAAGTGTAAAATAAGTCAATTGAAGTGGAAATTGGTCAACACTTTTTAAAACAATGAAAAGGATATTAAATGAAGTGTAAAATATAGCTTATTGTTTTTTGATGTTTTCGCCAGTAAATTTAAATATTTAATTAATTTTTGATTCTTTTTTTGATTTATGAGTTTGATGACTAATTTGTAATTTAATTTTTAGGGATTAAATTTTTTAGGGATTAAATAATCTAATTTTTTATTTTTTTCTTTATTTTATTTATTTATTTTTTTTTTCTATTTTCTATCACAAAATACAAATAATTATTTTAATAAAATTACAAATTAATAATATAATACATAAATAGAAAATAAATTAAAAGTCACACCTTCATTTTAAATATAAAAATAATTTTTATTTAATTAAAAATAACAAAAGCTATTTATATAAATAAATATTAATTTAATTTTTTTTAATTTATAAAGTGATTAAAATCTTTTTTTAATAAAGTTGCTAATAATTTAATTATTGCAACTAAAATGTTAAAAAAATAATTTGCCAGCAGAGTCTATAAATAGATTATCTCTGGCAAAATAGCTTCGTGATCTATAGATCAACATAGCTTGATATATCGGGGAAGTGTTGGGTTTCCGCTCTTTTCCCTTAAAAATTTATTTTAAAAAATTATCATCACTTTTCTCCATTTTTTTCATCTAATTTTGTTTCAATTAAGCTGCTCAAACAATTTTTTAAATTTTCTTCTCTTCAAGCTGTAAAAATCCATAAATAAAACTTCAATTTTAAATTAAATAAAATGTTTCTCATTATTCATTTTTATAAGTTTTTGTTTTTATATTTTCTCTTATTCTTCTTCTGCCAATTTATTTTGGTTTTTGCTCAAAACGGTGTTTGTTCTTCTGAAGAATTAGTTTTTGGACGTTTGTTATTTTCTTGATATTTTTATAAATTTTTTTAAATTTACAGCCTGTTTACCGGGCAATCCTAAAACCTGTCCTATAGCTTGTCCACGTGGCTGCCATTGTGTAGAAAATAGTTGTTGGTAATTAAATGTTCAAAACATTTAATTTTTATCTTTGAAGTTATCCAGCCAGCTCAGTCCAAAATAATTTTTGGGATAGAATAAACGGAAATCAACAACAACAACAGCCATACATGGGAGATCAACTCCAAAATGGCCAACAACAAATTGGTCAACTTAATAATTATTTATTAATGTTGTTACTTCTAAGGCAACAACAACAACAGCTAGGAGGTTTTGGTGGTTATGGAGGTTGCCAAGATCAAGCATCTAATTGTGGTAACACAAAATGTGGCCACTTATCCCTCTCTCTATATTTAAATTTTAGTCTCGTTCGCTTTTCTTTGCTTCTTTTCTACAAATATGTTAACTTATTGTCCTTCTTCATGTGGTATATGTCCTCTATATAATCCACAATTTGTTAATCAAAGATTATTACAACTTCTCCTCGGAGGTGGTGGTTATGGAGGTGGTGGGCAACAACAAATAACAGGTGGAGGGAATCTTGGAGGATTCTCCCCCCTTGGAGGTGTAAATCCTTTTGGAGGTGTTCAACAGGGCTTTGGAGGTATTCAACCACAACAGCCACAACAACAAGGCTCAAACACACTTGGAAGAATACAAGGATTTTTAGACCAAACACAAGGACTTGCTAATAGTGTAAATCAAGCGCTTGGAGCATTTGGGGGCCCTGGATTAAATTTACAAACTATTGGACAAGCATTGGGACAACGATTGGGGCTTGGTTGAAATGGGAAAATAAGATTTATTTATTCTTATTAATAAAAATAAAAATTTAAAGTCGAATTTTTGTTTAATATCTCTCTTATTTGGCCTTTTACTTAGCTAATCCATACCTTCCCCTATTAATTGTCTATTTGTTTAACGCTTGCTTTTGTGCTAATAACAATAATGGGGATTGTTAAAAATCCCAAAAAAATTTTATTTCTCACTAAATCAATCCATTTTTTAAAATTTTTCTCTCCTTTCTCTAAAATAATGCTTTTTATTCTCCTTTTGAGAATATATTTATCTCAATATTTACTGCCATTTATTATTATTTTTATTTATTTTATTGTAAAAGATGCAAATGCCACTTCTGCTGTTCCCAATATTTGTCCAAGTAATCAACTTTATTTTGGACGTAAGAAAATTTTTAAAATTATCCTCATAATAAATTAAAGCCTGTATTGGTGGTGAATGTCCGCCCACGTGTCCTGTTGTTTGTACTTGTGTTGGGCGCAGAGATTGTTGTACAACACTTCAAAATGGAACTAATGGCGGTGGTGGAAGGTTTATTAAAAAGAAAATTTTCCCTTCCATAAAGAAATTCTTATCTATTTCCCTGTTTTTGTTCAGTATTTCTTCAAATTTGCTAACTCGTCTTTTGCTTGCTCTCTTGTTGTCATCTCCCCCTTCTAATATTGGTGGGCCTAGAGCTCGACTTAGTTTGGTTTTATGCAGGGATTTGGCTTTAAATTGTGCACTTTACACATTTTATTGTGCCATACCTGTTTATGTATGTCTTTTGGGTTTTAAAGGTTTTTTTTTAATTTTTTGTTTATTATAGGCTCTTTGTATGCGTTCTAATTGTAAGCTTATTTTTATTTATTCCATTCTATTAATTAAAAAAGGCGCCGCCACTTGTGGACTTTGTAATGACGGTGGTGGACTACTTGGAATGCCGTTGCTTCTCTCTTTGTTGGGTTTTAATGGTTGGGATCTTTATATTTTTCTAAAAATTGTCAAGTCAAGTTTAGGCTTAACTGGCAATATTGGTAATCCAATAGCATCAAGAAATGCTGATAATCCTCCTCCACCCCCTTCTCCAAATGCGATAAGGGCAGGAGCACCACCAATACGAGAGGAAAGTGGTGATGACGAAAATAATGAAACAACTGCAGAAAATAATTTTAATAATATTTCAATACAAAATTCCTTTCCAAACTTTACTCCATTATCTAATAATAGGAGAGATTCAAATAATCCAACGAAAAATAATAACAACAATATTCAACCTTTAAACTTTGCAATACCGCCTGGTTTACAAATTCTTGATCATCAAAAAATTAGAGAAAAATTGATACAACTTGGGGTTATAAGAGGGGGTTTTAATTAAACTAGAAAATGATTTTAAAAAATTAATTTGTGCCTAATTCTCGCCATAAATATTTTTATAATTTTTTTATTTTAATAATTTAAACAATTTTTTAACTAAAAATTTTTTTTTTCTAAAAATTAATTTTATTTTTTTTCAATTTTTACTTCTTGTATTTCTACTATTTCCATTTATTTCTGCTAATCTTCTTTGTTTTTCAATACCTCTAGAAGTTAAAGTCCTTTGTGTAGAGCAAACAGGGGAAAATACATAACAATGAATATCTTTAACGGCTACAAGACTTTAAAAAATATTTTTTTAATTTGTTCAAAAAATTATTCAAAATCAAACCAAAATTCGTCAGTATGTGCAATATAAGAAAAAAATCCTGTCCCACAAATAACATTATAAAAATTTCCAAATAAAGATTCTGCTTTTTGTTGTAAAAAACGTTTAGAACGTTCAACATTTGTTGTTGGATCATTAACTCTATTATTTACAAGTAATTGATAAATTAAAGATCGAAGTCTAGCAGAATTGCACATTTCTCTATTTTCACTCCATGATGGGAAATTTGGGGGAAAGAATTTTTGATTGTTTTGGTTTTCAGTTTCGTCGTCTTCTATTTTTAAATTGTTTTGCTTTTTGTCGTTGGATTCGATGAAAAGATCAGAAGATTTTTGTCTCATTTGTTGATCTCGATGTTGTTTTTGACAGCCAAAAGAACGCTCAGGGCAAGGCAACTTTAAAATGAGTGATTTTAATTAAATAAAAATTATTTTCCGTTGGTGGGATTCGAACCATATGACCATATATTTTTTAGGAAATTAAAAACCTAGCACTTTCCAACTTAACTACATTATTCTAAGTTTGTAAAAATGAGAGAAATAGTGTGGGAAAATGAGAGAGCATTGCCATTTTATTCTCCGTAAGTTTTCCGGAAAGCTTTCTTCTAATAATGTTTGTCTGTTTTCATTAGAATTGTTTTAATTCAAAATTTTATACCTTATTTTCCTGTTCATCTAAATAATCTTCTGGAACATTTTCCAATTCTTTAAGATATTCTTTCTCTGAATGTTGTTGTGTCAATTCTAATGGGTTTGCATGACTTGTAGGTTGAAAAGGGGGTGTAGTTAATAAAGAAGGCAAAGTTGGGAATAAGCTATTAGGAAATTGTAAAGGAAGAAAAGGTTGTAAAGGTGGTGGAAGTTGTGGAAAAGTGGGAAGTGCTGCTGGAGGAGGTGGTGGAGGAGGAGGAGGTTGTTGAATTGAAGGTAATGGAACTTGTAGATTCTTTAAAAAATTTTTTTTTTAATTATTTAATAAGCTCTATGTACTCTTGTTTTGTCAGCACTAGCTCTCTCTTGTTCTAATGGCATCAAAGTCAATTGTTGTTGTTGTTGTTTTTCTTCACCTCCACATCCTCCTGGATTTTCTTTAATTTTATTTTTAAAACTTCCAAAATGCCAAGTATCCAACGGATTTTCTTTTACAGAAGTAAATATAGGTTGTATTGGGGCAAGTCGAATAATTTTGTTTTGAAAGTGTTGGTGATTTTGTTGGTCTTTTCTGTTTAAAAATTAAAAAATTTTAGAACATTTATTTTCTCTTTTTTAGTCAATTTAGAGGAACTCTTATTTTTTTAGATTTTTAAATTTCTTCGTTTACCTTTTATAATGATTGCACAATTTATTCTCTTCTTCCTTTTCCATAACCACTGGTGGGAGAGAAGAATCATCATATAATGGCGCTTGTTTTGTTGTTAAAGGTTTTTCAGTCTTTGCTTTTCTCTTATTTAATTCCAAAAGTTTGTAACTTTAAAAATATTTTTTTTTTGAAAAATTCTTTTCGTGAATCTCTAAAATTTACATTTTTCTACGCCATTCTCCAAGAGTTTTTGCCTGTTTTGATTTTTCGTTTTCTGTAGTCATTGAAAATGAATTATTTTGATTTAAATGGTCGAGGTGTTCAAATGCTGAAAAATTGGGGAATTAAAAATTAAGGGACATTTTTTTAAATTTTTAGATTAATTTTAGTTAAAATACAAAACTTTATTATTAAAATAAAAATTATTTTCCACAATGGGATTCGAACCTTTGACCCCTTTTATTAAAAACACAGAATTTTCCAAATAAACTAAAAACGACTGGTGAATTTTAACGCGCTTATTTTCAGACTGTTTTTTAATTTTTAAAGTTTCATTTTTTATTTTTAAAAATTTTTTTATTTAATTTTGAACCTTTAAAAGTAGTTTGAGCATCCAAAAACAATTTTTGTGGTTTTTGTTTATTTCCAAAAGATTCTAAAAATTCTTCACTTCCTCTACTTCTTCCATAACTATTTAAACTTTCTAATAGTTGAGTTTTTAATTTTTCACCATCAAAAGATGTTGTTCTTGTTGTTTTATCTGCCAATATTTTAGGAAAATATTGAGGGGAAATAAAAATAAAAATAATTAAAAATATTATCATTATGCTGCTTAACATCTGATAAAGGGCTGAATATAAGAAATTAAATATTTAGAATTTTCCAATAATTGTCTAGATAAAATCCAAAATTTTAATATTTAATTAGAAAAATTCTTTAGCCATACGCGAAAATAATAAATAAGAAAAATTAGAGCTTTTATATAAGAGCCAGTTGAGGTAACGGAGTTGAAAAAAAAGTAGTATTAGATTAGTGATGGGCAATAATTCACAACAGGGAAGGCGTTACAAATTGTTGATGAATTAATAAAAAGGAGGGGAGAAGGAAAGGTTTTTTCCTGATATTAAGAAAAGAAAGTTTTATTTTTCTTCAAACTTTTTTTTTACAAAACTTATACATTTTCAAGTTGCAATTGTGCTTGCTTTTCCCTTTCTATTGTAGTGTCCACTCGTTTTAAATCCAAAAGATCAACTTTCTTCAGATCAAAGGGGAAGAAGGAGAGAAGGGGAAAATTGGTGAGATTTTGGATTATTCAAAAATACACTTGAACGGGTTGAGATTAAAAAGATGAGGGAGAAGAAAGTTTTAAGGTTTTTGTATATTTTGTTGCCGATTGATGTTTAAGAGGACAAATAAATATAAAAAGATCGCGCCGCTTTAACAACAACGGAGATATCCAACATATATAAAAAATTGTATTTTTATGGGATCTTTGATCTGATAGATTTTAGATAGTTTTTTTACTGGAAAAAATGTTTATCGAGAGACAGGAATTTTTAAAGTTTTTTTTGTCGATTTTAAAATTTTTTGATCACCAGTTTGGCATTTTGTCAAATTTTACTCTTGTTGGCATTTTGTCTTTGGACATTTTGTCTGGACAAGGGAATATGCTTTATGTATTATTTTTGACTAATTGATATATCGACTTTTCTTTTCTTCTAGGTATCAAAATGTTAAATATTTGTTTCACATATTTTCTTAAAATTTCTTGTTACTGCGTTGTCTTTTTTAGAATTTTCTTTTATTTTTAATCTTTTTCTGAAAATTTACTTATTTTTAGAGCTTTTGGCATAATTTTTAGTAAATATATTTATATATGGTTCTTAATATTGATCTCTTTCGTGTGGAAAAAGGAGGCAATCCTGACTTAATTAGAACTTCTCAAAAAGGACGTTATGCAGATGTTACTCTTGTTGATAAAGTTATTGAAGCTGATGTTGCTTGGAGAAAAGGTTTTTAAATAAATATTAATTGAAATATTTTTACTTATTTTTTAGAACGCTTTAATTTGGATGCTATTAATCGTGCAAGTAAAATGTGTAGCTCAACTATTGGTGACAAAATGAAGGTTTTTTAACGTTCTTTGATTCTAATTTTAAATCTAATAGAAAAAAGAACAGCAAGGCGGACATGAAGATCTCCCTGATGGTTTTACAGCTAAATTTGATGGATTGAGTTTGGACGTCCTTAAGGTTTTTTAGATTTTCTTTAAAATAATTTTAATCAAATTCAGCCTCTTTCTATCGCGCAAATCAAAAATTTAAAGAAGAAATTCGATGAAGAAACAGTTCAAACAAATTTACGAATGGAAAATTTGGAAAAGGAGCGAAATGAAAATTTGAAGAAAATTGGCAATTTGTTGCATGAATCTGTTCCAATAAGTGACAATGAAGACAATAATAAAGTGGAAAGGACTTTTGGCGATTGTGAGAGCCAGAAATTTTTTTATTCTCATGTCAGTCTTTTTTATTCATTATCATACAAAATATTTTCATTTTCCAAGGTTGACTTGGTTGCAATGTGTGATGGTTTCGATGGCGAAAGAGGAGCTAATGTTGCTGGTGGTAGAAGCTACTTCCTTAAAGGACCTTTAGTTTTCTTGGAACAAGCATTAATTGGATTGGCCTTAAGAATTCTTTCGGAAAAAGGATTTGTTCCCATTTATCCTCCATTTTTTATGAGAAAGGTTTTTATTTTAGTTTTCTATTAGAATTATTTTTTAATTTAGGAGCTTATGCAAGAAGTCGCCCAGTTAAGTCAGTTTGATGAAGAGCTATATAGGGTGAGTTATAAAATTGCTTTTTCTCATATCCACATAATTGGTTTGGTGGTTTATTAGGTAGTCGTTTTGTTTATAATTTTCTATGGTCATGGGTTCGAATCCTGTTGGCGACAGATTTTTTTTATTTTCTCTCGTTTTGTCTTCAGAGTGTTTACAATTCCATTAAATTTATCTGTAAAATTTTTTAATAAAATCAATTATTTTTAGGTAGTTGGAAAGGGCTCTGAAAATGAGAACTCTGGTGATGATAAATACTTAATTGCAACATCTGAACAACCAATAGCTGCTTTTCATCGTTTGTTTTATTTTTTTGAATTTTTAATCCTATTTAATTTTTTAAAGGTGATGAATGGCTTGTTCCTGCTAATTTGCCGATAAAATATGCTGGAATTTCTACATGTTTTCGACAGGAGGTTTTTTTCTTTTGTAATCACATTCTTTGATTTTTTAATTATTTGTTAGGTTGGAAGTCATGGTCGTGATACTCGTGGCATTTTCCGAGTTCATCAATTTGAAAAAGTTGAACAGTTTGTTATTTGTTCCCCCTTTGATGATGAATCTTGGGAACATTTTGATGAAGTTTTTTGATATATTTTTGTCAATTTTTTTTTCTTTATTTTATTAGATGATTGAAAATGCTGAATTTTATTATCAAACTCTTGGAATTCCATATAGAATTGTAAATATTGTTTCTGGCGAATTAAATAATGCAGCATCCAAGAAACTTGATTTGGAGGCTTGGTTTCCAGCAAGTGGTGCTTTTCGTGAATTGGTTTCTTGTTCGAATTGTACAGACTATCAATCGAGAAGACTTAAAATTCGTTATGGACAAACTAAAAAGTTGGATGGAGAGGTAGATAAAATTTAAATAATCTTCTCAAAAATTTTATTTAGGTTAATTTCGTTCATATGCTTAATGCAACAATGTGTGCAACAACAAGAGTTATTTGTGCAGTTTTGGAAAATTATCAAACAAATGATTGTATTATAATTCCTGAAGCTTTACGTGAATTTATGCCTCCACAATATAAGGAAAAAATTCCTTTTGTTAAACCGGCCCCCTGTGACCAAGAGAAAGAGAAAATGGCAAAAAAGTAAATGTGTAATGTCAGGTTAAATTTAAGATTTTTTGTTGTCTTTAAAATTTTTTGTTTTAATTCCTTTTTATTTTAATTCGTGAATAACCTAAAAAGCTTATTGAATACTCTGTTAAAAACTATTTTTGCAATAAAATGGTTTGTTATTTTATGTTAATTGCTCATTTTTTTATTTGAAAAAAAAGATTATTTTCTTTTTTTTATCTTTTTCATTTCTAAATGTTAAAATTTTTTTTAATAAAACAGAAAGAATTCAATAGATGCTCAGCTGTTCTTAATATAATTACTCTTCTCTTTCAACTCAATCAAGCACACACTTGGCTTCATGCACATGACCTCTTGATAGAAAATTTAACCCAGAAGATCGTTTGGATGAAATCAACGAATGAATAGATCAATAGGTTGGTAATTTCTGTAAAGATTGGACTGTCGGGTTCTTCCTGTTCTATTTGAATTTTTGTGAATTTTCTTGTTTCTCACTATCGCTGTGCGTGAGGACCCAATGTGGAATTTTAATTCCAGTTTCTGTTTCAGGTTTAAAATCATCTAACTCTCAGTTGATCTTTAAGAATTCGATCTCTTGCATTGCCTTCTTTTTGATCCCCACTTATCCTCGTCCCTTTTTGTTTCTTTTTTTAACGGCCCTTCAAATCGATTTATACATCCACAGCATTTTGTTTTTTGTTTATTACTTTTGATCGGCTCTTGGATTGTAAAAAAAGAGAAGAGAGGCTAAGCAATGCGTTCTCTTTTTTTATACTGTTCAACATTAAAATTCTTTTTTAAAATCTTCTCCCCGTTCCGAGATTACTTAATATATTTTTAATGTTTGTTTTTATTATTACATCTATATCCTCTTTGTACACAATTTTAAAACAAAAAGAAAGCCATTTTTAACATCTTTTTTATAATGTTTGTCCAACTATCCTTCTCGCGATCTCTTTTTTAAAAAGTTTTTTTTTCTTCTTGTATTATTTGTTTCGAAATTATTTTTTAGCACAAAAATCATTTTATTTTTTTATTTTCTAAAAAAGTTAAAGAAAAAATTTTACTACTGATTTTTCTATGAACGACGACAACAGTTTTGAAGTAATTGATTAAATTTCCATGCCTTTCTGGGATTATTTTTTAATTTCCCTGAATATTAGAAATTACCTTCATTTGGGTGGCATTACCTTAACTTTTCCTACTTTCGCTACTTCCTGATAATCTATTATTAAAATTTTTTTATTTTAAGGGTGTTGATGGCGAGCATTCAGAAGAATTGGTTTCTTCCCGACTACCCTCCAGCAACAACATAATCCGTGGACAAGAAGATTCCTATGCTGTTGGAAAGAGAATTGCTTCGGGAAAATATGGAGCTGTCTATGAGGTTTTAATTTTAATTATTTTTATTTAAATAATTCTTTTTTAAATTTAAAGGTGTTGCGGACGAGGGATGGAAGTGGGTTTTCTATTATTTAATTGATTTTTGGAAGTCACTTCTGATTTTACTCTTTCTGGACGTTGAACTATTTTTCTCTTTTTCCCTTTAAGAATTGTTTGCTGCAAAACTCGAAGTTTGTGACATTGCAACACGCGCACTCAGTATGGACTATTTGGTTCTAAAAGCAGCAAACAAAGCACACTTGGCTCATTTTTGTAATCTTGTTGACAGAGGGATGATTCAAAAACACTTCAAATTTCTTATCATGAATAGGGTTTGTGATTTCTTTATTTTTTTAGAAATTCATTTTTTTACAGTTAGGAGAGAATCTGTACAAACTTCGCCTTCAATTTCAACATTATCGTTTCTCAGCACCCACAGCATTGAGACTTTCATTAGAAATGTTGGGTGCTTTAGAACAACTTCATTCACTTGGTTATGTCCACAGAGATGTTAAACCTTCAAATTTTGCATTATTACAATCAAAGGATAACAAATGTCGAATAATTTTGATAGATTTTGGATTATGTAGGCAATTCAAATTGCCTAATGGCGAAATAAAACCACCAAGAGAAAATACACAATTCAGGTTTTTTTGTAAATTTTGTCGGAGAATATTGTTGGAGAATTTTTTTATTTTTATGGGAGGCGGTCCATTCTTGACCTTCTTGGGATTTTCTGGACTCCTTGCCCAGAGGCTTCGGTCAACGGAACTTTTCAATAAAATTGAGAAATTCTATATTTTCTAATTTAAGAGGCACTATCCGATATGCTCCATTAGCAGCCCATAGAGCACAAGAACAATCGCCTAAAGATGATCTTGAAAGTTGGCTTTATGTTGCGGTTTGTTTTATTTTTTAAATAATTTATAATTATTTTTAAAGGCTGAATTTATGGCTGGTGAATTACCTTGGAGTGGATATCATGGAGCTGAACGTGATGAAGTTAGAAGAATAAAAGAACAGACTAGAAGTCAACAAGGAATGGTTTGTTTGAAAATTTTTAAAATTTTTTTTTAAATTTATTTTTCAGATTGATTTACTTAAGCATTGTCCTAGGGTTTGTTCTTTGAAAAAAAATTAAAGAAAAAATTTTGATGATTTTAGATGGAATTTCGGCGTATTCTTACTTATTTAGATCAACTTGATTATAATACTCTTCCAAGTTATCAAGTAAGAAAATATTTTTTTTGATTAAAAATGCTTTAGGGGCTATGACCTTCTAATTTTAATTTTTTAGAAAAACGTTTTTGTAGTCATATTATGTTTCAAAGGGGATTTTATGGACTGGGTACCATCTTTTACTTTCTAGAAAACCGTTGAAAAAAAAATAAAAAAATGCTTTAGTGGGGCTATGATTTTATGCAAAATAAATTTTTTTCTTAATTATTTTTTAAAGTATGTTCGTGATCTAATTTCTTTGGCAATGAGAAATAATGATATAAATCCTGAAGAGCCATATGATTGGGAACAAATTGAAGAAGACGAAGATGTTGTTGAAGAAGAAAAAAATGGCAAAATTGAAAATAAAACAACGACAACTCCAAATGGACCTTCAACTTTAAATGGTAAATAAAATTGATGACGAGAGGAGAGAGAGGTTATTTTTTAATAAAAATAAAGTCAGATGAATTTAAAAGACGGAAACTGACCGATCTCATTTTTAAAAAAATATATAAAATAATTTTTCTAAATTTTTCTAATTCCGGTTCTTCTAAACTGCCATCCCTCAAAAAAAAAAATGTTTTTTTAGAAAAATATTTTTTAATAAAAAATCAAGTTTGGAGGTTTTTAAAAATGAAAAAAATTTAATAGGGGAAGCTAATAGCGTTCCAAAAAATTAAGCGGGTTTAATTTTATAAATTTCTAAGAATTAAATAAATACCCAAAAATTAGATGTTAATCATTTAATTTTAAAAAAATTATCAAAAATCTCCTTATCTTTTTTTGATTTTTCTAAAATTATGACGTTCTTTTTCAGCTTAAAAACACTTGACTTTTTTAACTAAAAAATAAACAAACATTTTTTTAAAAATTATTTTTTAACCTTTAACTTTAAAAAAATAATTTTCTTTAATTTTCAAATTATTGTATATTTACAATATTTTTAAAAACATTTTTCAAGAAAATTTTAAAAAGCCTTTCTTTATATTTTTTGAACTTTCATCTTCTTTTTATTAAATTAAAAAGCAGGAAGGGACACCAAACTTTATATATTTTTTATTCCTCTTTTTCCCAGCTATTTTCTATTAATTTCCAATCCATTTTGTTTTATCCGCTCCATCACCTCCTTTCTCAACGACAAATTTTCTCATGTTAAAATTTACTCACTCATCAATTTTACTGAATTTTTTTAGAAAAAAAAAATATAAACATTTAAAAAAAAATTAAAAAAGCTTTCACAACTCGTCCATGACATTTCAAGCTTTTTCACTGACAACAAGCTCGTCAGTCATCGCTTTGGCCGCTAAAAAAGAAGATATATTTTTTTTATTTATTCCCTCTCCGTCCCCCAAACATTTACCCAATTTCATTAAGAAAATGCCTATATAATGGGGGAGTTTTTTTTATATAGAATTAGAAAATGAGAGAAAAGAGAATTTAGAGAGAGTGTTAGACAGAAAAGAAATTCTGTTTTGTTTGCCGGTTAGTTTTGTTTTGCCGGTTAGGGCGCCTACACAAAACGGTATGCCACAAAATGGTAATGGCAACAAAATGGTATGCCACAAATTGGTAATGGCAAATAATGGTATGCCACAAAATGGTAATATGGGAAAAAAGCGACAAAATGGTAATATTTAACTTAAGTAAAAATTAGCACAACGATCCAAATTAAACAAAATACCCACTATCTATTGAATAAAAAATCTGAGAAAAAAGTTTAATTTTATTTTTAAGTGAACTAGAAGTAATTTGACGAAAAATAGGCAAGAATGTCGAGTTGCTTATGATTTATTCCTTTCCAAACCTATTTTGTTAAACCAAGTCCATACCTATTTTGTTAAACCATACCATTTTTCAATCAACTGAGAAATTTTGCAATCCTTGACTTCACGTCCATATTTTCGCTTACATTGAATTATTTGTCGATTAAGGATCTAAAATTTTGTAAGAAAAATAAAACAGAAAGCAGCAGATTTAAATACAAGGAGAGAAACATTTACAAAAGCAAATAAATTTTAATTTAAAATTATTTAACCGCATACCATTTTTCAATTACCATTTTGTCGCTTTTTTCCCATATTACCATTTTGTGGCATACCATTTTGTTGCCATTACCATTTTGTGGCATACCATTTTGTGGCTTACCATCATGTCGTATTTTTGTCCTATTACCATTTTGTCGCATACCATTTTATCGGGACACGAAATCGCGAGAGTGAAGAAATGACGAGAGAGAATGTTAAAATTAGAGAGACAACAAATGACATACATAAAAGAGGGAGGGAAGTGAATTTTGTTACAAAGTTGATTCTCCCCCCATATTTTCTTCTTCCTCTCACTTCAAAGTTCTCTCGTAGTTGAGCCTTTAGAACAAACATAAATAGAGCAAGGGCCTGAAAGTGTTGTCCGCTCGTTTTTTGGCCTATTTTCCCTCGATTTTCCCATCTTTACGATTTTTTAATCCAAAGATTAAAATTAAATAAAATGGCGGGAAAATAAATTCTCTAGAAAATTTTTCACTTCCGTCACTTGTATAATTAATTTGCCCGTCCTTTTTTAAATTTCTCTGGGCGCGTGAGTATGAAATCACTTTGCAACATTAAAATGCGTGACAACGAAAACCCGTAATTTAGACATTTCGTGGACCCTTAAATTTGACCAATCGATTTTTGACTTTATGTAATTTTAAATAAAAATTTCATTTTGTCGAATTTTCTTTTTACCAAAATTTTTTAAATTAATTTGCAGCTTTCCTTTGTACACTTTGTTTTTTTTTAAATTTTTATAGCGTCTAATGTTTTCTTTTTACTTTTATTTTCAGACATTATTTACACTTCTTTCTTTTCTTTGCTGACAGTCTTATTACTCAAAGTCATTTGGTAGGCTTTTATTTTCAACTAAAAACCCTTGCTTTGCAAGAGAGGTGTTCTCCCATTTGCTTTATTGGCTTTCTTCTTACATTCAAAACTAAAACTGACCGGTGATTGAGCAATCCATATCCTCTTCCTTTTGTACCAAAACCAAAGAAAAATGGTTGTTGATTTGGCCCTGTTCCAGTCGGATATTTTTTGGACTATTGTGAGTGATCTTGTTTTTGTTTCTTTCAATTATTTTTTGAAAAGGTTATTGGCTTTTTAATCGCATTTGTTCTTGCCTTTGCTATTGGCGGTTAGTTTTAAATTATTTTTTAAATTTGAAATTGATTGAACTTATGAAATTTCAGCTAATGACACCGCCAACTCGTTTGGTACCAGCGTTGGCAGCCGGTGAATATTTTAAACAATTCTAACAATATTTCGTTTTTTCAGAGTCCTCACCCTACAACAAGCCTATTTGCTCGCCTCACTTTTTGAAACTTTGGGAGCTGCTCTACTTGGTTATCAAGTGACGGTGAGATTTTTTTTCGATTTTTGACTAATTTAAACTTTAAAGGATACAATGCGCAAAGGCGTCGTCGATTTGGCAATATATGAGGGACGAGAAAAAGAATTGGTTTTGGGCCAAATTGCAGTATTGACTGGTTGTGGAGCTTGGCTTTTAATTGCTACTTTCTTCAAAATGCCTGTTTCTACTACACATTCTATTGTTGGAGCTACTATTGGGTTAGTTGTTTTTTGACAATAATCAACTTAAAATTTTTTTAAAGTTATTCAATTCTGTTGCATGGAACGGATGGAATTAGATGGTCAAAAGTTACTAAAATATGTGAGTTTTTTTTTTATTTTTATTTTTTTCGGCTCTAATTATAAGGACAGCTACATAGGGGATATTTCATTTTTTGGACGATTTGTCGAAAAATTTTTTTTAATTTTTTGCTGAGCCTGGGGACTCTCAACTTTGATCCTTAGCCTTTCCTTTTCAAAATCACATGCTTCCTAATTAATTATTTTAACTTATATTCTTGCGCAGTTGCCTCATGGTTCGTTTCTCCAATACTTTCCGGTTGTGTGTCAGCTCTCTTCTTTTTGTTCATCGATCATGCTGTTCTTCGAAGGGTAATAAAATATATTAAATTAATTATTTTTGGGGAAATGGAATGTGACATTTAATGCAACTTTAATTAATTAAAGAAAATAAAAACTAAAATATCTCTATTAAAAACCTGCAAAAATTAAATAATTTTTTTGGTCAGGAATTTTTTTTTGAAAAAATTTTTAGAAAATTATTTTAATTCGAAATTGATAGATTGAAGATAATAAATTAAAAATGATATTTTTAAATTAATTTATGTAGGGAAAAAAAGGAATAAACGTCAGCCTAAAAATTAAAAAAATGAGTGGGTGTCTAAAAATGGAAAAAAATTTTCCTTCTTTTCTTTGATAAGCCCTTTAATTTTCTGGACAAACATTCCTTTAATTTTAAAAATATTTAAAATCTTTTTCAGAATCGCCCATTACACTGTGGATTGCTTCTATTACCTTTTCTCTACTTTTTGTGTTTTTCTGTAAATGTTTTTGCCGTTACTTTTGAAGGCTCTCATTGTATTTTTTTAGTTTTAATAATTTTCTAATTTTTTTATTTTTTAGATATTGGCTTGGATAAATGGCCACTTTGGGCAGTCTTATCTTTAAGTTTTGCTGTTGGACTTGTTGCAGCTTTAATTACTCGTTTCTTTGTTGTTGAGAGGTTAAAAAATTATATTTTAGGTTTGTTGATTTTTTTATTATTTTAAGAACCAATTTTCTTTTTTTTAGTCAATACAGCAGACAATTCAGAACAAATAAAAGTTGTTGGTGGCAATTCAACTTCAGAAACAAAAATTTCAAATTATCGAAGAATATCAGAACCAAATAATGGAACAACAGCAACATCATTAACAAATGGATGTGAAAAATCAGAAACAACATTATTAACTCAAAAATCAACAGAAAAATCAACAAAAAATGAAGAAAATGGACAAGAAATACAAAATAATCAAAATGGATCTCTAGGTTTTTTTTATTTTTTTTTTCTGATTTTTAATATTTTAAATTAAAGGAAATGCTTCAATAAGGCCAGCTTCATCTTTACTTAGCTTTTTCCGTTCTTCAAAACCAGAGGACCCTTATGCTTCACGTCTTTTTACTTCTTTGCAAGTTTTAACTGCTTGTTTTTCTGGCTTTGCTCATGGTGGAAATGATGTTAGGTATAAATATTAAAAAAAAATTTTTTTATTAAGTTTAAGGTGATTAGAAGGCTTTGGGATGTCCATAGTGGTCAGAATAATGATAAGTCGTTCTCCTGGTCCTTAAAGATCCAGAGGAGAATTTTTTCTAAAAAAATTTTTTTGACTTTGGCACCCTCCTGAAGCCTTCTGAAACATTTTGAAAATAAAATTTAATTCAATTTTTCTAGTAATGCAATAGCTCCATTAGTCTCCCTTTATGCCATATATGATGAAGGCAGTGTACATCAATCAAAACATACTTCAATTTATTTACTTTTGTATGGAGCAGCAGGAATGTGTGTTGGACTTTGGTTACTTGGACATCGAGTATTTTTTTATAATTTTTTATTATTTTTAATAAAATTTTTTTCAAAGGTAATCTACACAGTTGGTGAAAACTTAACAAGAATAACACCGCCCGGTGGCTTCGCAATAGAATTTGGTGCTGCCATAACAGTCTTATTCGCATCAAAATTGGGTCTACCAATAAGTTCAACGCAATGTAAAGTTGGAAGTGTTGTTGCTGTTGGTTTAGTTCAAGCACATCCAGTTGTTCATTGGTCTGTTTTTCGAAATATTTCATTATCCTGGCTAGTTACTTTACCAATTGCTGGATTAATGAGTGCTGGTGTTATGTTTTTGCTCAAACTTTTTGCTCTATAAATTTGTTAAAAGGAAGATTTTTTTAAAGAATAATATTTATAATTTAATTTTTTAAAGCATTTTAAGTGGCAATCAAGTCAATAATAATATTAAATTTTTTTTGACAAGCTTTCCCACACATAAAAATAATTATTTTGTTTTTATTTAAAAGAATTCATTTTGCCTTTTTTAGAGTTGCTTAAAAACCGATTTTTTGTTAAGAAAATTTTTTTTTAATTTTTTGATATTTTTTATAAATTTTTAGAGCAACTCTAATATTTCTTTTTGTCTTTTTCTTATTTCCCTTCCTCTTTTTTTTTAATTGTTTTATTTTTTGTTTTTGTATTTTTAGATTTTTTTTGCTTTATTTTTGCCAAATTATATATAATTAATTTTAAATTGATCAGAGTTAAAAATTATTCGGGTGTTTCTTTTTTTTTTATTTCTCGTAAAAAAGTTGATTTTATCAATTATATTTTGTATTTTATTTAACAAATCACTTGAAAGTTTGGCAACACTACAAGCAGGTCCAAGGTTCTCGTTTGTCGAATTTAGTTTGACGAAGTGTAAGAATCTGCGTTTTGTTACATTTTGAAATTGGGCATTTTGAAATATACATTCTGATTTATCGTCCCTTTTAATAAATCAAATTGGAAAATCATTTCGATCTCTGCAGTCTCGTTGTTTCTTTCAGTCTCTCCTAACAATTTTGACGAAAAAGTTTTGACCGTTTTGTCGTAGATGTTTTGAAATTATTCGCCGATAATGAGTCAAAAAGGAAAAATTTGTTTCATTCTACACGTTTTGAAAAGTAATTTCTTGTAACATTTTCCTCCGTCCATGTTTGGTTCCTGCGAGTTTTATTCTTTCGCGTTCTCTTTATTCATGTCAAATCAAGGTTAATCTTCGATAAATCCTTCGGCTGAAGGTCAAACTACTAATATCTTCTTTGCCTGACTTGTAATCCGCGTTACTACTTTGCCCGACTTATAATCCGTTAATCAGTTTCTTTTTTTCTAATCCTTCTCTCTGCCATATTTTAAAGTAAAGGAATGTTCTGTGAAAGTTTTATTAATAAGCTTTTAGCTTTCTCCAGTTTGTTAATTTAACATCATTTTTACATTGCTTTTTTATCCACTTCCGTCACTTTTCCCACTTTCCAATTTTATTTTGTTCCTAACGCTTATCATGAAACTGTTGATCTTTATCTTTTTTTATTTATTTAAAAGTATTTTTATTTATCCATTTTTGCTCATTATTTCTTTTTTCATTTAAATTTTTCATTTTATTTTATTTTTTTCAGTAATTTTTCCATTAATGGAAAATTCTAATGTTAAAGAAAATGGTTTATTATTAAATGGTGTCCATAATCTTTCTGTTAATTCGAGTAATTTTTTCTAATTAAATTTTTAAAGTTTTAAATTAAGCTTCTATCGTTTCTATTGACCTTGGCAAACCTCAAAATGTTGGAATTATCGGCGCGGAATTTTATTTCCCAAAATCTTATGTTGACCAAAAAGAATTGGAAAAGGTTATTCTTATTGGATTTTTTAAAATTTATTTCTTTAGTTTGACAATGTTTCTTCAAATAAATATACTCTGGGACTAGGACAATATGAAATGGCTTTTTGTCATGAAAATGAGGACTCTTGTTCAATGGCATTAAGTGTGACTGCCCAATTGTTGGAGAATTATAATGTAAGGGTTTTTCTTTTTTAATGATTTTTAAACTTTTTCAGATTAATCCTTCCACAATTGGTTTTTTGGCTGTTGGCACAGAAACTTTGGTTGACCGAAGCAAAAGTATAAAATCTGTTTTGATGGATCTGTTTTTGGCATCAGGAAATACTGACATTGAAGGTGTAGATGAGAAAAATGCTTGTTTTGGAGGAACTCAAGCATTGCTACATTCTGCTGATTGGATATATTCAAATTATGAATTTGAAGGTTTTTTTTTAAATTTATTTTTTAATATGTTTATTTATTTTAGGACGTCTAGCCATTGTTGTTTGTGTTGATGTTGCTGTTTATGCTAGAGGCCCAGGTTTAGAAAATTTTCATTCGAATTATTACTTTAAATTTTGTGAATATGTTATGTTCACTTATGGTCGAGTGGTTAGTGCTTCGCACTCTGACCGCATGCTATCAGGGTTCGATTCCTTTCTGATTTCTATCTTTCCAATTTAATATAAAAGTATTTAAATTAGATAACAAAACTCATTTTTTCATTATTTTGACTTGCTCTATTTTATTTTTATAATTTTTCAGCTCGAAGTACTGGTGGTGCTGGTGCTATTGCATTTCTTATTGGTTTATTTTCTTCTATTTTTAAAAATTATTTTATTTAATTTAGGCCCAGATGCTCCCATTGTTTTTGATCGTGGTCTTCGCTCTTTCTATTCTTCCAATGTTTATGATTTTTATAAACCTATTGGTGGCTTTTGTACAGAATATCCAAAAGTTGATGGTCCAAACAGTGTTGGGGCTTATTTACATGCTTTGAATGCTTCTTATAATGGTTACTTGAATAAATGGAAGAGAATAAATAATTCTAATGGTATTTTTTAATTTATTCTTCAAAAACTTTTTTCAACTTTTATTTAAGATGGGTGCTCACTGGACAATTTTCGTGCTGTATTATTTCATTCACCATATTCCAGACTTACTCAAAAGGCTTTTGCTTGGATTTCTTTTGTCGATTATCAAAGAAATATTTCTTCTTCAACAGATGAGAAATGGGAAGATTTGGAAGAATATAAAGAAATGTCTTTGGCAGAAATTCTTCAACTAGAAAATAGCAAAGCTCGTTCAAACAAAGATCGTTTTACAGACAAGGCTTTAATTGCTAGTGCTTCGGATGCTCAACAGAAATTACTTCCATATTTGGAATTTGGACAACGAATTGGAAATATGTTTGTTTTTTAAATTTTTTGGATTAAATTTTTTATTAAATTTAAAGGTACACACCTTCTCTCTATGCTCAATTAATAAATTTATTTTTGATGTAAGGTTTACTTTTAATTGAAAAACTAAAAAATTTAATTTTAGAACTCCGTTCTCAAATTCTTTTGATGGTGAACGTATTTTGCTTTTCTCTTATGGAAGTGGTTGTGTTGCAGCTATGTTTTCTTTATCGTTCAACTTTAATGCCAAAACTGAAGTTTTATATTCAACTCTAAAGAAAAGTGCTCAATCAGCTTTTGATAAATTAAATAAAAGAATTAAATTCTCTCCTGAACAATTTACTCAAATATTGGAGAAGAGAGAGGAAATTGTTAAAAACGGAGGTTTTCTTTTGTTTTATTTTTTTTTAATTTATTAATTTCTTTTAAAGAATGTTATCTGAAAGAGAAGGAAGATTCAATTCCTATGTTTCCTGGAGCTTTTTATCTGAAAGAAATTGATTCGTCTCTTCGCCGTTTCTATGAACGTTTCGACAAATCTTGAGATTATTTAATCTTCCAGTCCCATCAAAAAGTTTGCCATCTTTATTTAAATATATATTTTAATATCATTCTTCTAATTTAATATAATAGTTAAAGAGTAAGAACTTCGGGAACTTAACTAAAAGAATGATATTAAAATATATTTAAATAAGAATGACAAATTTTTTGGTTGACATTTTTGACCTACATTTCTGGCAATCCTCTTCTCCAACTTCTGGCTCTCTGTATTTGGTGTTGCTCACTCTTGGTGTCTATTGTATATTAAATTTTTTTTAATTTCACACATTTTCTTTTTTCCTTCTTCATTTTCTGTTTGATTATTTCCTTCATTTTTATTATTTTTATTCTTTCCATCAATTTCACCTGCTTCATCCTCTTTATTTTTTCGATTTCCATTTCCTCCTCCTCTACCGTTTCTTCATCCTCCACTTCATCATCCATATCTTCCTCCTCATCTTCATTTGTTTCATCAATTATTCCATATTTTTCTTTTAAGTCCCAATTTTCTTCTACTAACACTTCAATTCTATTTTGTAATGATATATTAATCCTTCTCGCTTCCACATACTTGTTCACTTCCGTTGACAGGTCACTAAAAGAAAAATAATAGAATCAAATTACTTATAGATACGAGAATGTAATTCGAGGTACGATTTAACATATTATTTTTCTTTTAGTGACCTGTCAACGGAAGTGAACAAGTATGTGGGAGCGAGAAGGTTTAGTGTATCATTACAAAATAGAATTGAAGTGTTAGTAGAAGAAAATTGGGACTTAAAAGAAAAATATGGTATAATTGATGAAACAAATGAAGATGAGGAGGAAGATGTGGTTGATGAATTGGAGCATGATAGAACGGTAGAGGAGGAGGAAATGGAAATCGAAAAAATAAAGAGGATGAAGCGGGTGAAATTGATGGAAAGAATAAAAATAATAAAAATTGAAAATGAAGGAAATAATCAAACAGAAAATGAAGAAGGAAAAAAGAAAATGTGTGAAATTTAAAAAAAATTTTAATATACAATAGACACCAAGATATAGAGAGCCAGAAGTTGGAGAAGAGGATTGCCAGAAAATGAGGTCAAAAATGGTCAACCAAAAAATTTGTCATTCTTATTCTTTAATTAAAATTATTATATTAAATTATTTTCTATATATTTCCACACATTTAATCTTCTGACTTTCATTTTTTGAGATTGTGATTTCATTATTGTTAAAATTTTAATTAAACATTTAATTTGCCAGTAAATTTTATTATTTTTTAAATTCTTAATAATTTATTCCGTTTAATGACGGTATTATTTTTAAATTTCTATATTATTTTTAGCAAACAAAATAAATTGAATATAGATGATGTCCTCAATTAAAACCGAGCAAAATTATGCTGAAGAGAGAACTGTCAAAGTGGAGCCTTCAGATGGTTAATTTTTTAATTTAAGTATTTCTTAATTTCATAAATTTGAAGGATTTGCTGCCGCTGAGTCTCCTCGTCCACTTAAGAATGTGAAAATGGAGGAAACTGAGGGAAAAGAGCTTAATGAAAATATTGCACGGCCATCTATGGTTAATATTTATTTTAGAAAGATTTTTTGAACTCTTTTTGAAACTCCCTCGACCTTTTTTTGATTTGCTCATTCCGAAGATTGACTTAGTCTTGACTTCAATTATATTTTTCTACTTTTTTTTTTAATTTTCAAATTCAGGAGAAAAAGAAGCGCAAAAGAGGAAAGGTATCGAAATTAAAATTTCAACATACAATTTATTTTTTATTTTTAGAGGATGGGTAGGAATACACGTGAGCGATTGAAATTGGCTAATCTTCAGAAATATGGAGTGAAAAATAAACCAAACTTTCCCGAAGAAAAGAAGACTAATCGAGATGTAGCAACATCTACAGAGGTTAATATATTTTTTGTGTGCTTATAAAGCTTTAGAAAATTAAGCCAAAAATCTATATTTTTCAAATTCAGGAAAAGAAGAAGCGCAACAGGGGAAAGGTATGAAAATTAAAATTCCAATGCACACTAATATAGTTATATTTTTAGAGGATCTCTAGGTCAGAACGAATGCGAAGGAAGTTGGCTAGGGCTATTGGATTTCGATTGCCGGAACCAAACGGAAAAGAGACGACTAATGAAAGTGTAGCAACATCTACAGAGGTTAATATCTTTTTCATTCTTCATTTATTTATTCTTTTTAGAGGATTTCTTCGGTTGAACGTCAGCAATTGAAGAAGGCTAAGCTGGAGAGCAGTGATGGCAAGGTAATTGATATGAAGAAAGTATGTTGTCCTCATTGTGGTTCGACCTTTGATTGTTAGAGATGAAGCTAAGAACCGATAATTTTGTTGTGTAGCAATTATTGCCTTATATTCCAGTCTCGAAATTTTATATGTTCTCATCTATTGTCTTTCATTTAAAAATTTGACCTTAAATTCTTTCTAATATTTATTTTGTTTAATCCGTTTAATGGCGGTGTTTATGTTTAAATTTTTTATTATTTTTAAAGCTTAATTGTTGAATCTAGATGATGTCTTCAATTAAAACCGAGCAAAATTATGCCAAAGAGAGAACTGTTAAAGTGGAGCCTTCTTCAGATGGTTAATTTTTAATTAAAATTTTTCTTAATAAATTCAAAAATTTGAAGGATTTGCTATTGATGAGCCTTCTCGCCCACTTAAGAATGTGAAAATGGAGGAAACAGAAGAAAAAGAGCTCAATGAAAATATTGCACGGCCAACAAAGGTTAATATTTTATTGGGATATTTATTTTTGAAAGATTTTCCAAACTTCCTCTACGTTTTTTTTGATTTGCCCGTCCAGAAAATTGACTTATTTTTAGCCTTGACCATGAATTCAACCTATATTTATATTTTTTTAATTTTCAAATTCAGGAAAAGAAAAAGCGCTATAGAGGAAAGGTAAAACTAAAACTCCAATATGCAATAATAGATTTTTTTAAATTTTAGAAGCTCTCTGGGTCTGAAAAAAGCTAAGGAAATGGGCTAAGGCTAATGGAATTCGATTGCCAAGTCGTCTTGAACGTCAGCAATGGAAGAAGGCTAGGCTGGAGAACAGTGATGGTAAGGCAGTGAATAAAGTATGTTGTCCTCGATGTGGTTTGAACTTTGATTGCTAGAGATGAACCTAAGAAGCGACGCTTTAAATTTTGTTGTGTTGAAATTATTGCCTTATATTCCAGTCTCGAAATTCTGTCATTTGTTCTCATCTCTTGTCTTTCATTTAAAAATTTACCTTAAATTCTTTTTAATATTTATTTTGTATAATCCGTTTAATGACGGTGTTTATGTTTAAATTTTTATTCATTTTTAAAAAAACATTAAATTGAGTTTAGATGATAGATTCAACAGAAGCCGAGCAAAATGACGCTGGCGACAAAACTTTTCAGGAAGAAGAGGAGCCTTCTCAAGAAAGTTGTTTTTCTATTTTTCTCATCTTTAACTTAAAAATTTCAGAGATAACAGAAGTCAATGTTGCTGAACCTCCTCAACAACTTGATTATTTAAATGAAGATGACAGCGAAGATGATGAATTTGTTGTAACAATTGGTGATATTAAAGCAAATGTTCCTTTCCAAAAACAAAATAGAAGTGGAGTAACTAATGGAACTATTGATTTGGATACAAACCCAACATTGAAAGATGGAACACCAATTTATGATTTGGATTTGGCTACAATGGAAGACAAACCTTGGAGAAAGCCTGGAGCTGATATTACTGATTATTTTAATTATGGATTTAATGAAGGTTTATTTTTAAGATTCCTATACTTTTTTCAGTTAAAATTTAATTTTTTAGAAACTTGGAATCAATATTGTGAAAGACAAAGAAAATTTCGACAAGAATTCGGCAACGACCAAGCAGCAATAAATAAAGCAATTGTCTCAAATATTCTACTCTCTGGGCCTACCACAACAACACAAATTGGTTTAACAACATTTGCTGGTGGAAGGCAATTAGTTAATTTATCTGGTGGTTCAGACAAGCAACAACAACAACAACAGAAAGTTCAAAAAATTATTGTTGATTTAAGCAAACCTCCACCAATTACTTCGAATGGAATGGATGATATGGTTTATTTTTAATTTTTTAACAAATATTTTCTTTGTTAAGGGGACATCTTCCATCTTAAATCAAATACCTCTTATTCGGACAGTAATTAGTGAGAAAGGTGTTGTTCGTCAAGAATCATCTGAGGTTTTGTAGTTTATTTTTTGATTTTTTCTATATTTTCCCTTTCAGCTTATGCCTTCATCATTTAAAACAGAACCCAAAACTCTGGAGAATTTGCTTTTGCCTTCAAATATGGATACGAATACAGCACTTGAGCATTCTATGCCACCATCTTCTGATGCTTATCTTCATTCACCAATAGCTACAACACCACCTCCAATTGAACAACCAATTAGTGTTATAGGTTGATTATTTTTATTTTTTTGATTATCTAAAAAGTTCTTTTTCAAAGATTTTTCAAAACCTCCACCAAGCTTTGATCCAGCAATTCCTCCACCGCTTCCATTGGTTAGTCAAGTTCCGTTGGTCAGCCAGGTTCCAGCACCGCGCCCATTACCAGTGCAATCGTCAATTCCTCAAACTTCTTCAGCTCCTCTTCTATCAGTACCTTCAGGTTTTCTTTAATTTTTATTGTTTATATTTTACTTTCTATTTTTAGCCATGCCTGCAGCTGCTAATATGGATTTACCACCTGGTGTAGAAGAGAGCGATGGCCCACCAGGAGTTTCTTCTTCAATTCCTCCTGTTTCAATGCCGCCGCCGCCAAGGATTGACTTTTCTCAACCACCACCTACAAGGTTTTTTTAAGATTTCTTTTTCAAACTCAATCAATTTTAAGTCAATTCTCATACAATCCAACACCTTCTTTCTCAATTGGCGGCCCTCCTTCAAATTTTGGCCCACCTGGAAGTCATTATCCACCACAACAATCATATGCTCCAAGACATTTTCAACCATCTTATCGACATCCATTTGGAGGATTTGGACGGTTTCATGATCGATTTCGTTCAAGTAGAGGAATTTCTAGACCTATTGATGAAAGAGAACGAAGCTCTGATTCGTAATGATTTTAATTTTTTTAAGTTTAATTGATATTTTAGGGGAAGCGATTCTGGTCCAAGCCATCGTAAAAAACGACGATCAAGGACGCGTTCAAAAACTCGAAGTCCATCTACAGGACGAAGGTTTCTTTAAATCTATAAACTTTCTTGAGGAGTGTTTGATTTTCTATTGTCAGATTTAAGTTTGAAAATTTCAGGCGCAATAACAGAAAGTGATTAAATGGAAGTTGGAGGATAAGAGAATACTAAATATAAATATATTGGATGAAAAGAAAGGAAAATGAAATTTTAATTTCAATAAAGAAACAGAAATCATGAAAAAATGGGAACTTTTAGAACTTCCTTTTCCTTTCTTTCAATCCATATATTTTAGTTTTCTCTTATTCTCTTTTCCTGTTTAATTTGTGTGATTTAAGTCAATTAAAGATTTTTTTTTGTTTTTGTTAATCCAGCATTAGAAAATCAGAGACTTTTTTTTAAAATTATAAATATAAAAAAATACTTTTTAGTAGACGCAAAGATGATGGTCGAAGCAGCAAACATCGTGATCATAAAGACAAGGACAGAAAGAAGAAAAAAGAAAAAGAAAGCAAAGAAAGGCACAAATCATCACGTCGCTCACCTAGTATAAAGAAGGAAAGTCGAATTAAAAGTGAAAGAAGAAGTTCTGAACGTGACAAGGTTTTTTTTAGATTTTTTGAAGATTTTTCTGACGTTTTTTTTCTAAAGGACGATAGAGATTCAAGATCATCACGTCATCGTTCATCTCCTAGAAGAAGAGATAAAGAATCATCGGTTAAATCGGAACTTAGAATTAAATCGGAACAAAGAAGTCCTGAAAGAGATTAAGTGTGACACTTAACATTTTGGTTTTGTTTAAATAAATACTTTTGATATTTTATTAATTATTTTAATTTGTTTTATTTTCATTTTACTTATTTTTTTTATTCATTCATTTAATTTGTTTGTTTTTTATAAACTCAAGAAATGGCCAGCACAGATTCTTCTCAAAGTTCTGATGAAGACGCTAAAGTGGAGAAGGTTGGATCTAGATATTGGTTTTTAGTTTATTTTCATCTATTATTCGACTAAAAATGGTTTGTGATATAGCTGCTGGTGGTGTAGTCGGTTGTCTTCTCGTCTTGGGGAGAGATATTAGTGGGTTCGATCCCCACCTGTTATAAATTATTTTCAATTTATTTTTTTAGATCCCCATAAAGTTTAATTTGTCTTTTAAAATTATTTTCTCTGGTTTTTAAATTTTTAGATTTGTTTTAACTTTAATTTAGTTCCAACTTTTATTTTTAGGCAAAGAAAATGCCTTGTATTCTTGCAATGTTTGATTTTGGTCAATGTGATCCCAAAAGATGTTCTGGACGTAAATTGTGTAGACTTGGATTTATTCGACAGCAAAAAATTGGCCAACGTTTTCCTGGAATATTATTAACACCAACAGCTACATCAACATTATCCCCATCAGATTCTAAGATTGTTTTGTCCAAAGGTTTAGCTGTTGTTGATTGCTCTTGGAATCAATTAGATAAAACAGCTTTTCATCGAGCCAAGGTTTTCTTTTAATTAAAAATTATTTTTAAAGAAGATTGGGGATAGGGATTGACGCCTATTAAGATTTCAGTTAAATTTCATTCTCCCTTACATATTTTTATTTTTAAGTTTCTGATTTCACGAGCGTCCCTGGTGAGGGGTTACTTTCCTTTAAATCAATATAGATTATTTTTCCCTTTAATTTACCTGAACTCTAGGAAGTTGAAGACAGATCCACGATATTTTTGTTATTTAGTTTTGCTTCAATATTTTTTTCTGAATTCTTTAAAAAATTAAATATTTTTTATAGGCAACAGAACAACGTCTACTTCCCTTTTTATTGGCATCAAACCCAGTTAATTATGGAACTCCTTGTAAATTAAATTGTGCTGAAGCATTAGCTGCTGGTTTATATTTAATTGGACAAAAAGAAGCTGCAATGAATTTATTAAGACCTTTTAAATGGGGAAAGAACTTTTTTGAATTAAATATGGAAGCTTTTAATTTATATTCTGAGGTTTTTTTTTTATTTATTTTTAGGAATATTTTATTTTTAAATTAATTTTTTAGTGTTCTTCTGCTTCAGATATAATTAAAAAACAAAACGAATTAATTGCAAAGATTGACCAAGAGGTTGCAAATAAAAAGAATTTGGCAATTGATTATTTTCCTCCTAGTGACGAAGATGATGAGGAGGAAGTTGATGATTCTTGTGATGATGATAAAGGTTTATATTTTTTAATTGTTAGGGGGAGGTCCTAAACTTTTTTTGGATTTCTTTTATCCATTAATCTTCTTGAAGAAATCGCTCTAATGGAGTTTGTGTTTTGAGTGTTTAAATGATTCCTTACATCCGTTATTTATGAGTGTCTTCACTTTGAGTAAGGTTAACCCTCAAAGATTAACTCACTATATAATGACCTCCCTTGAATCCTTCTATGTCTCTTTAGTAAACTTCCTCTGGTCCCAAGTTCTAAAGTTTTCATGAGTTGACTTCTTAGAAAATTTTTTCTTAATTTCTATCATTTTCTAATTATTCTTTTCGAATTTAGATAATGAACAACACAAACAATTAATTAATGGATCTATTGAATACTCCAAAGATTTGTACAATTTTAATCAAAAACCTTTATATCAAGGTGCTGAAGCTAAATTATTTTTGTGTTTATATTTAAACAAGCCAGCATTGATTAAAGAACGTTTTGAGAAGAAGTATCGACACCCAGAATTGGATTTAAGATTAACTAAAGAAAGAATAAGGACGGAAATAAAAGCAATACTTAAATGTCAAGAGGTTTGTTTCTTTTAGTTTTATTTAATTTTTGTTTGAGTTTTCTCTTTGACTTCCGTTATGTTTGTTTTTTCCTTTATTCTTTTCGGATTATAGCCAATAAAATTCCCTTTGTTTTTTTTTTGCTTCCGTGGTGCAATCGGAAGCATCTAGACAATCGGAAGCATCTAGAACCCATGACTATAAAGTCATGGGTTCGAATCCCACCAACAGAAAATACTTTTTATTTTCGCGGGAATTAAGTTTATATCCATCTTTTAAATTTAAATGGTCTTTATTTAATTTTTTATTTTTTATAGATTGGAATTCTTACGCCTTCAATTTATTTTGTTGATTCTTTTAAAAATTTAATAATTTATGAAAGAATTGTCTGCAAAAATGATCAAATGTTTGTTTAAAAATTTTTTTATAATTTTTAAAATTTTCTTTTAAGTGCCCCATCCGCTAAAGCCTTTCTTGATGAATTACAACAAAAATCAGACAAGGCTGAATTCGAGGTTTTTTTAATTTTTAAAATTCTTTTAAAATTTTAAATATTTTTTAAGAAAATTTCTTCCCAATTTGGACTTAAACTTGGCTCAATAATTCAAAATATGCATGCTGCTGGCCTTATCCATGGAGATCTAACTACTTCAAATGTTTTGGTTAGAAAAATGGTGGGGTATTAGTTTATTAAAATATTATTTTTTAAATTCCCCTTCAAATCCTTGTTGGCCTCCTTGTTTTCGACTGCTTCGGTCGTAGGTTCGAATCCCATCAATGGAAATTATTTTCATTTCGATTGGGAGAAGGTGGAATAGCCTTTTTTAGTTTAAAATGCGTGGATTTATTCTTTATAATTTCCTTTAAAGACTTTAAAGAACTAAACTTCTTAATTTTGTAGGAAGACGACAACCTTGATTTAATTTTTATCGATTTTGGCCTTTCCCAATTTTCTCAAAAGCCTGAAGACAAAGCTGTTGATTTGTATGTTTTGGAAAGAGCAATTAAAAGGTTAAAAATAAATTAATAATCAATTAAATTATTTATTTAAGTGCACATATTAGAATGGAGATATTGATGAGCAAAGCTTTACAAGCCTACAATGAACGAGGAAAAGATGCTGAACTTGTACTTTTGAGGCTGGAAGAAGTTCGAATGAGAGGTCGAAAAAGAGATATGATCGGTTGATTTTTATTTGTTTTTATATTTTGTTTGAATTAAAAGCTTTTTTTTTATATTTTGAATCTGTTGACGGGGATTATTGTGTTGTTCTCATCTTTGTAGCATTCAAATTAATTATAAAATCTCGCTAAATCTTGGCAAAATGTTGAATATTTATTAAATGACACTTTATCCATCATTACGTTTGAGTATTGCCTGTTAGAGTCTATGTGATAAAACTTCAAATTTAAAAATTCGCGCATTTTGGCATTATGCATTAAATTAAAAATAAATGACAGTTTGTCCAATTATTTTATTTTGACAGTTGAGTATTGGTCATTTAAGTCACATTTAATTTAGTAAATTTTTTGCGTTTTTCACGTTTTGCGCACATTTCTCAATAATTAATAGTGGGACGTTGGAGAAATAGTATAGTTAGAGATAAAGTTATTTGTGGTGATTTTAAGTTTTAAAATTTCGCGTTTTGGTATCTTGGAATTTTGTCCCAAAATGGGACTATTGAGTCCTGCCAATTGAGTCTGAGTCAATTTTATAAAATTTTAAAAAATTGCGTGTTTTGCGCACATTATAAAATAATTAATAGTGGACATTGGAGAAATAGTGTAGTTAGAGAAAAAGTTATTATGGAGAATTGTGAATCCTAAAACTTCGCTTAATCTTTTTTTAAATAAATGAAATGAGCAACTGATACCTCATTCGAATCGTCTCGATGAGCTCTATCCAATGATACCAAAATTGGATTAAAATCATAAGTTTAAAATTTTGCCCTAGGAGTTGATCTAACTGAGTATACGGTATCGGAATAGTCAAATTTTATTCTTACATTTAATTTTCGATTTTGGTATTATTGGATTACGCTCGACGAGACGAGTCGAACGATGTATCGCTTGTTAGATCTCTGCGATTTTTAAGAAAGAAAAATGCGTTTGAAGTTTAACGCAAAATCGCTAAAATAGCCAACCCAGAAGATTATCCCCAATGGGTTGATTCGTTATGGGTTGATTCGGGATAGTTACCAGTCAAGTTTAAATTTTAAAGCTTACGATCCTCCTCCTCAGAAGCGTCTATAGTCAAATCATCCCGGGCTCCCAAGATAAAGCATTCAGGGATTCAAAATTAAAAATGAATAAACAAAAGAAAATCAACTATAAAAATAAAGTTTTTTGTACCGGTTTAAAGAACAAAGGGCTAATATTTATCACAAAAATATAAAAATGAAAATTTGAAACAACAAATATAAAAGATTAAAAAAATTAAAAAAAAAGTTATGCCTAAAAAACTAACTCACCACTGATGTTTGAGGAGCAAATTGAGCCTTACGACCCTCCTCCAAAGAGACAGAGTCCCACCGACTCCACCCCGGGCTCCAAAGATAAAGCATCCAGGACTCCCAAAAGTATCCAGGGCTCCCAAAATAAAGCATCCAGGGCTCCCAAAAGCATCCAGGACTCCCAAGATAAAGCATCCAGGGCTCACAAAAGCATCCAGGGCTCCCAAGATAAAGCATCCAGGGCTCCCAAAAGCATCCAGGGCTCCCAAGATAAAGCATCCAGGGCTCCCAAAAGCATCCAGGGCTCCCAAGAATAGTGTCCAAAGGACACAATATCCTGAGAACCGAGGTCACTCCTGAGAACCGAGGTCACAATATCCTGAGAACCGAGGTCACTCCTGAGAACCGAGGTCACATTATCCTGAGAAACGAGGTCACTCCTGAGAACCGAGG
This sequence comes from Meloidogyne hapla, assembly GCA_000172435.1. Lineage (NCBI taxonomy): Eukaryota > Metazoa > Nematoda > Chromadorea > Rhabditida > Meloidogynidae > Meloidogyne > Meloidogyne hapla. The sequence goes on along the minus strand of ABLG01000124.1, from coordinate 24,364 downwards.
TCACATTATCCTGAGAACCGAGGTCACTCCTGAGAACCGAGGTCACATTATCCGGAGAACCGAGGTCACTTCTGAGAACCGAGGTCACAATATCAAAAGATACCCAGGCCATGTCAGTGGGGTCTTCTGCTCCTTATGAGGAGGCTTATGATTGAGCTCCAGGAATGTTTGTTTGTAGTCTGCATGAATGGTGGTGTGCGTTGATTCTGAAGGGCTTGAGGAAGGAAGAATCCTCCACTAGCTGGAGCATACATTGTTCCCATAATTCCAGGAGGATTTTGCATACGCACGGCAGCCTTAAAATGAGAAAATAATAAAAAACAAGCATCCCAGGTCAATTAAAAACCCAAAGAAATCAAAGTCCGAAAAACTAACCAAGCGCTGCATGTATTGAGAAGCAAGTTGCGCCTTACGATCCTCCTTGCGCTGAGCCAGAGCAACATAAAGTGGTTTGTTTCCAATAATCTTATTATTCATCTCGACAACTGCTTTAGTCGCATCATCTGGCTTTTCAAAACAAACGAATCCAAATCCTTTAGAACGTCCATTTTCGTCACACATGACCTAATAATTACAAATCATTCCTATTCAAAAAATTAAAAAAGAAACCTTTGCACTAGCAATAGCTCCATGTGGTTCAAAATGCTTACGCAAAGCATCCCAAAACAGTATCGTCCAAATTCTTTACGTAAAGATTGACTCCTTGGAAGCATTGAATACGATCAGCCTTGAATTGTTCATACCGACGTTTCAGCTCAGATTGACGTTCACTTTTCTTTTGTGCACGGCAGACAGTAAAATGCAAGTCTGCGCGTCCTGGAACTTCCTTTTCATTCATTTCATCAACAGATCTGGCGGCGCTCTCATGGCCCTTGTAGGCAACAAAACCAATCGGCAGGCTGCTGGAAGTTGACATAAGCATAACCAAGAGAACGACGAGTGATTGCATCACGGCAAACGCGAATAGAAAGAACTGGTCCAGAGCTGCTAAACTTCTCAAAGAGCATTGCCTCAGTCACCTAAAGATGTGAAATAGAAATGAATTTAAATAAGTAAACAAACATCTGGATGAAGATCCCCAACATAAAGCGATGCCATTGGATAAGATGGAGTGTTCAAAACCGGCGCTTGAGTTGCAGTAGCATTCGCATTAGCACTAGGCGGTTGCGGAGCGACTGTAGCCGACATTTTTTATCTAAAAAGTTTTAATTTAAAAAAGTTGGAGAAAGGCAGAAAAAAAGCAAAGAAAATGTCTAAGCTTTTATACACGGTCTGAACCAGGTTCTAAAAACAACAAAAGAACTCACCCATTTTATTTTAGAGCACTGTTTTTGTAATATTTTTTGTTTTGTAGATTTTTTTGAGAATTTTGTTGTTTTTTTAAATTTTTTTGTTGTTTTTATAACGATATATTAAAGTACCAGAACCTGAAAATGAACGAATTAATTGAAGAAAACATAATAAAAAGAAAATAAAATAAATTGCTCGAAGGAAATTGTAAAAGGAAAGAAAATCACGAATAAAATTAACAGTGCGAACTCAACACTCAATAAAATGGGGCATTTCGCCGAAATAGACAGCTCACCGCCAAAAACAGTCTGATATATTTCACCGTTACTATAATTCACTGACAATGTGACTAATATTTCTGTAACTTATGTATAACGACATTAACTTATAATACCAAAATTTATTCATGTTATACAATTATTCATGTTATAAATTTATACATAGGCCGTTCTTCCTAAGTTATACCTTATCTAATTTATGTAACCAACCTCTGTAAGTACTACATTTAAGACAAAAAATCCAATTACTCTAAATTTTACTTCAATTTTCATTCCTTGGGTATAATTAAGTCTAATTTATTAAAGTATTACAATGGTGACCAATGGTTCAGTGTCGAAAGGTTTGGTGACGGAAGGTTCAGTGACGAATGGTTTTGACGGAAGGTTTGGTGACGAAAGGTTAGGGAACCATTGCGAAATGACAAAAAGCTAATAAGGCAACGAAGCGAATGAAAATAAAAGATGACGCATAAATAATGCTTTTATATGATTCAGCAAAGTGTGTTGACGAGAGACAACAGGAGAATGAGAAATAAAGAAATAAAAGAAACGAAATCGTTTCGAAACTCAAAAAAGTACTATAGGTGAGAGATGATAGTGAGAAAAGTAGAGAGATAAAGAAAAATAAAAGAAATCGCTTCGGAATTTTTTATTAAATTAAATACAAATATTTAGAAAAGCCAGCTAGACCTACTATAAAATTTTTAAATTTTTTGGAAGCTGATGACGCGTCATCTTAAAATTACTTCCAAAAAGGCCACGTATTTGAAATAAATTTGCCACGTTATCAAAATCATGTGTTTTCTTTTCCTCTGCCCAGAGAGTTTTTTAGCATGTTTAATTAAAATTTTAGTTTTTAGATAGCTAAAAATATTATTGATTATTCAACAATGTCAAGCAACACTCAAAACAATTCAAATCGACGTGAAAAATGAAACAAAAATTTTAATAATCAAAAAGATTCGACGCCAATAATTTATGAGCCTGAACTTATAGATGCAGAAGATAGTCTTTTAGATCCTCGTTTGGTAAAGCAGAAAAGAATGGAAATATGACAGAAAAGCTAGTTGACACGGTTTGGAATTTTTTAAAACACTTTAATAACTTAAACTTTAAATTTTAAAGGATTTCTACAAGGATTTTGGCGATTTTTTAGTAAAAATTGAAAAGAATTTTTGATGAAGAAGTTCTTAATGTCTAAATTCTTAATGTGTAAAGAATTTAATTCCTCGTTGTAGCAATAAATTTTTTAAATTATTAAAGGTTTGGATTTTTTATTTAATTGTATAAGTTAAATTATAAGTGTTCAGCCTATTTTAATCCTAGGTTCTAAATGAAAATAGGTTTTAAAAATTTAAAAAGATGTAAAAAGTTATTTTTTAAGTCAAAAACGTTTTTTCCGTCAAAATAAGATTAATGGTGTTCGACCCACGCCTATTGTGTCTAGAATACTAACTGTTTACCGATGTCGCGATAAAAATTAATATTCGATAAATCAGTATTGATCTTTTAAAATGTGAAAATTACTTAAAACGAAAATTAAAACACGAACACAGACAAAACAACTAAAGACAAAGTTTTTCCATCACAACAGTAATACAACTGAAATATTATGCCAAATGAATTTACTTGAAAAGACGCGTATAATATAATTAGCAATATCAAATAATAAAACAATAACAAATAATTAATATCAAATAATTTTCTCGCCTTATATTTATCTTCTCAACAATTGGCTTCCAAATAAAATTCTTATTAACGTCTAGTGCTGCTGCGCCACACGAGAAGCCTGGAACATTTCAACAGTGGCCGAAACCTTGGCACGAAGCAATTCATCATTTTCAAGAGCCTTCTAAAAACAGAATCTCAAGTTGAAGTTCCCAAAAAGATCCCTTCAAAAATAAAAATTTTATACCAAAATTTCCGAATTCTCATTCTCCAAAATCATTCCAGTGATCTTTCCAGCATCCTTTCCACGAAAATAGCGAGATACCAGTGGACACAACTTCTCTTCAAGAATTTGCTTCCGCTCCTAAAAAAAGAGAAAATATATAACTAACACAAAAACCAATAGTTAGATAAAATGTAAATGTGTAAAGAAAAAAACCATGTCTAACAAAAAAATTTTTTTGGACTTGCGGGAATCCTAAGCCTTTATCTTTCTAAAAAAAACCTCTGAAAACAAACCTGTTGAGTGTTTGCAGTCAAAAGTTGGTTTCTAAGATTCTCCCTTTCTGCCTCCTTTCCTTTCCTCCTCCTTTTTTTCACAGCACGGCTGGCGGCCTAAAAATCAGAATTGGTTTGCATATTTACAATTAAATTTTTTTAAATTCACCTTACGCTTCCTTTTTTCTGCCTGAAAGTGAAAAATAAAAAGTAAGTGAAATTTAAAAAATAAAAAATCTACAATATTGATTTTTGGCTCAACTTTCAATGGAAAAATGCTAAAAATCGGGAAGGTGAATCATGGTTTAGACCCAGCCAATTTTCGAGATGCAACTATCGGGTTCAGGATAAAAAATCTTTTTAATGTAAACAACCCTGTAAAAATAATTTTAACCTGATTGGATGGTGCTTTTGTTGTTTCTTCCTTTTCTTTAACCTGTTCATCTTTATTAATTTCTTCATTTTGTTTTTGCTCTTTTATTGTTTCTTCCTTTTCTTTAATTTGTTCATCTTTATTGATTTGTTGAATTTCTTCATTTTTATTATTATTTCCAGCATTTTCATCTTTATCCTCTTTATTTTCTGAAGTTTCCATTTCCTCCTCCTCCTCCACCGTTTCTTCTTCCTCTTCTTCATCATCCATCTCTTCCTCCTCGTCTTCATTCGTTTCATCAGTTTCCCCACATTTTTCTTTTAACCTTTCGTTTTCTTCTGCTCGCCCCTGCTTGCTCGTAGCTGCCACAATTCCGCACCCTCCGCTCGATTTATAGCATGCATTAGTCGGTTTTCTAAAATTTTGCAACGGTTGCATGATTTTGAAATTTTTGGCATTTTTGAAAAAATTTTTAAAAATATTTTACTTTAAAATATTTTAAATTAGAAAAAAATAAAAATAAAAAGCAATTGGTATTTGGTAATCCAAATGATTAAAGAAAAATATATTTAACAATAAGTTTTATTGTCAAAACAAATATTTAAAAATAATTAATAAATAAAAAAGATAAATAAACAAAACAATAAATGAACAAATAAATCATAACATTTTTCTTTACATCCGGTCAATTGCTCTAATCCCAAGTACAGAAAAGCAGAGCTGCATAACATCCGCTACAACTTCGCAGAGAACTAGTCTGTTGTAATTGATGGTTAATTGTTCTGTTCCATCTAAAAAATATTTTTTGAAAAACAAATATTTTAAGAATTAAAAACTAACAAACCTTCTTTATTTATTTTACTAATAACATAGCATTCCTTATAAAAATCATGAAAAAGTGTCGCCAATTCATATATGTAATCGCATATTTTGGTGATGTGTAGACTCGCGACAGTATTTAATACACAATCAGAAAACTTCAATATTTGTTTTGCGAGCCGAATTTCTCTTGGATGTTCTAATGGAATAATCCCATCTTCAAGTTTATTCAAATAATTGTTTATTGCAGTTCGATCAACTTGCGCATTTCTGGCTATTGATCTTTAAATAAATTAATTAAATTTTATTCAACTTTATTAAAATAAACCTTATACGTGTATAGGCATAAAGAAGATAAACTGCTGTATTTCCACGATCATCAAGCATCTATAAAGAAAATTACAATATTAGGTTTAATGGATTTTAAAATCAAACCCTGTCAAAAGAGAATACATAATCAGCAATCCTTGATTGTGACAGATCAGCATATTTAATACATCCATAAGCAAGAGATTCTGCAGCTTTAATTAATTGTCCATCAGATTCAAAATTCTTAAAAGAAAAATTTAAAATCTTTTTAAATTATTTTTAGAACCGGGGAACCAAAACAAGGCTTTTTAAGAAAATTCGACCACCAACTGGAATCGAACCTTAAACGTTAGAGGGGTGAACCCATAACATTAACCACTACTGGTATTGGTGACTCAAATAAAAATAAGCTCTTATCACAAACAACAATCACAAGCAACACAAACAACAATCACAAACAACATTCCCAACTTGTATCTTGAAAAATTAAAAATAAACCGTTTCTCTAGAGCGTAACTTCTCTTCCGCTCTTCTAACGCCTTCATCCAATAAATCCAAAAGTTTAACTGTATCTCCTGATCGAGTTTTGAATTTCTTTCTAAAAAATTATTATTAAAGATAATACATAAAAATTAAAAAGAACATACTTGTCTTCACCCAAAACAAGTCCAAATTGCACATGTTCAACTCTTTTCTCATCAGAATTGTACCAATTTAATTTTTGAGCAGCAGCATAAATCGTCTATTTAAATTTAAAAAATAATTTAAAAAACAAATAAAAAAACCTCCAAATGTTCTGATTGTCCTCTATCTACAATATATAAAATCCAATCAGCATTTTCTTCAAATAATCTTTGCTTTATTGTAGCCAAATCGCTTGTATCATAAGTAAATCCACCATCGCTTTTAACAACAGTTAATGGGATATTACATCCTTCAATAAACATTAACTTCCTTCCATCTTCTTCTTTTAAGATGCCTTCTTTTTCAAATTCTTTAATTAAAGACAACATTCTTGATTGATAAAATGATTCTCCTCTTTCCACTAAATTTGAAACATCCAAACGTTCATAAATATTCTCAAATTCTGAAAAAATAAATATTTAAGTAGAAAATGGAGGGAGAGGAAAGTCATTTTGTTGCTGGAAGTGTTCCCGAGTTTATGACAAAACAGGGAAAAGCTTTGATTTTAGACTCGTTAATGGATGATGAGAACAAAGGATCATCCCAGATTGGTTTAGTCATCATGAAACATAAAATCAGAATTAATAAAAGAAACAAACCTTTTCTACTAATATCACAAATCATATTCCATGCATCAATAAATTCTTGTTCACCATTTTGTAATTTAACCACGCATTGATAAGCGCGAGATTTAAATTCTGCATCCTCATCAAACTTTAATTTGGATTCCTGAAGTTTTTCAAATTTATTTAATCCATCTAAACATTAAAAGACAACCTTGTAGAAAGTCTGAAGATCCTCAATTTTAGGCTTCTCAACCAAGTAATTTGGGAAACATTCACGTAGATAAGCAATTAACATTCCAAATTGAGTTCCCCAATCTCCAATATGGTTGATACGCAAAACCTAAAAACTTTAAAGATCAAAAAATTTAGATAAAATAAAACCGAAAAGCCAATAAATGCAAGTAAACGAGATATTGAATCTCCAATTATTGTCGAACGAAGATGGCCAACATGCATTTGTTTGGCAATATTTGGGGAAGAATAATCAACAACAACATTCTTCTTAGAAATTTTTGGTATTGAAATACCCTAAAGAAGATTTATTATTTTTCAAACAAGACATGATAAGAACCTTAGCACAAGCCTCAGCCACTTTCCTTCCCAAATGTTTTGTATTCAAAAAAATGTTAATATAACCATTAACGTTGTCATACTTAAAATGGGTTCATTTTTAATTTGTAAAGAAATTTATTTAACCTTTTCAACTAAAGGAATCTTCTCCAAATTAATAATAATCTCAGTTGCAATATCTTTTGGTGAAGCTCTTGCCTTCTTTTCAGTAATTAAATGACGAGAAATTTGAAAACACGCATCAAATTGATAATCGCCATACTTTGGGTTGAAGGTTTCTTTAATGTTTACTTGTTGTGACCAACTTGGGAAGGACTTGAAAAAAGAAAAATTAAAGCTTTCGATAGCCAAAATCTCCTTCAAACCTTTTTAATAACATTAGAAAATAGATTGTTGAGCTTCTCAATAATAGAATCGCCATAATCTTCAACTTCAAAATGTTTAGCTGGCCCCTTTGCAATCTTCTGAGGCGTTGGTTTCTTAGCCTCTAATCCATCAGTCTGTTCAGCCGACTTAAAGGTTCGTATAAAAATACATTATATTAAAAAACAAACTCGTTTTAGAATATTTAATCTATATTTAAGCTTCTCATTTTCGGTAAGTTTTGCTTCCAACTCAGGACACTCCGCCAATAAATTCTTGCTACAAACACCTTTGCTCATTTCTTTAAGTAACTTCTCTATAGTCTCAATCTGAAAATAATAAGATTAAAAGACTTGTCATGTGTCTCGTCTTGCTTACATAGGACACGTCAAGCAATACAGAAGACATTACTCCAAAGTTTTTAAAAATCAGTCATTTATGAATTCATTAAATAAAAATTGGTATTAAACCAAAATTAAAAAAGTTATTGAAAAAAATAAAAATAATTTATTTCAAAAAATTAAATCAATTTGGAACTTTCTTAATCAGCAGATAAATATTCTTATCCGCCTCAAAACCGTTAAGGTTATTAGCTTCTCCTTGAATTCTCATCAAAAGTCCTCCAAAAGAAACATAAGCTGCCAAACGACTAGTTTCTGAATTGTGCTCATCACCTTCAATCCTGTAGATTTTCCCATACATCACATATTCAAACATGCGAACACGAGGCACATTTTCTATCTTAAAATAGGAAAAATTAAAAGATGTGAATGAAGACAATTTGGAAGGATGTTGCTGAGCTTAAATGGATTTTCATTCGACTTCCATTTATGGAAAGAAGTCGAGAGGAATTTCATATTTATTTGACAACGATTCCAATTCTGGGGATAATCATTAAGTTTGGGGTCCAGTAAGACCTCTTCAATGGGAAAACTCGTTAAAATGAAAATCTGAGATCCGGCTACAATAACTTCGGGTTAAGATCTACAAACGGCACCGGAGGGTCGACCTCGAGTCGACCTCCGGAGCCAACGGCACCGGAGGTCGAGCCGATCGTATCCAAATCGTCTCCTAACACCACCAAAAAATCAACCAAGTCGATTATTAGCTCTTAAACAACAAACGAAATCCTAACCGTTTTGTCATACTCTCCTTCGTCTGTCAGACCATCATCACGCATTGAAGAACAAAGCATCAGCCGAAACTTGTCATTTATCCCCAACTGGTATAACTGCGTGTTTACATCTAGAATGAGATCCTAAAGTTAAAAAATAGTCTGTGAAGATATGTTAAAAAATAAACCATTTTAAACGATTCGCTGTCACAGAATAGCCTGCTGACTCGATCGAACTTCTTTCCATCTGGATCGACGTTTTTAACTGTGAAGAGATCCTCAAAATAAACATTAGCCATTAACAAAGCTGAAAATTGGCTTTAAAAATTAATTTCAAAAATTTAAAAATGAAGAGAAAAAAAACAGAAAAATGAAAAAAATACAGTAATCTTTCTTATTCTCTCTAACGCATACTATTTTTTAACATAATGCCAAAATTAAATAAAAACGTTTTTCGTTGCAAAAGAAATTCTCGATTTTCTCGAATGTTCTCTCATATTCTCGAATTTTCACACACTATTTCCGGGTAGGGGACGATTCAGTCCCGCCGGTTCAGTCCCAGGGCCCTTTTTCGGGCCATAACTTCTTTGGGCCCGAATTATTTCGAACAAATATTATATCATTCGAAAGCCCTGGATGTGTTTATTCTTTATCCCAAAGGGACTGATCAGATCCGATCAATATTTAAAAAGTTATGAGCTGATAAGTCCGGACAATCGTGATTTTCGATCTTTAAATGTCTGTAACTTTTCAATTGATGATCTGATCAGATCAACCCTGTTAGGAAAAATGATCCTCACATCCAGAGCTTTTGATTGATATATGAATCACTCAGATTGGATAAGAATTAAAAAAGATATGGGCCGGAAAAGGGCCCAGGGACTGAACCGGCGGGACTGAAACGTCCTTATCCGCTATTTCCCATCTCTTTTCGTTTCGAAAATCAAAAAATTAAACTGGTCATTAGAGTCTCATTGTAAATTTATAGGTAGTTCTTCAAATTTTCATAATTTGTATTTCAAATTTTTTTTTTAAAATTTGTAAAACTTTTACATAAGTACAGACAAAAATTAAAAATATATACAAATTTCATAGAAGCATTTAAACAAATTTTCAGCGAAATTTTTCGAAAAAATTCAAAGTGCTTCTATTTTTAAGTAGAAAAAACAAAAAAAAAAGTGGAGAAATACGTGCATATTTGCTGTGGAGTTTATTTTTCACGAATTGAAGCCTTCTAAAATAAAACGAAGGCAAAATTGAAAGAATTTTCTGAATAACATCTCTGCTTTTTCATTGTACCTTTAAAAAAATTTTAAATTATTTTTTTAAATATTTTTTTTGAATTTTTTAAAGAAAATTCCTCCAGAAAACCCCTGACGAAAAAAATTCTTAAAAATTTCCCTTTAAAATTTAAAAATCTTTTACCTATCCTGAAGTACTTCACTGATCATAAACCTTAAATTATTGGCTATTTAAAAAATTAAAGAAAAAAATATCTTACAAGAAAGGCGCTTCCAACTGTTGAAAATCATCAAATTTCATTCCATTCACCTATTTTAAATTTAAAAATTATTTTTAAATTTCAATTAAAATTAAAACCTTGGATCTATGCATTTTGCCAACAGAAGAAAGCCTTTGACAAGCGCTAGAAGCATCTGCAGGTGTTTGTTCTACTGATGTTATTACTTCATCAAAAACCTTTAAAAAATAATTTAAATATTTTTTAAAGCATTTCTCCTCACCTTTAAGTAGTTTGAAGCCATTCCTTCAAATGCTGGGTCTGAACACTCAGGAGAGTCGATATCCAAGGATGCCAATTTTGGGTAGCGTGATTTTGCTTCTGGACACATTTTTAGATATCTAAAATATTTAAATAAAAAATTCGAGAAAATTTTTTCAATTTTAGGTTGTCAGATTTCCCCAAATTTTATTCATTTTCGATTTAAAATAAATTCAAAAAAAATTTTCTTTTCAATTTAGAGTCGATGAACTTGTTAATTTCGACTGTTTTGCAATTTTAAAATTTAATTTAAAAAGGTTCTAAAACTCAATTTGTCTTAAATTTTACTTCCTCTTTCCCCCTCACTTAATTCCCTCCCAAAAAATTTTTTTTCAAAAAACACACACTTGTGTAACATATTTTTAGCACATTGGCTATCATTCCTCCTAACAGTTTTCCAGTAATTTTTTAGAGTAAATAATTCTCTAAATTCATTAAAAGGCAATCTAGAATCTACTTTTACAGATTCTTTATTATTTTCACCACTGCTTGTTGTCCCATTTGCTTGGTGATTATTAGCTATTGTTGTAGATATTGTGGTATTTTTACTTGCCCCACTGCCCATTTTTTGAGAGATAGGAAAGATTTTTTTTTAATTGGAAAAAATTTTTTTAGAAGTAGAAAATTATAAAAATAATAATTATTATTAAAAAAGGCAGAAAAGGTAGAGAAAGAAGTGAAAATTAACAAAAGAAGCTTTTTGTCCAATTATAAAATAATTTTTTAATATTCTGGTAAAAAAAGATAATTATTAAATTTTTTAATTAAATAATTAGAATTGATGGATTAAATAAATTTAAAAGAATTAAAAAAGAAATAATTGGCTATTTAAATAGATTTTTTTATAGGAGATGATTTTTATGCCTAAAATTGCCAATTTTGTATAAACCAAAATTTAAAGGTGGGGGTCACTAAAAGAAGGTTCTTTGAACTGTTGGTCACCAGAAACATCCAGAACATCAAGAAAAGCAAAAAAGGGAACGATTCTTTAATTTTGAGTGTTTTCGAGTACTTAAATACCAAAGAAAACAAAAAACAGGTCAAAAGAGAAAAACAAAAACCTTTACAAAAAAATCTTTAAAAGGCTTTCACAAGCTTTCACAACACCATTTTAAGAATAATTGACGTAAAAGATGAAATAAAAGAAAATTGAGGTGAAAATTGAACCCTCAAGTTGAGTAAAATGCCGGTAACTGCCAACAGAAATAAAAGGCAAAAATGAGGGAAAATAAAAGAAAAAGAAAGAAAAGAATTATTTTAATATGCGCGCTTAACTACAATTGAGACAACAAGCTTTAAATATAGAAAAGGAAAGAATGCCTTTTAATTTCTCCCCTTTCTTTAAATGTTAGGTTGAGGTATTATATAATTATTTTTTAAATAAATATTTACCTATGCATGAAAAGGCCACAAGCTTCTTTCCACCGTCTGACGACTGTTTTCCAATAATTCTTCACTGTGTAAAAATCTCTGAAAAAAATAATTAATTTGAATTAATTCAAAAAATTAAAAAGAAACCTATAACAATCCATACAGAGACGAGAATCCAATTGTTTGACTGATTGAGTTCCCCCAAAATCATCTACTGTTGTCAATTCATTTTCCTGTTTTTTGGTTGATGGTTTTTTGAAGACAGGCATTTTGAACAATTTTGCCGATTAAATTTCAATTAATTAATAAAAAATTAAAAGCTGACAATTGATCCCAGCTTTAAAATTAAAATTGTACAAAATTGAGACTTTGAGGCCTAAAATAAATTAAAATGGATATTATTAGATGTGGGAAAAAATAAAAAAAAATTGAAGAGGACAAGACTGGCAAAATGAGGGGAGGATTGACTGGCAAGAATATTTAGAGGGAAAATAAGAAGGGGAAAGGATATATTTTTTCTTTTTCTGCAGCAAATAATTGCAGCCACTTTGTGTGTTTGTGTTGGCAGAAATGAGTGAAAAATAATGAAAATATAAAGAAAATATAAAGAAAAAATTAGAGGGAAAAAATAAAAGATAAATATTATTTTTTTAGATGGCAACGACTAAAAATGAGGGAGAGACTGCCTCTAGCGGCACAGTTAAAAAGAAAGGGAAAATAGGTAAAGCTTATTTAAATAGTTTTTTAGAAGCATTTCTTTATAAAAAACTTTTTTTTCTTTAATTTCAGTTTTCACCTTTACGTGCCGCTCTTTTTTAAATTTTCTTCAAAAACTATATTTTCTCCTCATAAATTTAAAAAGCATCGATTGAAAGCTTGACAGCTTTTTTTATTCACGCAAGTCTTGCGAGACTGGCAGCATATATTGGCATTCTTTAAATGAAATTACGTATGTTCTTATTGGCTGTCAACACTTTCTTTTCTTTTTTGAAATAAAAACAAATTAAGGCATAATTTAATATTTATATAAAATAAAAAGCTAATAAAAGGGATTGGAATGAGAAAAAAAAAGATTTTTAGAAAAAGAAAGAAAAGATTTATTTATTGACATTATCCCCGGATATAACCAACCACTTTTACTATTTTTAATTAATTAATATTTTTATCTAACGAAACCACAAGCAATTATTGTTCTCCCAAAAGACCACAAAAACCCCCAAAATTAATTCTAAAGGGAATTGTTTCGATGTTTTGGAAAGACTCCCTTCAACTATATTAAATCTTGTTATAAAGCTAATCATCGCCAAAAACCACCCAACACGCAAACGGAAAGAGGGGAAAGAGATATATCAGTCAAACTATCGAGGAAACTCTGTCTTAAAAGGAAGTATAAAAGGAAACTTTCTCGGGAAAAAAAAAGAAAAAAAATTGACCAACTAATGATCGAAAAAGTGAAAAAAAGAGCTAATTGCACCACAAAAAGTACAAAATATTTGCACAAAAAAAAAGAAAAAATTAAATGAATAAGACTACAATAAAAATAAAATAAATGTCTGGCAGAAACAGAAAATCGTGACAGTTTAGCAACTTTTTAGAAAAATATTTAGAAAATATTTCGAGAAAATGACGTAAAAATAATTTAAAAAATTAATACTGAGTAAAATATTAAGATTCTAAATAAAGAAAAAATAAAAATATTAAAAAATAATAGCTTAAAATAGCTCAAAAATTAAATATCAAGCTAAAAATAATTAAAAAAAAATCTTGAGTTATTTAAGAAAATGTAGCTTGATAATACAGAGAATAATGGAAAGAACCAAGAGTTATTTTCGGTTATAAATTAATTTTCCGTGCCAATTTAATTTTCAAAAATTTTTTAATTTAGCCTAAGAAGTCCCTTCCTTTCCTAATTTTCCAGAAAAAAATTTTTTCTAAATTTCCCTCTTATTTTTCCAATTCCAGATGAACTATCAAAAATTGTTTTAGACAAAAATCAATAATTTTGGAAAAACAAAAAACCTTTTTAAACAATAAAACGGAAATTTAAAAATTTTGGGATTTAATAAAGAGAAAGAAGAAAGGTATTTTTAAATAGAGAAAAATAAAGAGAGTAAAAGCATTATGAAAATTGACTAATATTTACTAAAAAACCTCAAAACAGTGTGAAAAAAGAAAGGGCAAAATTGACAGCTTTAAAAAAAAATAAAAAATAGAAAATATTCAGCCCTTTCATTTTAATGGCTCTACAAATCTCAAATAAAAAATAATTAAAAAATAATTTTAAAAAATCGTTTTTTAAAAATAAAAAATATACTTCCCCTGATGCCCAAAAACATTCTTTCAATAATCTTTTATTATTTAATCCCTCCCATTATTTTTAATATTTTTAATTTTCCATCATTAACAAAAGCTCAAACAGGCATTTGTCCAATTGGATTTGTTTGGGGCGGACGTAAGTCTTCTTATATTTTCTAAAAGGACCTTGATTTATTTTTTAAAGTTTGCGGCTTTGGAACTCCTTGCCAACCTTCATTGCCACCATTTCATGTCAGTAAAAGGGAAAAAGGGATTTAAAAAATAATTTTATTTGTCAGTCGTTTGCAGTGTCTTAGAGGTTCTTGCTGTCGTGATCAACGTCCACTCATTGCTCGTCTTGGCCCAATTATATATCCACAAGATTTGATTTCAATAAATGGATTTGGTGGCTTTGGGGGCTTTGGGAATGGTTTTGGCTTTGCACCAGGAATTGGCGGAATGGGTGGCTTTGGAGGCATAATACCTGGATTAATACCAGGTGGAATACCTGGCGGAGGTTTTGGCGGAGGTTTTGGTGGAATATGCTTTGATACAGCTTTAAACTGCTTCTCTTATGTTCCATACTGTGTTGTGCCTATTTATAGGGTAATTAAAAATAAATTGAGAAAATTTAGAGGATGGAAAAGAGGAAGAGAATATTTTATTTAAAAAAGTAGAATTGGAATTAATCCAAATTAATTAAAATATTAAATAATAGAAAATGAAGAAAATAAAAAGAAATTGAGAGAATATCCGGATATCCGAAGATTATATCCAGACAAGGAAATTAAAATATCTTAAATAGGTTTGCATGATTACACGATGTGCAAGGACGTGCGGAGTTTGTAGAGGAGGATTTGGTGGTCAACGGGGGCTTGGTGGAATTTTTTAAAATTTAATTTTAAAAAATTTTGTTTTAAAGGCAGGCCTTTAGGAGCTAATGGAATTATAGCTCCTGGTGGAGTTGGCGGTTTAAATGGAATAAATGGATTAGGCGGAATTGGATGAAAGAAGAAAATAAGAGAAGAGAGACGTCATTACTGCCCTTTAACTTTCTTTGTATTTATAAATAAACAAAAAGAAAAGTTTTTCTTAAAAAAATTACTATAAATAATTCTGCAATTTTTAATGAAAAATAAATTTTAAGCAAAAATTAGAAAAATAAAAAATCCCAATATTTCTCCCCAATTTTATTAAAAAAGTATTTTTCTATAATACGCGACATAAGATTCTGTTTGAACTGATGTTTCTGCCCTAATTTTTAATTCCATGGAGTGGAAGTCGTGTAGTTCAAACTGACGCTCAAACTATTTAAATAGAAACTTGACTAATTTTCTGAGAGTTTTCCCTTCCCAATTAAATTTTAAATACCTCTCGTATATCCAACTCTGATCCTTTTGTTCCAACACCAAAAGAACGTCTCAAAAATTGCTTCAAGTGGAAGATGAGTTTGCCGTCTTTGAAGAACCCTTGTTCCATCATTGACCATCCTACAATTATAAAATATTATTAAAATTATATTTGGCCAGTAGTGAAGTCAAAGGGAACGAATAAACGAGGAGAATCAACTAAAAACCTTCTACGGTGGAAAACTTGCACTAAAATATTTTACTAAATAGTTGGTTGCCCTTTCATCACCTATTAGGGTCCCCAAAAGCTTCTATAAAGTTCAAAAAACAAACCTTCGCTGCTTGTTGTCAAATAGGCAACATGCACTCTTGGATCCCTTTGTGTTGCATTCTTCACAGGCATAAAGCCATAATCCGATCGAATTACTTTCTTCTCAGCGTCAAAATAAGTGTGCCTAAAAATTAAAAGTAAAAGGAACATAAAACTTAAAAAATACGTGAAGTTAATCGTTCTGGCCCCGAACTTGGGAATTGGATTGATGGCAAAGTCAATCAGATCTGGAGGGGGTAGATCTTTGAAAAATCCTGTTTGGCGCTCCTTCTGCCACAGACCGATGAATTGTTGAACTAAGAGTGGAGATTAACAAAAAAAAATTTAAAAGAAAAACCTGGACGCAAATCCCACGGCAGCAAATTCAAATCATAACCTTGAAAATAAAATTTTATTTTCTCTTTACATTCATTTGACTTACGGTCTTCGACTCGGCAGAAGACCAACAAAGGCAGGATCAACAGAATAAGTGAAATAAAGATTCTTTGTAAATTCATTTAAAAAAGAAAAGAAAATTAAATTTGTATTATTCAACAAAAATTTAGAAAAATAAAGAAAAAATTTTCAAGTTTTAATCAACAAATTGTGCAGAAAATAAACAAAAAGAAAGAAAAATGTTTGTTGGGTTACGTGTTTTTAGATAATTATATAAAAGTTAATGTTCGCAAATTATTTTGTGCGCACAAAGTGATTGATCGGGCAAAGGCTAAATTAATGGGAGAAAAAGGAAATTAAAAGAAAAGGAAAAATTTAAATGCTTTTGACCCTGAAAATGTTTTTTTTTGCAATTTTTGTTGGCGCAAATGTTTTTGTTTTTATTTTCCTTTTCTTTGTTTTAAAGAAAAATAAATTTACGTTCCACGCAAAAATAAATAAAAATAAGTAAAAATTAAAAATAACTTGGAAAAAATTTTGGAAAAAATTTGATCAAGAACTTCATGCTCCTCTAAAGTTTGCCTTCAATTTAAAACCAAGAGATGTCAACTTCCGCCTAGATAATTGATAAAATAAATAAATAAAGATGAAGTCATTATTTACCATGTCGAACATTTGACATATTTCTCTGTCCTGTCCATCCAAAAGTTCCAATTATTCCTTCTTTAACAATTAAAGTTCCATTATCAAAGCGATTATATATCTTCTAAAAATCAAATTTAATTTTAAAAAATAAATAAATTAACCTCATTAATATAAGTAGGATCCCATATTTGTGTGTAATAGAAGCTGAACAAAAAGGCTGGTGAAGAAACAAGTATAAAATAGGCAAAAACAGTCAAGCAACGGATCCAGCTGGAAAAAGAGGGACAACAAGAAGACATTTATTTTTATTTTTTATTTTTTGAGGGAGATAAAAATAGAAAAAAGGCATTTTACGAATTTCCCACAAAAAATTAAAAACAAAAAATTAAATTTCCTTCCCACAAAAAATTAAATATTTATCGGATTTTCTGAAAACCAATACTTTAAGCTTTAAAAAAATTAAATAAAAATAAATAAAATATACTTTTCCAATCCTTTGCGTTTTCTTCCTCCACCAACTCCAAAACCGTAAGTAAATGGGCGAGATCTTCTCCTTTGACCACCATTGTAATAAAAAAATAAAGAAGTTGATGTATTTGAACGAAGTGTTGAGGAATGTGTTGGCCATTCTCTTCGATATGTTTTGTTGGAATTTGTTGGATTTGAACTATGCATTTCCATTTAATACGAAAAGCATCAACTAAAAAGAAAAAAAGGTTAGAAAAAGGAAGGAAAATAAATAAGTAAAATCTAATTCTTAGACACTTGACACAAACAAAACAATTTTATTATAAAAAGGGATTAAAAAGGGAGAACTTTCGACCTTTATAAAAGTTCGGCACTCTTCAACCTACGCAAAACTAGTTTTGTTTTTAATATTTGAAGAGAGTTAAAATATAAAAATCTCTAGCCAAAAATATTAAATTAAAAATAAAAGGAAAATCCCCCATTTTTTATTTTTTGGGGATGGTCCCTCAAAGCAAATTGCTTCTTGATTAAAAAATGAAGCCAAAAACAGAATTTTAATTTCGAAACTTTATGGGATATTGTATTGGCGAAGTGTTTTATCTGTTTTCTCTAACCTATATGCTCCCTCCCCTGTCTGACTTCCTGACTTTTATCTCTAGTAGAGCGAGTAGTTCTAGGATTTTTCAGGTGACTTTAAAAGAAATTATGTAAAGCTTTGTTGTTGTTTGGTAACGCAAAGCTTTGAATAAAATTCAATTTAATAAAATTCATCAAACTTTTCACTTTTAAATTTTTAGTAAAAATTTATTAAACAATGAACTCAACGGAGGATGACTACGAAATCAGAAGAACAATTTGGGAAAGCAGAATTCCTGTAGAATTTAATTTAGACTCTTCACAGCCTATTTTACGAGCTCAACAATCTTCTTTTGTAAGTATTAACAAATTCCAGATAAAAAAATTTCGAAATTTTTTAGATAATGTTGCCACGCATCAGCTATTTTCCGTTCTATCTGGAAGAAATTCTTCAGACTTTGACTGGAAATGCTTTGACAGAAACTGATCTTTCCAATGTTTGGTTACTTCATAATGGTGAAGAAATGATTAGATGGTTTATTTTAAATGTTTTTATATTTTTAATATTTTTTAAATCAGTCAGGCACTATCCTATTGGAGTACTTTATGACATGTATAGAGGAACAGAACAAAATCTGCCTTGGATTGTTACTGTTCGTTTAAAGGTATTTTTTAAAGTTTTTGGGGGATTTTGACGATTTTAGCTTCGCCCCCGAAAGCTAGAAAAATTCTAGAAAAATTTTTCAGGATTTCCCCGACGAGCTTGTTCGATGTCTATCTAAAGATTCTCTGAAATTTATGTATATACAATCTCTTAAAGAGGCCAGTCAAATTAAACATAAACGAAATATTGTATCAACAATGACCAAGGAAGAACATGTTCGTCTTTTTGACAGCATTAAAAATGGTTTTTTAATTTTTTAAATTTTTCTAAAAAATAATTCTCATTTTTAGACAGATTTGATGAATTTTGGTCGATAAACAAAAAATTAATGGGAAGTAAATCTGACCCATTGGATATTCAAATGGCTAATGTTCCATTCAGATTTTATTTTGTAAGTTTTTGAAATTAGAAAAATTCTTTTTACCTTCTTTTTAAGCCTTCATTTCCTTTTCGCCAAACTTTCTTTCCTTTGATTAAAAAAGAAGATGATTCGAATGCCTCACCAGCTACATTAATTGATGTTTTGGAAAAAGCATTTCCAGATCACTGCCCATTTGATGACCAACATTTTGAGACTATTTCGCATGGGATTGACCTTCCGCTTGCCACTTCAGTGTTTGTTTTTTAACTAAATTGCCTTAAAAAATTCTTAATTTTTAGTGAATGGATTGCGAGAAATCTGGCATATCCTGACAATTTTGTTCATATTGTTGTTAGGCCTAAAAGGCTATCTTCTTAAAGCCTAGAGCCATACTTAAAACACTTCATTAATTTTTAAAAATAAATCCTTAATTTGTTAAAGTTTTCTTTTTTCTTTCAATTGATAGGCAATTTTACCTTTATATTTTTCTCTTTTTTATTCTTTAATCAAAAGTTTTTTTACCAGATTTTTAATTATTAATGGTCTGCGTTCCTTGCATCTTCCTTCCATTTCTGCTTGCAATTTATCTCAAGTTTATCCAGCCATTCATTTTGCGGTTTGTACCTGAACGGTGGAAGATATGGTTTGACTCAATTCTTTATCCAACATGTCCTGCAACTGCTCCACAGCCATCAGCACCTAAAGAGGAGGAATTAAAAAGTGATGAAGAAAAGAAGGAATTGTGAATATTTGGAAAAGTATAATATTTAATAAATATATTTTTAGATTTAAATTATGTAAATAAATTGTTAGAATGTTAAAAGTTTTTTTTAAATCACTTCTGGTTTTTGCCATTAAATACACATTTATCTAGATTTTAATTTTTTTTTAAAGTTTTATTAACCTGCTCTTGCCAAACTACTTCTAAAAAGAGAATGGGACGTCCTTTTCTTGAACATATGGGTGGCAGAAAATACTACATGTGTTGCCGCTGCAAGACTTATCTTTCAAACAAAAAGGAGATACTTTCTCACACATTTCGAGGTTTTTTAAAATATCTTTTAAATTTTGTATAATTAAATAAACCACTTTTCCAGGAGCTACCGGACAGGCATTCCTCTTCAGAACAGTTGTAAATATTGTTACATCAAAGGTTGATTTGTTTCTCTCATTTTTAAAAATTTTCTTAGGCCGAATCCCGCTTCATGATTACTGGCCAACATATTGTACGTGATGTCTTCTGTAAAAATTGCAACTTCAAACTTGGCTGGATGTATGAATTTGCCCATGAGCCAACGCAAAGTTATAAAGAAGGTTTAATTTATTAAAGTTCGAATGCTTCTAAATTATCTTTCCATTTAAAGGCCATATCATCCTGGAGAGAAAGCTGTTGGAAGAGAAGGAAGAAACGGATCCAGGATTGGCTGAAAGGGCAAGACCACTAACTCGTGCATCCTCATCGTCATCAATGAGCAGTAGTGGAATTTCGAGCGTGACTATCACATGATGTATTTAACATTTGGGTTTTTTTAATAATTTTGAATTGGATCAATTCTAAAAGATTGCTAAGTAAGCTTCCTTGTAGTCGAATCAAAAATTGACTTCCCTTTCCACCCACTTCATTAGCGGAAATCCCATTATCTGTAAACGTTGAAATCAAAATCTTTTAGAATACTACTCGTGCATCTTCACCAAAGTAAAGATTTGATTGCATTTTAATTAGCCCACACTTTCCACGTCAAATTAAAAAACCTTTTAATTTACCTACTTCTCTACATTAAACAAATTTTATTTTTTTATTGTAATAAAATAAAAATTTTAAATAACAGGTGTCGGAGGAACACATTGTAAATTCCAAGACATAGCACAAATTTTCTCATAATAAGCAGGATTAAAGGCACTAAGAAAAATTAATTGTTTCTTTGCTTCCTCACCGGGTAGTCCTTTCTCTTGTCGAAGCCAATTCTTCTCCAGAAAATACTCATGCATCACGTTTATTTCTTCCTCCGAATACAAACTTGTTTTTAATGATATGAATGGTTTTAGCTTCTCATAATTCTTAAGAGAAGGTATGAGATTGATTTTTGAGACCCTTTCCGATCCCTCCCCTAATAAATTTATAAAAATACTAAGTCTCCAAGCAATGCTTCAGGATCAGTTGGAACAATAGTAAGACGATCTCTAGCATCCGAAGCTTCAGCCTTATCAGCAACAAAGGCAACAAGTCCATTTGACCAACTTGACAATAAAAACTTTCGAATTTGGATGGTCAATGTAAGCTCATCAATATTTGCCTGCAATTTATAAAATTAAAATATATTTTTTAAAGAAATCATACAATTGTCCTGTCAGGTCTTCGAACAACACATTTTCCAAAAAGTCCATTTGCTTTGTCTATTAATACCAAGAGTTTGATATCTCCATTAGTTGCGTGTATTCTTAATTCTTTAAAAAGTGCGCCAAGACAGTCAGTAGCTAAATAAGGGGCGGACAAACCCTGAAAATTAAAATATTTTAAATCGAAAAATCAAACAAACAATTTCAACGATTTCAGTAATTGGTTTTCCAATTTCCGTTTGTTCCATCTGACTCCATTCATACTTCTTTGTTGCTTTTAAATTCTAAAAAAAATATTTTTTTTTTCAAATTAGATAATTTAAAAAATAATTACAGAAAGTTTGCTCCAATTATCCTTATTTTGCTGTTTAAATAAATTCAACCTACAAATATATTTAATATTTAAATTTGTCTTCAAAATTTATTATCTCTTACATTCTGGTCGCCCAATGAGGAGAATTCAATCTACCAGTTTTGTAGCTGGAAACTTCTACTTCGTGGTAATTGTCTCGTCCCCAGGCCATTGCTAAAATTATGAAGATTAATTAAAGTTTAACAAACATCTCAATTTCTATAAGTCTCAAATAAATAAAATACCTAAAGAAATCGTATCTAAAAAACCGTTTCTCATCGACTTCTAATAAGAAAATTCACGAATAAATTTATTTAATCGTTTCTTTTTTCTTCTAAAATCTTAAACTATCATACAATTCTTTTATTATCCCACAATAAAATAGCTAAAAAACCGTTTCTCATCGACTTCTAATAAGAAAATTCACGAATAAATTTATTTAATCGTTTCTTTTTTCTTCTAAAATCTTAAACTATCATACAATTCTTTTATTATCCCACAATAAAATATCTAAAAAACCGTTTCTCATCGACTTCTAATAAGAAAATTCACGAATAAATTTATTTAATCGTTTCTTCTTTCTTCTAAAATCTTAAACTATCATACAATTCTTTTATTATCCCACAATAAAATACCTAAAGAATCGTTTCTCATCGACTTCTAATAAGAAAATTCACGAATAAATTTATTTAATCGTTTCTTTTTTCTTCTAAAATCTTAAACTATCATACAATTCTTTTATTATCCCACAATAAAATATCTAAAAAACCGTTTCTCATCGACTTCTAATAAGAAAATTCACGAATAAATTTATTTAATCGTTTCTTTTTTCTTCTAAAATCTTAAACTATCATACAATTCTTTTATTATGCCACAATAAAATACCTAAAGAATCGTTTCTTATCGACTTCTAATAAGAAAATTCACGAATAAATTTATTTAATCGTTTCTTTTTTCTTCTAAAATCTTAAACTATCATACAATTCTTTTATTATCCCACAATAAAATACCTAAAGAATCGTTTCTTATCGACTTCTAATAAGAAAATTCACGAATAAATTTATTTAATCGTTTCTTTTTTCTTCTAAAATCTTAAACTATCATACAATTCTTTTATTATCCCACAATAAAATACCTAAAGAATCGTTTCTTATCGACTTCTAATAAGAAAATTCACGAATAAATTTATTTGATCGTTTCTTTTTTCTTCTAAAATCTTAAACTATCATACAATTCTTTTATTATCCCACAATAAAATACCTAAAGAATCGTTTCTTATCGACTTCTAATAAGAAAATTCACGAATAAATTTATTTAATCGTTTCTTTTTTCTTCTAAAATCTTAAACTATCATACAATTCTTTTATTATCCCACAATAAAATATCTAAAAAACCGTTTCTCATCGACTTCTAATAAGAAAATTCACGAATAAATTTATTTAATCGTTTTTTTTTCTTCTAAAATCTTAAACTATCATACAATTCTTTTATTATCCCACAATAAAATACCTAAAGAATCGTTTCTCATCGACTTCTAATAAGAAAATTCACGAATAAGAAAAATCACCTAAAGAATCGTTTCTCATCGACTTCTAATAAGAAAATTCACGAATAAATTTATTTAATCGTTTCTTTTTTCTTCTAAAATCTTAAACTATCATACAATTCTTTTATTATCCCACAATAAAATACCTAAAGAATCGTTTCTCATCGACTTCTAATGAGAAAACTCGCGAATAAATTTATTTAATCGTTTCTTCTTTCTTCTAATATCTTAAACTATCACACAATTCTTTTATTACCCCACAATAAAATACCTAGAGAATCGTTTCTCATCGACTTCTATTATGAAAAATCTCGAATAAATATATTTATTCGTTTCTTTTTTCTTCTAAAATCTTAAACTATCATACACATTTTTTTTATTATCCCACAATAAAATATCTAAAACCCGTTTCTCATCGACTTCTAATAAGAAAATTCACGAATAAATTTATTTAATCGTTTCTTTTTTCTTCTAAAATCTTAAACTATCATACAATTCTTTTATTATGCCACAATAAAATACCTAAAGAATCGTTTCTCATCGACTTCTAATAAGAAAATTCACGAATAAATTTATTTAATCGTTTCTTTTTTCTTCTAAAATCTTAAACTATCATACAATTCTTTTATTATCCCACAATAAAATATTTAAACCCGTTTCTCATCGACTTCTAATAAGAAAATTCACGAATAAATTTATTTAATCGTTTCTTTTTTCTTCTAAAATCTTAAACTATCATACAATTCTTTTATTATGCCACAATAAAATACCTAAAGAATCGTTTCTCATCGACTTCTAATAAGAAAATTCACGAATAAATTTATTTAATCGTTTCTTTTTTCTTCTAAAATCTTAAACTATCATACAATTCTTTTATTATCCCACAATAAAATACCTTAAAGAATCGTTTCTCATCGACTTCTAATAAGAAAAATTCACGAATAAATTTATTTAATCGTTTCTTTTTTCTTCTAAAATCTTAAACTATCATACAATTCTTTTATTATCCCACAATAAAATACCTAAAGAATCGTTTCTCATCGACTTCTAATAAGAAAATTCACGAATAAATTTATTTAATCGTTTCTTTTTTCTTCTAAAATCTTAAACTATCATACAATTCTTTTATTATGCCACAATAAAATACCTAAAGAATCGTTTCTCATCGACTTCTAATAAGAAAAGTGGCGAAAAAATTGATTTAATCGTTTCTTTTTTCTTCTTTAATCTCAAACTATCTAACATTTCTTTTATTATCCCACAATAAACTACCTAAAGAATCGTTTCTCATCGACTTCTCGAAGAAAATTCACGAATAAATTTATTTAATCGTTTCTTTCTTTCTTTTTCATCCTCAAACTATCATACATATCTTTTATTAT